>CM050164.1:453487268-454014768 GCA_027410445.1 Discoglossus pictus | reverse complement strand
ACCAAGGGTCCACTGTATAATACAAAAACCAAAGGATCAGACAGTGGCGGAGCTAGTGAATGGAGGGCAACGGTGGGACTTTGTAACTTCTTCATCCAATAAAAAAGCCCAAAATATATGTAGATGATCAGATCCCCCTATGGTGATCAAATAAACTTTCTATAAAGTAATTATCATACTCCTCTAATAAATTAAAATTCCTCATTTACTGTCAGTAGCAGAGGGCCCCTACCCTGTTGTGGGCCCCCAGTGCTTTGCGCCTGCTGCACCAGCAGTAGCTCCACCGCTGGGATTAGAGATGAATCAGGAATGCAGTGATCAGTAGTGTCAGAAGCAGAAATGTATAGTTGAGACAAGTGATCATTTCATGATACTATGTGTGTGTTATTTGCTTCTTTGGTGCTTTCCTGTTATAGTTACGGTACCAGTCCGCTGCTGCAGTACGGTGACCAACCGCTAGATGGCGCTGCCGATATTCCAGTGCCATATGATAGAGTCAAGGCTTAGGTAAACTGTGAGGGTTAGGGTTAATTTAATGGTTAGGCTACCATTCTAAGATTAGAAATTCTCTACCATATCGGCAGCGCTGCAAAATATTGGCAGCGCCATCTAACAGGTGGTCGCAGCACTGCAGTGGCGGACCTGTGCCGTAAATATAACAGGATAGTTCCCTTATTTTTTTGTGATTGAAAGCAACACATTCCCATTAAAGTACCACTTTTTCTTAATTTTTTTTAATGGAACCTGTGATTAGGCAAAATGGAACCCCACAACAAATTGTACCCAAAAGGCCTAGCTCAATCCAATTCAGAGCTTTGGGCAAGTCCTTAGATATTCAATTAATTAATAGTGATAGCCTACTCAGTATGTAAAGGGATGGGTATATCCAGTGGCTTATGTTCCCTCTTATCTGGAGATTACTACTAGTAGTAAATGACCAGAGAAGAACATTCTGGGTAAAAGTTACTCCTTGATGGTTGGCAACCTGAACAGCCGCTCACTTAACCCATAGGGCAGAATTGGCCCTGTCTCTGTAGCAAGCTTTTGGGGCTCTTTGAGGGGGTTTGGGAATCCTTTTGGGACACTTGAGACTTAAGTGAGCTTTTGTGAGGTAAAGGGGTTCTGCCTATGTACTTAAGGAACAAGAAATATAGAGGCGCTCAGAGAATGAATTAATCTTGATAGGTTAGTTCTATGGCCATGATAACCCACTATGAGAGCACCTATTTTAGCCACTTGTGCCCTTCACAGGGAGAAATATCCTGTAGTATATCAGTCTGGTCCCACTCACAAGAGTGACCCAGCCCCGAAATACCAGGCAATTCTACCTTGAACAGGAGAAACAGCAAACCCGGACATACATTTTGGGCTTAGTTGGGCCTCATTGGTAGGATGTAGCTCCGGGGTATCCAAACTCATTCCCGGAGGGCCGAATCCAAGCCTGGATTTGAGGATTTCCTTTTTGTGCACAGGTGAGTCAATCGGGATGACTGAAGAATCAATAGTCTCGCCTGCTTGCAGCAAGGATATCCACAAAACCAGGCCTGGGTGCGGCCCTCCTTTCCCTCTTCACCATCACAAAATCTGATGGCTGCATTTCCGCCTCCGGCTGACAGATGGCGCTGCCGGTTTTAGCATATAAGGCACGCCGACAGAAGAGGCCTTGAGCTATGAGAGGAGCCCCTGAGGCCCTGGGGGGGCCGATGTGCCCGCGCTGAACATAGCGATGGCCTTGCTGTCAAATCAGCGCCGTCGAGTTGCGCCACATCGTAGGGGAATATAGTTCTTTGCCTTCCCTGGAACTTGATGGTGCCCGAAAAATCACAGCGCCCTCTGTCCGATGGCACCTGTAACTGCAGCTGTCAGTGCTGCAGAAGAAATGCGCAGGCAAAGAGGGATAGATCCGAACTCTGTAAGGCACAGGGAGCAATGTGTCCACGCCTGGAGCCCCTTATCACCTTGTCATTTGCATAAACAACAACAAAAATATATACTTAAGGAGCCTAAAAAATGGTTTTAGTATCTAATTTATTAAGATAAATACCACAGGTGTAACCTACCTCGCAAAGTTAGTAGTTTTCATACAATAAGATAATAAAATATTGGACTTTTTCAGAGGCTGCCCAGAAGAAGAGAACTTACAGCACCATACATGAAGCGGTGAAGGCCGGAGATGTCGAACAACTTGCGGTGATGGTAAAGAATAAATCGCAAGTTAATGAGGTGGATCCGCTTCACAAATTCACCTCGTTACACTGGGCTGCACACTCCGGAAGTTTAGAGGTGAGTAGTATTTGTTTTTGGAAATAATTACCATTGAATACTATCATAGTATGTACTGAGATTTGCTAGTCAATTATTAAGAATACATTAAAAATTCAGGACCACTGTAGTTCAAGACTGGTTATGTATAGAAAAACCCATCTTGTCCAGTTTCATCACTTTCTGATAGCTGGAGCGTGAGAGGTGTGTTTTTTTTTTTGTATCTGTGGAAGTGAAGAGCTTTAAGCACTTGGTAATAAAACAGTGTTTTATTTTAAAATCATGGGATCTTCCATATAGCTTTAATAACATTGGATTGATGACGTACTTGTTACAATAAGTAAGTTACATTGATAACTGGTTAGGAAAATATTATTATAAGCTGAAAAACTGTATTAGCTGTTAGAAACGCATAAATGCAATGTATGTATAGACGTATGCATGCAGAGAACATATATAATAACATATACAGTGCCTTGCAAAAGTATTCACCCCCCTTGACTTTTCACCTATTTTGTTACATTACAGCCTTAAGTTCAATGTTTTGTTAATCTGAATTTTATGTGATGGATCAGAACACAATAGTTTAAGTTGGTGAAGTGAAATGAGAAAAATATATACATAAACTATTTTTTAGAAATAGAAAACAGAAAATTGGCATGTGCGTATGTATTCACCCCCTTTGTTATGAAGCCCATAAAAAGCTCTGGTGCAACCAATTACCTTCAAAAGTCAGAGAATTAGTGAAATGATGTCCACCTGTGTGCAATCTAAGTGTCACATGATCTGTCATTACATATACACACCTTTTTTGAAAGGCCTCAGAGGCTGCAACACCTAAGCAAGAGGAACCACTAACCAAACACTGCCATGAAGACCAGTAAGGGACAATGTTGTTGAGATGTACAAGTCATGGATAGGTTATAAAAAAATATCCAAATCTTTGATGATCCTCAGGAGCACCATCAAATCTTTTATAACCAAATGGAAAGAACATGGCACAACCGCAAACCTGCCAAGAGACGGCCGCCTACCAAAACTCATGGACTGGGCAAGGAGGGCATTAATCAGAGAGGCAGCACAGAGACCTAAGGTAACCCTGGAGGAGCTGCAGAGTTCCACAGCAGAGACTGGAGTATCTGTACATAGGACGACAATAAGCCGTACGCTCCATAGAGTTGGGCTTTATGGCAGAGTGGCCAGAAGAAACCATTACTTTCAGCAAAAAACAAAATGGCACGTTTTTGAGCTTTCGAAAAGGCATGTGGGAGACTCCCAAAATGTATGGAGGAAGGTGCTCTGGTCTTATGAGACTAAAATTTAACTTTTTGGCTATCAAAGAAAACGCTATGTCTGGCGCAAACCCAACACATCACATCACCCAAAGAACACCATCCCCACAGTGAAACATGGTGGTGGCAGCATCATGCTGTGGGGATGTTTTTCAGCAGCCGGGACTGGGAAACTGGTCAGAGTTGAGGGAAAGATGGATGGTGCTAAATACAGGGATATTCTTGAGCAAAACCGGTACCACCTGTGCGTGAAATGAGGCTAGGATGGAGGTTCACCTTCCAGCAGGACAATGACCCCAAACACACTGCTAAAGCAACACTTGGGGGGTTTAAGGGGAAACATGTAAATGTGTTGGAATGGCCAAGTCACAGCCCAGACCTCAATCCAATAGAAAATCTGTGGTGAGACTTAAAGATTGCTGTTCACAAGCGCAAACCATCCAACTTGAAGGAGCTGGGGCAGTTTTGCAAGGAGGAATGGGCAAAAATCCCAGTGGTAAGATGTGGCAAGCTTCGAGACTTATCCTAAGTGACTTGGTGCTGTGATTGCCGCAAACGGTGGCTCTACAAAGTATTGACTTTAAAGGGGTGAACAGTTATGCACATTGTCTTTTTCTGTTTTTTTGTCATATTTGTTATTTGCTTCTCAATAAAAAATAAAAAAAAGAAACATCTTCAAAGTTGTGGGCATGTTGTGTAAATTAAATGATGCAAATCCTCAAACTATCCATGTTAATTCCAGGTTGTGAGGCAACAAAACATGGAAAATGCCAAGGGGGTGAATACTTTTGCAAGGCACTGTATGTAAACAAACTTATTGAATTTACAGGACTATTCAGATTTTGTTAATTGCACTGGATCGTTTCTGTCTAATTTATAAAAGTACTTTGTGTAGGTAGGGGCCTTACTCACTATTATCAATTATTTTACATTATACTTGTCAAGAGGAGGGACCAGCTGAACCGGACAATGAATGGATCCCACCGGTTAGATCTTCTCCTCTGCTGGTTTTGGTGTACCAGTGCTAGGGATTCCCTGGAAGGAGGTCTGCTTCATGACCTTTTATAGCTATAACACCTCTGTAAGTTAGATGATGTGAGCTGCTGAAGAACATACACATGGACATAACTGTCACAGTTTAGGATTACAGAAAGCTAAAGTTAATTTTGCAACTGTCACTTTATAGCACTTCACCTCAAGACTCTCCCCCATCAAAGTTATCACAATATTGTATTTGGTCTTTACCGTAAAATGCCAAGAAACATATACATATTAAATATAGAATTAGGTAGAATCAAGCAGGAGAACAGCTTAATCGTTAATCTTAAAAGCATTTTCGGTTAATTTGTATTTCTTTTTGTTTCTTTTGTTTCAAGTGTCTACATTGGCTGCTGTGGCATGGAGCCGATCTCAATGATGTTACTTCACAAGGCTGGACTCCAGCACATCTGGCTGCTATTAAGGGCCAGGACGCCTGCATGCAGGTAAAGAGTACATATATATCAGTACTAATAGATAATTATATACAAGAGCCAGGAAAACCAGTAATATTTTACATGCAAATGTCAAAAACATATGACTATTTTGATGATTCTGAATACGTTTTTTTATTTTATTTAAGCGTTAGTTAAAAGGACTATGAAGTTATGGATATTGTTTCGCACAATTATGTAGAGCAGTCAACATCAAACCAAGGAGCTGTAAACGCTTTTTCTTCTGAAACTCTTTTTATAAACTTTTTTTAAATGTTAGATTGATAGCTTTTACTGCATTTTACACCATTTGTTACCATGTTTCAGGCTCTAGTGCTTAATGGAGCAAATCTATCTGCAAAAGACGATCGGCAGTGCTCTCCCGCTCATCTAGCCGCAGCCCATGGACATTCATTTACTCTGCAGACTATACTGCGAAGTGGAGTGGTGAGTATACAATGACAAGATGGAGGTTACTGCAGGTCCTAAAAGGAAGGGAGTAAATGGTTACTGGTGAAAAAGCTTTAGATTTGAATTGCAAAGTATAGGCAGCTTATGAAAAGTTGTGGGCAGTTCTACAGATGGTTTATTTAAGGTTGCTATGAAAATACAAATATAAGAATTGCTATGGAAAGATATATATATATATACCAACAGGACCACATATGCAGAAAAATGTACCACACAAACATAACCGCTATTAAAAGCATTAAAATAATAGCACAGTAAATATAATATCCAACATTCGATTTTAAGGATAAAATTGGAGTGAACGTAAGGTAAAAATAAGTAGTCCTGTTATTTTGTCTTAAATGACCACTGTATTTTTGGTAAAGCTTCACATGTTTTTGAAGTTTGTTACAAACATTAGCAGCTGCATAAGCCACAAGCATAAAATTATTTTATTTTGAAAAAAAAATAATTACCCTGCTTCTGTCAAGGGACTTATTTTTCTATTTAGATGTCATGTCAAGTTGGAATTTACAATGAAAGTCTTTCAACAGAACTGAATAGAGATGTTATCCAAATTTAGATAACATCTCTATTCAGTTCTGTCTGAGGAAATAAAACCATGTTGCGCTATGTTTTCTTTGAAAATAGCTGGGATTTGGTTTGCATTTACTTAAATTACTTATGTTCCAATAACTTATGTTCTGTGCAAAGCTGATGAAACAATGCTTAAAGGAATATAGAGTTCCAAATGTATTAATAGGGTATCAACATAAACCTTTTTAAAATATTTTTTTTCTGCCTTAATACAATTTGGTAGGTAACACTGAGCTAGGAAGAAATTATATTATTATTATTATTATTATTATTATTATTACACTTTATTTGTAATGCACCGACATAGGGCCCTGTTCTATAGACAAAATAGTAAATTTATACACACTTAAAACTGCTCTCAAAATTGGCACATATTCTATTACCTACTTACAATCCGATTACGAGTTCCCCACCCACAATCACTACGGGCCAGGAAAAGATGCAAATTCGGGCTTAGAACTCCATTGGTTTTAGCACAGCTCGAACTCTACAAGCACTAAATAATTAAACTTATACAACATCAATATTCTATTAGACCACTAGATCTACTTCGTGAATTAAGTCTGACTCCCAACTGAAAGTATTATGAGTACTAAATAGGACTCACAGGGGCTTTTTCATACACTTATTAGAACTGTTACAGCAATAAAACACACAATACTGTACTTTAAAAGCATGGGAAGGCGAGGAAAGACATTAGATCTAATTGCACAACAGAAAGGGAAGGAGAGAGAGTGAGGGAGGAAGACAGAGATTGGGAGAGGAAGTGAGAGGGGCAGGAAGAGAGTGGGGGAAGAGGCAGAGAGCAGACAGAGCAGACCGCACAGACAGAGGGCACAGAGACAGAGGGCGCTTAGAGAGAGAGAGAGATACAGATAGAGATACAGAGGACGCACAGAGAGAGAGAGAGAGAGAGAGAGACTGCGCACACAGAGAGACAGAGGGCACAAAGAGAGAGGGAGATGGAGCATTGAGATAGACAGAACAGACAATTGAACATACCATATGATACCGTAATTTATGATGGATAAGTTACTATTTAAAAAATATGAGACAGACACAGTTTCAAACGTTTACTTGAAAACTATCAAGTTTACAATAAGCAAAGTCCATGCAGAAATGTAATCAGTGTGGTGCAAATTGATCCCAGGGGGTCCATTAACTGACTCAAAATAAAATGCATATATATATATATATATATATATATATATATATATATATATCAGTTGTTATTATGTCTCTGGTTGTGCTTAACCATAAAGTTATCTTGGCAAAGAGGATGGAGTGGTTTTCTAGATTCTTCTACAGTGGAGAGTGATTTGTCTGACCTCTCCGCTATGACCTGCCCATCTTAGGGCACCCTACATGGTATAGCTCACATGTTCATTGAAGTACACATGCCCTTTCACCACGACAAAGTAGCGATTCAGAAGGGGTACATTTAGCTAAGGTGCTTCCCAACAAGTGAATTCCTAAAATGAATCTGTCAGGACTATCACCTTGGATAAAATAATCAAATTTACCTACACACAGTAAGTGTTATTAACAAATATAAGCACATTATAACAGAGTTCTGGTCTACTCTGTGTGGGGAGAAAAAAAAGGTGGAGGAGAAAAAAGGATGGAAATGTACAGTTTATTAAGGCTTACATTTTAGTGTTCCTGTAAGAAATCCTTCTGTTGATCTTCAAGCAGTGCTACCAATGATGTATCCTCTATCAAACCATAAAGTCATAAAATACAGTGCACATTGTTTAGTATTGACCTATGATCTCACAAGAATGCGTTTGGATAAAAAGATTACTTGATCTGAACAATCACTATAGCCAATGTTCATTGAATAGAACATACGTCAGATAAATTAGGACCTCAGAGGTCCAATATGTTGCATCCTTGCTATAACCACATTATTGTAATGTTTATTTGTGTATGTATTGCCAAGTTGCCAATCTCCCTTTGGGTTTGTAAAAAAAAGAGTAGAGGTGCTCATATGAGAACGAAAAAATACCTCAGTGTTTTTTTTTTTTCATTGATCAGGTTACCTACTCAGAGAGCAACCTCTTTAAGCTCACTTGTGCCCTTCACCGGGAGAAATAGCCGAAAGTATATCAGTCTAGTCTCACTCAGAAGAGTGATCCAGTCCCGAAATACCAGGCAATTTCCCCTGAACAGGAGAAACAGCAAACCCCAGACTCCTTTCGGCCTCTTTGGGCCTCGCCAGTGAGGTGCAGCTGTACTCCCTAAGGCACAGCGAGCAAAGAGTTCACGTCTGGTTCCCCCTATCACCCATAAGGTGAGAAAATGTAAACAAAAAGAGTAGAGGTGTTCATCCAGCACTTTATGGAGGAACACAATACAAATACGTTTTCAGGTTTTACTAAAAGTTTAGCCAGAGTTAAAAGCATAATAATAAACCACAAATGAACCAAAGAAAATAACAGACCTAGCTTCCACCCAAGCACTACCTTTACTCTTGCTATCCAGCTCTCATCCAGCTAACCCTGGGTGGAGCAAAAACAAACAGTCCAATAGTTTGTTTACATACGCTGGGCTGTATCCTTCAGAAGCAAGTCAAAAGCAATACTGCTGAAGGATGTTTTAAGAATGTGGCAGGATCACAAGAAATGTTGATAATGTGATACAAAAACCAAGTACCGTAAGTCCTGTTTCTTTAGTGTTGAAGAATGTAATCCTCTTCATTTCAAATGTTTTTCTCTCCTGGATGTTTTTGCAATTCCCCTTGAGTATTTTGATTTTCAGGTTTTGAATAGAGCAACAATTCTGGGTAAAATGGGGAGGTAAGGAGAGATGGAGAGACAGAGAAAAAAGGGGAGCGATGAAGAGGGGGAGAGACAGGGGAGGAAATAGAGGAGGGGAGATTGACGGGGGACAGAGAAAATAAAGGGATAAAGTAGACCGGGGGAGGAGAAAGAAGAGGGTACTTGGAGGTAAGGTCCAGGACGGACTGTGGTGGCCAGAGAGCTGACAGGAGACAGAGAGACCGGGGGGGCACTGGGGGCCAGAGGGAGCTGACAGAAGGGGAAGGTAAAGGTCGGGAGTCTCCTGGACATGACAGCCCCATGTAGCTGCACTGATTGCATTGGTGTTGCTCTGCCCCTGGTGCTATGTCTTTTGTTACGGTATAAAAATTGTGTGGGGTGTAAGGATAATGGGATGGAGTATGTAGCAGGGGGTATGTTTGCCTCGTATATAATAGGGGTATGTGTGGTGGTGTGTAATTTTACTTAACATTCAATTAATAAGTACTATACTCTATTGAGAATTTTAAACTATACATTATTTAGAAACTTTGTTTAATACCCTTTAATGGCCCAATAACCCAATCTTGCAAAATGTTATGATGAAATCTAGGAAGCATTTGCACTATAGTGTAATGCGCCAAACACGATCAAGGTTACAAAGGGAAATGACTGACATTATTATTTAGAATGCCAATAGTACATACAAAATCTGAGATTACAGCTTCATTTCAGAACTTGGTGCAATGGTCTTGGTGCTTCCAATTTTTATAGGAAAAAAATGAATTATGTCTCTGTCATGAATCAGCAGTGGCCTATATTGGGACTGGACTGTTATATACCAATAGCCACCATCTTGGGGCTGGTATATCATCCACAGTTGATGCCATATGGAGAGCAAGAGTTCTGGCTTTAGGAGACCCACTGTATATATGATGTTATGGGTTATAATATGTTAGTATTATATTGTATATTGTATTATGGATATATTGTTATGTTGTGGTCTAGGGCATAAAGTATTATAAGTTTATCCCTTAGCATATTCCCATCCCTTCCATGTTTAGGCTCATTGTAATGGGTGTCATGTGAGGGAGCTGGTGGGATGTGTTGGTTGTATGTGTGTGAAACATTGTGTGTTGTATTTGTAAATATGAATGTATGTTATTATATTGTAGAGGGGAAGCCCATTGAATACAGCCAAAACCTCCTTTGTTCCCAAAGGCCTGTTAATCCCATTAGCTAAGTGTCCAGCAGAGAACTACACAATGGGGAGCTCACAGCTGGAGAGCAGATAGGCAGGCACCCAAAAACAATGGGATGCCCTGAGGCTTCTCAGCCTTCATAGCATGGGCACAGGAGAGCCAAGGTGCTTTCCCCTGGAGATTCAGAGCCCAAATGAATTAGTTGGCCTCGCCTAGTGGGCGGACCTGGGAGGGGACTATTGGTTCACACACTGTTCCCCTTCATGATTGGCCAGACGTCATTTGGGGCTGGCTAACGGTAGCCACTTCCCCCATTCTTGTGTGATGTGGTTAAATATGCTGTTCTAAAATAAAACATGGTTCATAATTTTCATCAAGACTTTGCGTGCAGGTGTATTATTGACCCAGGGGCATATGCTGGTAGAGGAGATCGTTCTGACTCCCTTCCAGGTTTTCCCAGGCACACTACCAAAAGCTGGGACTTATGCCTTTGTACCGACAAAGACTGTCCATAGGTCTAGAGTCAGCCCAAACTTAGGTCTAAAACCTACAGGAGATAAGAGGACTAGGATCCTCTATACTCCATCATCATTGTAGGTTGTGACAGTCTCTACTTTATCAGTTGAAAAACCTAGGCAGAGTTTGCTGATTTGAGAAGTTTCTTTGTTATCTAACAGAACACTAATACTCCAGATAGAAATGGCTGGAGTCCCATCCATTATGCTGCGTTCCATGGTCGACTGGGTTGCCTACAGCTTCTTGTGAGATGGGGCGCTACGATAGAGGATGCCGACTTGAATGGAAACACTCCGGGTATGAAAAGGAGATTTATGTTATTGATTGGCTTTCAAGGGGAACTCCACCTAAACATATGTCACGCTTATATTTATGTATTTACGTTTATACATTGCGCCTTTGTCCAAGGCTCTTTACATAGTTCGAAAAGAGTATGTCATTGGTATGGAGTATAAAGGAGTACATTTTCTGAACACACATAATCGATAGAGCACAAAGTAAGGTTTGGGCTTACCGAAAATGGTGTAATGGACCCTGATTATAGCCAATGGGTCAAGATGAGAGATGGAGAGAAGTAAAGGATTTAGGTTGTATCAGAGTTAATTCAAAGTGAGTGTGACACAAATGAGCAGACATTTCTAAACCGGGACACGATTAATTATTAGTAATATTTAGGGGAATGATAACACTTTAAAATTATTATTATTCTCTGATGAAAATGCAGATTTATTGAAATTGCATGGTGTATCGCAAACATTAACTTAGATTTATCTATGTGTGTCTATAGCTCACTTGGCTGCCATGGAAGGTCACCTACATTGCTTCAAGTTCCTACTCAGTAAATTGAGCAGTGTGACCCTTGTGTTGGAAGCTCGGAACAACAATGGAGACACCCCGAGGGACCTGGCCCAGAGATTTTATAAGGAAAAGATTGTGCAGTATATTGATGGTGTGGAATTTGAGAGAGACCACCCAGATGAACAAGAAAGTAAGTACACTTCTAAAATTGGCACATTCTCGGTGAGGAGAAAGACGAAATAAAGAAGGAGCATGGAGACTTAGAAGTAAAGGAGGATGTGGCGAGGACCGGGGATGGGGAGGTTTTGAACAACTTCACTTGATAATCTAAGTAAAAAAGCAACCATTCATTTGTTAACTATTATATATAATATTTTTGTCTTTAATCGGGAGGGGCACCTGTATGCAGGTAAGGTTTCAGTTGCTTTTACTGAAATACGTGCATCCCATCACTAAACCAGGACTGGATCCAGGCTGGATGTGCTTCAGTCTGCATGCAGTAGATGTCAGGGTGTCCCTGTACCGCTCCAGCACGAGCAGAGAAATAAAATATTGCTGGCAACAATGATCTTTAAGTAATTTAAAAAGAGCTCACAAAACAGCCAGCAACCTAGCCTATTGTGTCTTTATGCACACACACACCTAAATTATCCAAACACACACACCTAAATTATCCAAACTCACACACACACCTAAATTATCCAAACTCACACACACCTAAATTATCCAAACTCACACACACACCTAAATTATCCAAACTCACACACACACCTAAATTATCCAAACTCACACACACACCTAAATTATCCAAACTCACACACACACCTAAATTATCCAAACACACACACACACCTAAATTATCCAAACACACACACACGCACCTAAATTATCCAAACACACACACACCTAAATTATCCACACACACACCTAAATTATCCACACACTCACCTAAATTATCCACACTCACCTAAATTATCCACACACTCACCTAAATTATCCACACACACACCTAAATTATCCACACACACCTACATTATCCAAACACACACACACCTAAATTATCCACACACTCACCTAAATTATCCACACACACACCTAAATTATCCAAACACACACACCTAAATTATCCACACACACACCTAAATTATCCACACACACACCTAAATTATCCAAACACACACACCTAAATTATCCAAACACACACACACACACCTAAATTATCCAAACACACACACACACACCTAAATTATCCAAACACACACACACGCACCTAAATTATCCAAACACACACACACGCACCTAAATTATCCACACACACACCTAAATTATCCACACACTCACCTAAATTATCCACACACTCACCTAAATTATCCACACACTCACCTAAATTATCCACACACACACCTAAATTATCCACACACACCTACATTATCCAAACACACACACACCTAAATTATCCACACACTCACCTAAATTATCCACACACACACCTAAATTATCCACACACACCTACATTATCCAAACACACACACACCTAAATTATCCACACACTCACCTAAATTATCCACACACACACCTAAATTATCCAAACACACACACCTAAATTATCCACACACACACCTAAATTATCCACACACACCTACATTATCCAAACACACACACACCTAAATTATCCAAACACACACACCTAAATTATCCACACACACACCTAAATTATCCACACACACACACCTAAATTATCCAAACACACACACACACCTAAATTATCCAAACACACACACACACCTAAATTATCCAAACACACACACACGCACCTAAATTATCCAAACAAACACACACCTAAATTATCCACACACACACCTAAATTATCCACACACTCACCTAAATTATCCACACACTCACCTAAATTATCCACACACACACCTAAATTATCCACACACACCTACATTATCCAAACACACACACACCTAAATTATCCACACACTCACCTAAATTATCCACACACACACCTAAATTATCCACACACACACCTAAATTATCCACACACACACCTAAATTATCCACACACACACCTAAATTATCCACACACTCACCTAAATTATCCACACACACCTAAATTATCCACACACTCACCTAAATTATCCACACACACCTAAATTATCCAAACACACACACCTAAATTATCCACACACATACCTAAATTATCCACACACACACCTAAATTATCCAAACACACACTCACCTAAATTATCCAAACACACCTAAATTATCCACACACACCTAAATTATCCAAACACACCTAAATTATCCACACACACACCTTAATTATCCACACACACACCTAAATTATCCACACACACCTACATTATCCAAACACACACACACCTAAATTATCCACACACACACCTAAATTATCCACACACACACCTAAATTATCCACACACTCACCTAAATTATCCACACACACACCTAAATTATCCAAACACACACACCTAAATTATCCACACACACACCTAAATTATCCACACACACCTACATTATCCAAACACACACACACCTAAATTATCCACACACTCACCTAAATTATCCACACACACACCTAAATTATCCAAACACACACACCTAAATTATCCACACACACACCTAAATTATCCACACACACACCTAAATTATCCACACACACACACCTAAATTATCCAAACACACACACACACCTAAATTATCCAAACACACACACACACCTAAATTATCCAAACACACACACACACCTAAATTATCCAAACACACACACACGCACCTAAATTATCCAAACAAACACACACCTAAATTATCCACACACACACCTAAATTATCCACACACTCACCTAAATTATCCACACACTCACCTAAATTATCCACACACTCACCTAAATTATCCACACACACACCTAAATTATCCACACACACCTACATTATCCAAACACACACACACCTAAATTATCCACACACTCACCTAAATTATCCACACACACACCTAAATTATCCACACACACACCTAAATTATCCACACACTCACCTAAATTATCCACACACACCTAAATTATCCACACACTCACCTAAATTATCCACACACACCTAAATTATCCAAACACACACACCTAAATTATCCACACACATACCTAAATTATCCACACACACACCTAAATTATCCAAACACACACTCACCTAAATTATCCAAACACACCTAAATTATCCACACACACCTAAATTATCCAAACACACCTAAATTATCCACACACACACCTAAATTATCCACACACACACCTAAATTATCCACACACACCTACATTATCCAAACACACACACACCTAAATTATCCACACACACACCTAAATTATCCACACACACACCTAAATTATCCACACACACCTACATTATCCAAACACACACACACCTAAATTATCCACACACACACCTAAATTATCCACACACACACCTAAATTATCCACACACACACCTAAATTATCCACACACACACCTAAATTATCCACACACACACCTAAATTATCCACACACACACCTAAATTATCCACACACACCTACATTATCCAAACACACACACACCTAAATTATCCACACACACACCTAAATTATCCACACACTCACCTAAATTATCCACACACTCACCTAAATTATCCACACACTCACCTAAATTATCCACACACACACCTACATTATCCACACACCTAAATTATCCACACACCACACCTACATTATCCACACACCTAAATTATCCACACACATACCTAAATTATCCACACACACACCTACATTATCCACACACACCTACCTAAATGATTCACACACACTTACCTAAATAATCCATACAAACACCTACCCAATTGATCCACACATGCTTACCTAAATGATCCACACACACCTAATTGATCAACAAACACACACACCTAATTGATCAACAAACACACACACCTAATTGATTCACACAAACTGAAGTGGGTTGCCAGTTCCTTCTCCAGTGGGCCACATCATACAGCTCCTGGTATTCCTATGGGGTTTCCCATCCAAGAACTGACCAGGCCCAACCTTACATGGCTTCAGGGTGGTGTGACCTCTTGGTTCCCTGACTGGAATCGAACCCAGGTCACAGCAGTGAAAGCACTGAATCCCATGGACCACCAGGGGACCCTGATGCAGGAGATAAACTCCAGTAAATATCTGAAGGTTTTGTTTAACACTCCTTATACAGTTCTGCTACATTTCTTGGAAATGATCTTTTAGATAATTGTGACATAAAAAAATAATGACTTTAGTTTTGTAAACCGTTTTTATTTTTTTCAGATTTGACATTTCCTGCTCATGTTGCTGCCTTCAAAGGGGATTTGGTAACACTTAGGAAACTGATTGAAAGTGGAATAATTAACATTAATGAACGTGATGATAAGGGAGCAACTCCCCTGCACAAAGGTGAATATTACAGTTTATTTTAATGAAGTCTCAGTTTGTTTTTCTTCACAGAACCAACAACCTCTTGTAATACGATTTGGATATTAGCTTCATTTTTATGTTTTTTTTTTTTTAATGGCACAGACATTCAGTGAATTATATTGTAAGCTAATCATAAATACCCACTGAAATGTCACAGTATGATTTTTTTTTTTTATAACTAGAATTGCTAATAGGCCAAATAAAAATGTTTTAACTTTTTTACGGCTATATTATATGCAGTCTAGATTACCTCCTTTGCTGCCTTGCATGGTTTTCTGCCAGATGTATTAGAGAACAAAAAATGATCTGAAGATTATTTAAAGACTAGCGACTTGCCCGTCAAAAATTATGGCAATAAAATTTGAAGCCATGGCAATGCTGTTTGCCACACAATGTAAGGCTTTTGTTCCTGTGTGAACCTTCGGCGCTTATTGCGAGCCTCTCCCCTTGTGTACTTCAAGTGTCCTGCTTTGCAACGATAACCTTCGGCGCTCATCGCAAAGACAGATATTTAAGTATAGTGTAAAATATCAAAAAATGTGAGTGCAGTGAATTAATAAAGTCATATGAATTAATAAATGAATATACTTACCTATTTATATTTAATATGCAGCAATCAATATCCTGAAGAGCTAACAATCTCTTTGGATTTTCCTGCATCGGAAAATGTACAGTTGGACTGTTGATCACCTGAGATGAAAGTGGCAGCAATGTGCCAAGTGTGCAGTGTAAATAGGCTGCGTGCGCGAGGCCAAACCGTTTGTTTAGGTGGGTAAAGCGCCATTTTAGAATCCTAATGTTATTAGTTGCAAGTTAGTGTTGTAAAATGGCGGATTTTTTCTAGGTGTTACTTGGCTCGCAAACATTTTCCGTCCGTTGTTATGTTATATATCTCCTACGTTCCTGGCTAACTCTTACGTGCCTGGCGGTGGTTTTCGCAGCTCTGTCTCCTTTAGCTTGTTTGAATTTTTTTCGTCCACCATTTTTTTCTCTCTTAGGCGATTTTCAATTCCCGAAACTGCTTAAATGCGACTTAAATTGGCTTGCAACCTCACTCCCAGACGTCCTGGCTGTTCCCCCGTGCTGTGTGTGATGTTTGTTTTATATTTTTGTTTTTGATGTTGTGCTTTTTGTGTTTTTTGATTTGCTCGGTTTGGTCGTTAACTTCGAAAAAAAAAATATGAGGTCGCAAAAATGCGAAGTGCCGCGGGTCTTTTTCTTTTCTAAGACCTCGTAATTGTTGTTTGTAAAAGTCATATGTCCTTGGCTGTGTTTTGCGCGCTTCGGGGTCGGATAGCCTAATTTTCGTTTTTTTCGGCCGCCATTTTTTGTCTCGAGTGACAATTCTTTTTTTTCTAAGTCCCGCTTTCCTTTCCAAAGTGTTACGGGCCTTAATTTTTGCAGGCTTTTTTTTTTTTTTTTTAAACTGCTACGGGTCTCGCACTGTGAATTGTATAATTGAGCTTTTTGTTCATCTGTAGTCCCGCGGGTAGTAGAGATGATGCGGAAGTCATGCGGGGTTGTAGGGATGAGTGCCTACGGCGCTCCTCTTCACCAGCGCAGTGAGCGCCTTCAGCACCATGGAGCACTCATCAACTCAAGTCCCCGGATGGTCTCCCTACCAGAGCCTTTTGCCCTCGTTAGCTAGTAGAACACGCCTCCAGATGCTATCGAGGCTGGTCACGAGTGCAAGGAAGTGCACAAGAAAATTCAAGCTCTTCCTTGTCATGCCTCGAAAGCATGCTTGTCCCTCGACCTGGAGAGACTGGGGACAGGAGAATCCTGAGGGGGGACACAGTGCATGTGTCCAATGCAAATAGCCGGGGCAGGGGGGAATCGTTATCAGTGTCTAGGGTCTCCTTGACAAAAAAGTTATGCTAATAAGATAGGGGAGGTCTTAAAGGACAGCAATGGAGGTGACAAGTACAACATATATTGGGTAATCCTTAAAAGTTTTTATAGTTCTCTTTTACAGTTCTTCAACTTAGTATATGTCACAGTGGTCTTTTAATATTTTATAATAAAGCATATCTATAACTAAATACTTTATGTTTCCCCAGCTGCCGGCCAAGGACAAATAGAGTGTGTGCAGTGGCTCCTGGAGATGGGGGCAGATTATAACATTACCAACCAGGCTGGAGAAACACCAAGAGACACAGCCAAAAGGTAACACCATTGGTAATAAATTCTATATTCTTCTTCAATGCTAAATTATTTGCTACATCGTTCTGTTTTTTACACCAAAATCATGTTGTTGCTATTAAGGAGCATGAAATACAGGATATTGTATAAGTAAATAATTTGAGAGATACTTAATATTGTTTGTGCAGATGCAAATCAGAAATTCCTGAAGGTTGATTAGCTGTTTTGAAATGCTAATTAGTACCACAGTCTGCTTGATTCTGTGATGGCAAAAGTAATATACAAAACACTAAATTAGAGGCGTTCGGTCAGAGAATGAACTGCCCTTAATAGGTTAATTCTATGGACATGATAACCCACTCTGAGAGCTGCCTCTTTTAGCCACTTGCGCCCTTTACAGGGAGAAATATTGTGTAGAATGAGTGATCCAGCCCCGAAATACCAGGCAATTCTACCCTCAACAGGAAAAACAGCAAACCCCAGACATAGGTTTTTGCCTTAGTTGGGCCTTATGAGTTGGGTATAACTAAACTCCCTAAAACACAGTGAGCTAGGAGTCCATGGCTCCTATACAATTGCAAATTTGCTACAGTTACAGAGCGATTCAATTGAACAAGCCCGCAATTTAGGGGCCGAAACCGTAAACCATGCACTTGTATGTAGCATTTCAGAGCGTGATCATGATTAATTGAGCAAGGCCGTAACTAGCGATTTAGAAACAGCCAATAGTAAACTGTCATCATGACGTCCTTAAAACATGGAGGTTAAACGTCAATCAATTAGCGTTTAGAGGTCCGATATCCGATCAGACTCGCAATCCGCCAATGTACAAAATAATAAAAATGAATGGCGATACTGTTCTAGTCCATGTGGGTGGCCTGATATGTATTAACTCATTGATTCCCGAGATTGATATGACACGAAAATGAAACATAAAAAAAAACTATTGCACATTTGCGAGCTTGAGACTGTTGTGCAATTAATTCTAATGTCTTTTATCGCTTTCCCCGTCTTTTACAGTGCAGTATTGATTTTTTATTTGCATTTACAGTGCTACGGACAGGGATTCAACTCCTTTGTGGGTCCTTTCTGGTACCCGTAAGATTTTCTTCTATATTTGCCATTTACGGGTCTGAGAACATTTGCGGGCTTGAGAAAGTGTAGCAATTGAAAAGCGATTTGCGATTGTAACATTTATGGGCTTGAAAGATCAAAGGCTTAGCTGGGTCGGAGTTAAGATTTTAACAATCGTAGGGACTTTGAGCTTCTAACCCGCAAATCGTTTGCGGCTAGCGAAAACACGCCAGTTGAATAGCAAATTAGTTTATGCGCTCTATTATGCGTCCAGGAAAGGCTTAGCTGGGTCAAATGAATAGGGGCAATGTCTGGAGCCCCCTGCCCCACACTTGTCAATCATTCAGAGCTACTACCCTATGTAGCTTCATATTAACATAAAGGAGCTCCATTAAAAATTATGAATATCTCAGTGATGATTTTTTTGTAGCATAAAAACTGCCAGTTCAGAGTATAGCCATTTTTTTATGCTCTTAGAAATTAAACCAACTTGTTTTGCGGGTGACGGTGTCCGTTTTAAATTATATTTGCATTCTCAATAAATACAGAACAGTCAAAATACATGTCTTTATTGCCAAACCCACATTACATGAAAACATGTTTACCAGATAAGCATGCCGAGTGTTGCTATGTCAACCCTAATTACTAGCTGTTCTTGTTCTTTTCCTTTGCCCTTTTCTTCCTTTGAGTCATCCTGAGAAATGTGAATCCAGAGCTATATAAGATGTCAGTATTTTGATTTATGAGTCATATAGAGAAAAATCAATGGAAAGCAAAAGGCTACAGGTTCAAGCTCTCATTTTTAACAACATCATTTGTTTCAAGGACCAGTGAAGTGTCATATTTATAATATACACTCATGAAGAACTAGAATTGCTAATTGGGAAAATGTATTAAAAAAGTTTAAAAGAAGTACATTCATTTTTCACTATTCTATTCTTCTTTAATAGTGTCAGACATTTTTCTTTGTTCTTAGACAGCTGGAAAAGCCTGTATTCATATAATCTCTCTATTCCGATATTTTCAAATACTGCCACTAAAAAGCAACACATACTAATTACACTGATTAAAGAGCAGTCTACAGTTGGATAAACCTCCCCCTTAGGCTACAGGCAGTTTCTCTAAGAGAGCATTCCCCAGGATACTAGCAGCACATAGAGAATCTTATAGGTTCTGTTGAGCGTGTATATTTTTATTTTCATTAGGAGGCACATCAGTTCCAGATATTTGTTGTGCAATTTAACAGGATATTCCCGTTCAAGAAAAGCCGTATTGGAGCAAATATCTTAAAAATAGTTTGTTGTCCCCAAAATATATTGTGACATTCACACAACTAAGTACTACAGCTGATAAATATATATTTCTGTTTCTTGACAGGTTTGCCCAGTTAGCAGCGGTGAAACTCCTGGGACACAATGGGGAAGGAGATTCAGATGAAGAGTTAAATGACGACGATCCAAATTTTTTTGAGAGACACGGAGTGGAGGGGAGTACGGATCACCAAGACGACTTAAACCTGAGTCCAGCTGAGAAAAAACAAGCACGAAGTATGTTGTTGTTGTTGACAATAATTGATTATAGGGATATGGAAGGTTCCTTGATATAATATACCTGTGTATTTATATACTTTTATGTACTGTACTCTCTTTTTACGCCTAAAATTAAACAATTAGTCCATGTATGGATCTGCCCGCTGCAAAGTATGCAGACACAGCCTCTGTATGTGCAGTGTTGTGTCCTAACCTATCAGGGACCATGTCTCAGCAGCACGTTTCAGAATGTTGCTGAGAAATGTTCACTGATTGGTTAGTACGAGACACTGCACTATACTATAGTAAAAAGGCAATACGATTTTGGATTTACTTTATTTAATGCTCCTAGGCCAGGGGTACTCAAGTTCGGCCTGGAGGGCCTCACCCAGGCCAGGATTTGATGATAGCCTCTCTGCACAGGTGAGTCAATCAGGATGACTGAAGAAGTGATGGACCGGTGTGCAGCAGGGTTATCATCAAATCCAGGCAGGTGTTTGGCCCTCCAGGACCGGACTTGGGTACCCCTGCCCTAGACCAATGTTTACAGCTACACTACTCTGATACAATAGAGTGAGTATGCATAGTGCATAGGATCAATTTGAGGGTAGAAGGTGGCAGAGTGAATTAGCGTCAAAAGAGGGCAAATATAGACTATGATGTAAGATATAAGGGACAGGATGTAGGGACTTTCATTCCCACTACTCCCACACCTTTATGGTTTGATGGGTCCCTAGCTATGCCTTCAACTCCCCTAAAAAAATGATTATGGATTTCATTGGCTGAAAAGTGCCGTCAATCAGATTTCTCAATTCATATTTGACTACTTCATTTGGCTTTTAGTGACCTAATGTGGGACATTTTTTGAGTAGGTTTTTAATGTGATAATGTTTTTGATATTAAATATTTTCAAATTGTAACAATTACTTGTAACATTGTGGAATTTTTTTTCAAAGTCTGTTTTTTTATCCATTTTTAAAAGGTATTAATAAAATGTATTTTTATTCAATTACTTTTTTTTGTGGGACATAATTTGGAACTAGAAAAAGGGTGCTCTTTTTTGTTTCCTTTGATGTTGGTTCTATACATTCATCAGACAAAATTTGATATTTGATATGTATCACTCAAAAAAAACAAAAAACAAATTAGAGGCGGACAATACAAGAACAAACTAACCATAATAGGTTAGTTCTATGGACATGATAGTCCACTCTGAGAGCAGTCTCTTTAACTTACTTGCGTCCTTCACAAAGAGAAATATCTTGTAGTACAGTGGATATAAAAAGTCTACACACCACTGGTAAAATGTCAGGTTTCTGTGCTGTAAAAAAATGAGACAAAGATAAATCATTTCAGAACTTTTTCCACATTTAATGTGACCTATAAACTGTACAACTCAATTGAAAAACAAACTGAAATCTTTTAGGTACCTTGTTGTAGTGAAAGGAATTGTATATCTCAATGAAGCTGTGAGCTATACCATGTAGGGTCACCCAAGATGGGCAGGTCATAGCAGAGAGGTTAGACAAATCGTGGTTTACTGGAGAAGGAACTGGCAACCCACTCCAGTATCTTTTCAAAGAAAACCATATGGATAAGCACAACCAGAGACACAGACAGATGTGTCTGGTGTGCTGCGTCCATATGGACACCAAAAGTCGGACACGACTGAAGGACTAAACAACAACAACAATGACCCTATTGGGGGAGACCAGACTGATATACTACAGAATATTTCTCCCTGTGAAGGGCGCAAGTGGCTAAAAGAGGCTGCTCTCAGACTGGTTTATCATGTCTATAGAACTAACCTATTAATGTTAGTTTGTTCTCTTAATGAGCACCTCTGATTAGTTTTTTCTGCTAATTTATCACTCTAAGCATCTGTAATTTTAGGCTTAGTGTGTGTGATAAAGAACTAATGTGATTCAGCCGTGAACGGGCCAAACTAATTTGTTTGCAGTAAACCCCTTTGATTATGGCCACCCTATTATGTTTTGTCAGTCTTCTTGGTGTAGGTAGAGTGAAAAGCTATGGTATGTTCTACACTTTAACACAAATAATTAATAAAATGTGTCATTGTTTAAAAGTGATATGAAAATTTTCTGGATTTCATTAGGATATAAAATACCTGTGTATCTATTTACTTTTATGTGCGTCAAGAACTGCTTATATGCTCTGTTTTTACTGCTTAAAATCAAACAAATAGTCCCTGTATGGGTCTGCCTTGAAAACACAGGCTTTGTAGTACTGGGTGTTTATTATCTCATACTAACCAATCAGTGACTGTCTCTCAACATTCTGCAACATGTTCCTGAGACGTGGCCCCTGATAAGCTCCAGTTCATACACGGCCACGCCCATTTCTCAGCTCCAGTGTTTTGAAGTCTATACACAGCTGAGCTTATCAAACTGCTCCAGGAATGACCTCTCTCCCACCTCTTGGGGAAAAGGAGCTTTGCAATCAATACATGCGGCCAATACAAATCCTTGGGCTCACCCTGTCACAGTACAGAAAAGTAAATGGATGAACAGGCATATTATACACCTAGTAAAATCTAGAAACCTTTCTAATCCCTTACAGTATTTATTACAATGCCTCATGTTTATTTAGGTTATTAATGTAAATGTACGACACCTTTGACATAACTATATAAATATATTTTTAGCTCATATCATAATATTATTTTGATTTGTGATTTAATGGATGATACCTTATCTAACCTAATTATCTGATTTACAGTGAGGGCTTATAAAAAGATTAAAGAGCTGGAACAGTTCATTGAGATTGCAAAAAGCAACTACAAACAACTTGGAGGAATCTTGGAAGAGGAAAACCAAAGAAAGAGAGAGCAGAAGGAAACAGAGAAGTAACTAACTTTTGCTGGGAAGGAGCTCTGTGATGCTCAGTATTTGTTACTTTCTTATTGCTACTAAAGCAGATACTTCAGGCATATGTTATATAAATGTTTAATTAAGTTTATTGAATTATTTTTACATCCTGAATGTAATTTTTATATAATGTAATTTTACACTTATTGTAGTAAGTTAGCAAGTTATCAGCTTCTGGAATATGTTTCTTTCTCCCTGAATACTTCCCTTCCCTGACCGAGGGCGCACAGGGTTTAGAGCAGAGAGAGACAGAACATATCATTTATAACAGGCAAGTTACTAGTAGTTAAGAAAGGAAAGGATGTTTTTTTTTTAACTTAAAACCCAATAAACACTTGAATGTTATTCTTCAAATGAATATATTATAATAGGGAAGGGGAGGAATCACATAATATATACTAAATAGCAATACTTAATACAGTCATTCAGTGCTACACATCACTCATTTTTCAAGGTTTTTTTTCTTCACTTTTTTTGCAGACACTGGACACTGAAAGCATACATTTTTCAAATTAATTAGTTTAATTACTGATTAGCGGTAAAATCAGTATTTGAAGAAAATACATTCAGTGTAGCTATTAAAAATGAAATTTGAAATTAGCTTTGTAGCTTTCAGTAAATTTGTTTCTCTCCACCCCTAGCCTACAGATCTGCTCAGAAGCATGACTAGTGTAGGTTTGCATACAATAGCCCCTCCGTATAGGCAGGAAGATCTGTTATCAGGGTAATAGATATTATTATTATTACTCTTTCATGAATAGTATGTATATAGTATAAGAGATAGCATTTCCAAAGCACTATTTACAAAATAGAACAAGGTACAGTGGGCACAATTGGCACATTAGCAAATTAGAAAGATATAGACAAATTAAGGTAAATAGAAATAAAAGTACAGATACAATGCAAATATGAGATGCATGGGTCACCAGACAGCTTGGTGCAAGAGTTGAGTTCCCTACTCTGTGTAAGACCAGAGTGTGACAGATACAAGATGGCAGTGATTAAGGTGGTCGCTGGTGCAAGTGGAGGTGTCTGTGTGTTGCACTGTATATTGTGGGTGTGATGAGAGATATAATGCTGTAGAGTGTGCAGTTGTGGATGTGATGGTGACGAGGCTGGATATGATGGTGACGAGGCTGGATATGATGGTGACGAGGCTGGATATGATGGTGATGAGTTTCTAGTGAGGTCTTGAAGGTTTTGAGGCAGGAGGATAGTGTAGTGGAGCAAGGCAAGGAGTTCCAAATAACAGGGCAACACAAGAAAATTCCTGACGGTGGGAGTGAGAGGAGGTGATAAGAGAGGAGGAAAGAAGAAGGTCATTAGCAGAGCGAAGAGGGCGGTTGGGGGGAGTATTTGGAGTGCAAAGATGTATGGGGTGCACTGTGGCTGAGGGCTTTATATCTTAGGGTCAGGTTTTTAAATTCTATTCTGGACTCTATAGGAAACCAGGGGAGAGATAGATATAGACGAGTTGCAGACACAAGTAGATGAGTCTAGCGAAGGGTTTCATTATGGATTCTAATGGAGACAGACGGGTGATGGGGAGGCCAGCAAGGAGAGAGTTAAAGTAGTTTAGACAACATATAATTAGATAATGGAGTAGAATTTTAGTTGTGTCTTGTCTCTAGTGACGTATTTTGAAGATGTTCTTAGATCAAGAGGACTTTTTTTTGTTATTGATTATATGTGAGGAATAAAAGAGAGGGCAGGGTCCAGTAGACAGGGCTTCCCTATGGATGGTCTCCCTGGGTAGTGTAACCTTTAAAAGCTACATTGAATTTATTTTATTAATGTATTATTAATCTGTAACTAAATAAACAAATGAAACAGTATTGTATGAAAACTACAGTGACACTGTCAACCCAAAACTAGTTGGTTTCATTTGAAATAACTTTAAAAACGTATTATACTTTATACTAGCCAGTTTGCTCTATAGAAAATAATGCTTGAGATTTTCAGCATTGTTTGTGTAGCTCGGAATGTTTGATATATATGAGGTAACGGATCTAACTGCATGATAACATTTGGGTACATTGTTTTTAACACGCCAATCCTGCCATTAAGTTTACCAAACCCATTCATTTAGTTTCAGGCTTTTTAAGAATAATTCAAAAACTGAAAACAAAAAAGATTTTTTTTAGGTGGCACATTTTTTTCTCGAAATTATGAGATGTTGTCACTTTTCTCATTTTAAATATATTCTACAACTTGCTCCTAACTTGCAGCTGTATCTTTGTACAGAATCATCAAAGAACTGGAGGCTCAGCTGGAATATGAACGTTTGCGCAGAGAGAAGATGGAAATTAAACTGGATGAATACAGGGTGGAGATAAGTCACCTCAATGGGTGTTTAGAAAAGATGAAGACCCCTGCGAGCCCCTCAGTAAGTGATACATCTTTGCCTGGGTTGCCTCTCTGTAGAAATTACTTTAACAGGACAAAATACATTGGCCAAGATTCATGAAATGTTAAACTTGGTCACCCCATGAGGTATGTCGCAGGTCATCGTGTTTATTCATAAGAGTGTGATGATTAGGACATGACCATCACAGACACTTGCTTTCTATCTATTGTACAGTCAAACCTCTGTGTGTATATATATATATATATATATATATATATATATATATATAATATTAGTCTTTATTTTAAGGCAAATACTCTTGCATTCATCTAAAAATCCAATATATGGCATGGCTTAGCTAGAGCTTTTGCCGCCTGGGGCTAACCTTGACACCGCCCCGGCATCAAACTCAGGACAGCCCCAGGCGGCAAAAGCGCACACACAGAAACAGACACACACACAGACTCACACATAAAGACTCACAGACTTACACACAGATACGTGCTCGGGGGCAGCATCAGCAGCAACTGACTCCCCCCCCAAAAGGAGGTTTGCCCGGGGCGGTCCGCCCCCTTCCTATGCCAGTGGTTCCATGACTGGAATTAAATCCAGGTCACGTTGATGAAAGCACTGAATCCTAACTACTAGACCACCAGGGAACCATGTTTAATAGACGTGACTCCCCTTCTAAACAATAATTCCTTTGCTCCTTTTCACCTTCTGCCATCATTGCTCCTCAGTAATGGGAACGTTCTCGTTACATTTTTATTTATTCATATATCAGATTCGGGGTTGGGGATGGGTTATTCCAATTTTAGTGAATTCCTATGGAACAAATGGATTCTATATTCATCCTATTAAGTATTCGTCCATCCCTCAGGAACGGATTCATTATGAATATAGACGTTCCACTGTACAGTAATGTTAATTACAGAGCTAATATCAATTTCCTAAGTTAAAGGGACTTTTTAGCCAAATGTGTTGGTTTTATGTAAATGTTGTAACTAGATTACTTAATTTTATCCTTATCAATTCAAATTAGCATATAACATTTTCACTTCACTTGCTTCTAAAAAAACATTTAGCATAACAGTTTCTCACCAACTGGTACTGCCCCTTTCTTCCTGTTCTCTCTCATGTGGTTGCCACTCCCAGAAGGAGGGGCTTCACAAGACAAGTGTAATATTGTTAGTAAGCAGATAATGATATGTTGTGTGTCTACATGCAGCAGCACTTGTAATGTGAAGCCCCTCCCCGTTGGTGTGACTTTAGGTCACAGCTGTGCTACATGTCTGCTGTCACGAGGAAGAAAGTGTGGATTCTCCAGAAGATAAGAATCGGTTACTCTGGTAAATGAAGAAAGTAAATGGAGTGTACATTTTAAATGACAATTACAGTGCGGGGAATAAAATATAATTAATTAACCTAGTTAAAACATTTTTTTGCCTAAATAGTGCCTTTATTATACTGTTAAACCCAATAATATATAATTATAATAAAAACTGTGAGTTAACTATTACTTTATCTACATCTAATACTATGTATATTAAAGGACCATTGTATGAGGCAACATGTGAAAAAACTTTAGCAAAGCTTGTGGCATAATTAGGCAAAAAAAAACTAGTTATTAAGTAGAAAATAATTCAATGCTGATGCTCTGCTGGTTCATGGAGGCATCCATGATACTTTGGGAAGTCTGTGTGTTTATATTTCTACAGTTGTAGAGCTTGCATTTATTGTTTGTAAGCTGCCTGCTTCTGGGTATGTGCTAGTGAAGGGAGTGGGTGTCAAATTCTAAAATATCCATTAATATGAGAAGTCCCCCTCCCCTCCCTATATTCTCTCCTTCTCCACTGATAGATTAGATAAACACACCCTCAGACTCAAAGCTATCAGGAAGCACAAACAAAAATTACAAGATAGAAGCTTCTATATGTACAACATTTACATGTTTACTCAATTATTCTTTGTGGCTCCATTTTCCATTCTCTGTTGATTATGTCTGATACATTTCGAGGAGGGTCAGCCTTCCATGAGTTCTATTGAAAGCACTGGCAGTTTTAGATGCCCATTTCTACTATGTGGATAGCAAATTTATTTGCATTCAAATCCTCCTCTCACCTCACCATCAGCAGAGGCTAAAAAAAGATTCCACAGCAGCATAATTACATTTAAACGGTAACAAATTAAATAAACATTTTTAAGTCCCTTTCAAGGGACATAGAAATATTTTTGAGAATTTGAGAGAAATAGCTTGGGAAAATTCTGCTGCCATATAGTGGTAAGAAACGGGTGTAAACCATTTTTATATTTGGATCTTTTTGGTATAGAATGTTATTATTGTTATGATTTATTTATAAATCACCAACATATTCTGTAGCAGATGTACAGAGGATACTTTAAACACATAAGACTAACATGATAAATTTATACATACTGGTATAGGAAGAACCTGCTGCCGTAAGAGCTTACAGCTTAAGTGTGTTAAGGGTATTAGAGACAAAAGGGCAGGGATTGGTTGTTGGTGGCAGGATCCATGCACCGGGTTTTGTTGCAATAGTTGATATTAGGGACCCATTGGCGGCTTCTCTGAATAGGTTTTTAGGGAGTGTTTGAAACTGTGAAGAGCCTTGGAGATGAGAGCACGAGGAGGTGATGACAGATGAAGAGAGATATATATCATGGGTAGAGCGGAGGGGGTGGTTAGGGACGTATCTGGACATCAGATGTGATGTGCAGGAGAAGTCATGGGTAGAGCGAAGGGGGTACTTAGGGGATTATCTGAAGATCAGTTGGGATGTGAAGGAGATGTCATGGGTAGAGTGGAGGGGTTGGTTAGGGAAGTATCTGGAGATCAGATATGTTGGAAAGGAGATGTCATGGGTAGAGTGGAGGGGGTGGTTAGGGACGTATCTGGACATCAGATGTGATGTGCAGGAGAAGTCATGGGTAGAGCGAAGGGGGTACTTAGGGGATTATCTGAAGATCAGTTGGGATGTGAAGGAGATGTCATGGGTAGAGCGGAGGGGTTGGTTAGGGGAGTATCTGGAGATCAGATATGTTGGAAAGGAGATGTCATAGGTAGAGTGGAGGGGGTGGTTAGGGGAGTATCTGGAGATCAGATATGTTGGAAAGGAGATGTCATAGGTAGTGTGGAGGGGGTGGTTAGGGGAGTATCTGAAGATCAGGCGTGAAGGCGATGTCACGGATAGAGCGAAGGGGGTGGTTAGCAGAGTATCTGGACATCAGTTGTGATGTGAAGGAGATGTCATGGGTAGAGTGGAGGGGGTGGTTAGGGGAGTATCTGGAGATCAGATATGTTGGAAAGGAGATGTCATAGGTAGAGTGGAGGGGGTGGTTAGGGGAGTATCTGGAGATCAGGCGTGAAGGCGATGTCACGGATAGAGCGAAGGGGGTGGTTAGCAGAGTATCTGGACATCAGTTGTGATGTGAAGGAGATGTCATGGGTAGCAGAGGGTGTGGTTAGGGGAGTTTTATGAGATTGGATGTGATATGAAGGAGGAGATGAAAAACTATATGAGATACTAGCGACTTGCCCGCCAAAAATGACGGCAAGAAAATGTTACGGCTGGGAATGCTGTTTGCCACACAATGGAAGGCTCTGCCCCCTCTGAGCACATTCGGCGCTCATTGCGAGCCTTTCCCCCGTCTACTTTAGTGCTTTGCAATGATCAACTTCGGCGCTACTATAAGCTATGGCAACTTTCATGGTGGGAGCAGCTCAGGTTGTAATATATATTGATACTTAGTGAAGAGACTATCAAATTAATCAATCAAATTAATTAATTTTCAGTGCTATTATGCAATTTTAAAGCAACTTGATTTATTACAAAATGCTATTAGATAGCATTTTACACATCTCACAGCATGAACGAAATCAGAGCCAACATGTGACTTGTGCGTCCATCTTTTGTATGGAATACTTCTTGATACAGATCCAAAGCCAGATACGCTTTGTGTATGCTAAGTATGTAACAAACTAATAATATTAGCATCTGAGCACAAAACATTTAAACATTTTAATTTATGAAGAAAATGTTTCATCTTGTCTAGCATCAACACTTCTTGATAGCTTGGAGAGTGATGATCTATGTTTAACTTATCTGGCAGTGGAGGGAGGGTCGGGAGCAGGATTTGTTATATTATCAGGGCTTTAATATTTTGACACCTATCCCCTCTCCCCATTAGCATGTAGTCACAAGGATAAGTACAAGCCCCTCTCTTGCAGAAATGTAAATGCCCCCTTATACATGGATGCCTAAAGGGAAAAACAGAAACACTGTGTATGTTTTATTTAACTAGCTTTATTACATCTTTACTGTCTAATTATGCTTTTAGTGAGATTCAAATAAACATACCCTTTTCACTATACAGTAATCCTTTAAAGTGATGCAGGAAATGTTCTAATTACCCCCTATTACCCCTAGGAAGACTAAGCCCAAAGGGTTAATTGGATAAACAAAAGCAAAGTCAGAGGCGCCCAATCAGAGAATGAACTGTAAACAATTAACAATTAATCTGCATATTGCAGATCAGAGGAGATCTAAAAAGGTTGAACTAAAATTATTTTTTCGATCTCGTTACTATGTAACTATCCTAATTAGTATAGTTATATGGGCATATTAACCCACGCAGGAAGAGCACACATAATCTTATGCTGATTAAACCAACTGAGCATCCTGTTTCTGTTAATAAACCTCCACTGCTAACTAATAATCCCAGAAAAATGCTAGAAAGGAGGATCTTGAAATATAATCTCCACCTAAAAATAGCTATATTCAATGCATTTATCACTAACTTAGATTTTTATAATACTTAATAACAACATTTTTTTAAACCTAGACCACCCATTCTTCTTTGTGGCACTTTGTTTATACTTTTTCCGTCTTCTGCATACTCATTTTACGTATAGTTTCCACATTCTACCATCATCCAACTGCCAACTACAGTCCATGTACCAGTAATTACTGCACTGACTCCATTTTGCTGACTCAGTTTCCAGGGTCAATAGATTTACTGTAGGAGAGGACTCGGATACACAAAACCTTTTGTTTGAGCTTTTTTAGTTCTAAATGAGGCTCTGTTAGCAGTTTTTTTAGAGGAATAACATGTTCAATGAACTCAAAAGCATTTGTAAAGTAAAAAGAACAATTAGACATGTTGGCTGGTAAAAAGAATCTGCTATTTTGCAAAAAAATGAACTATTTCCTGTAATACGGCATAGTCTAAGGGAAGTTACAATTCTTTTCTTTTTAAAGGACCACTGTACTGCATTTAGAAGAAAAGCTCATCTGTTTATTTGCTGTGCATAAACTATTAAAAAAGTCTGCAGTTTAAAATAAATAAAAGTTCATATTTTTCCTAGCTTTTTAACTGTTTGTTTTCTCCTCAAGCAGAGCTGTGTATATCCAGTGTGTTGGATTAAATATAAATTCTGACCAGTGTTCTTCTTCAGACTGAGCATGCCCAGTAAAAGAGGGTGGGGCTATGATGGCTCATGCACGGTCACTGGGCAGGGCCTTTGGGGCAGTTGCATTCATGTTACAATAGAGCTGTTACCTCATTTTAGGCAGTGAGGGAAGAGAATATGATATCATGGGGCAGGGCCAGTTACATCAACCCAGCCTGCTTCCTAACTCCATGATAGTCCAGCACACAGGCAGAGCTGGGCACACCCCTGATAGACACAGATAGGATGAGATACACATCTCTGCTTAAAGGGAAAACTGACAGTTTAAATAAATAAATAAAAGTTAAACAATGTTCTTAGCTTTTAAACTGCATACTGTTTTGAATAATTTATGGACAGCAAAGACACATATTATTATTATTATTATTATTATTACTATTATTAATATCTTTTATTTATAACACCTCCAATATGTTCCATAGCGCTATACAGGGGTTAAGTACAAATCAAGACAGGTTTATCACATTGCAGAAGAATAGGAGGGCCTTGTTATTGAGCTTAAAATCAAACATACACAGACTGTAACACAGTGCTTTCCCTAAAGCACCTCAAAAGACTGAAAACTCCCAAACTTACAGTTTAAAGTGTTTGGGTTTGATACAGGGGTGATAGATGTGTTGTGTATATTAAAGCTGAAGGTAAAAAGCTTCTTTAAAAAGCTGCATTTTTTAGAGAGGTTTTGAAGGTTTTGAGGCAGAAAGATAGTCTATTGTGGTGAGGCAAGGAGGTGATACGAGAGGAGGAAAGTAGAAGGTTATTATCAGAATGGAGAGGGAGGGTGGGGAAGTATTTTGAGACGAGAGCAGATCTATAAGGGGGTACACTTTTGTTGAGGGCTTTATACATTAAGGTCATGATTTTAAATGTTATTGTGCAGGATATGGGAAGCCAGTGGAGTGACTGACAGAGTGGAGCTGCAGATACTGATCGTGGAGTATGGTGGATGAGTCTAGTGATCAAGTGATGTCATCCTTCCTAACCACCCTCTGTGGTCCTGGAGCCTAACAGGCTAAATAACTTAATTGTACCCTTTGTAGTTGGTAGGGGGTTTGCACATTAGTGTTATGTTCGGTTTCTTCGGTCAGGAAGCCACATGGTGGGGTGATATTGCAGTACTCTTTTCCAGACATAGTGTCTGTTTAACTCCTTTCATGGCTGAACATCCATTATCTCCTGGCGTCCGCCATCCCCCTCCTGGGAAATATTGAACCCCTCTCAACTGATCATCTTGTCCTCTGTACCCCAAATCTATAGTAAATCCTAGTAGCATACATTATTGAACTCTGCAGCATTTAAAGACCAAACATCACTGTTAATTTCTTGTTGTATGGATGGTACCCAAAGGACAGTAACAGAAATGAAAACTCATATCATGGCTTACCATAACCAAAACATGGCACATAACAATTGTAACAGGGCGCCCCCTTCTGTCGGGGTTTGCATCCTGCACTTTCTTATCTCTTTTATACAGGGAGGAAGACACAGCAGGCTTGTCCAAAGTTGAGTTTTACTGCTATTTTATTTGTTTGCATAAACAGAACAAAAACAGTGCTTGTATTCAGCAACAAAATAAAACCCTACATAAACGTGCTTACTATACTCAGGAACGCCCTGACTATATCCTGCGCAGCTTATCTGTGACAGGGAGTGCCACCTTGTGGCCAGGATGCAAACAGTCTCTTATCTTTGTTATATCGCCACCTTGTGGCCAGGAAACATACAGTCTCTTATCTTTGTTATATCGCCACCTTGTGGCCAGGAAACATACAGTCTCTTATCTTTGTTATATCGCCACCTTGTGGCCAGGAAACATACAGTCTTTTATTTGTCTTTTCCTCTACAGCTTCTATCAATTGTTTGTGAAGCATAGGGCCCTTGTCACCCTCTTGTAATGAGGAACTCTTACTCTCACTCTTAATGCACTCTTCTTCTCCCTGGGACCTTTGTAATCCTTCTCTGGATACAATGAGAATAACATGCATTGGCACCAACCTTTTATCCCTTATTCCTTCCGGCTTCTTAGGGATGTTGTCTTCAGATAATCCTATCTCAGTGGAATATCTCCAATACCACAGAAGTCTTCTCTGTGCGCAAACTCTGGAACTCCGCAGCCTTCCTGACTGTCTCGCTCCAGCACAAATCCCAGCTCTCAGGATCCCCGCAGCTGAGCTGTCCAGGGCTTTCACACACAGCTCACGGCTCTTAGGCCCAAGCCTAAGTGAGAGAGACTCCACCCATCTCTCTGCTGCTTTTAAAGGCAGTACACAGCTGTGCTTCCATTTAGCCTCTGATAACTGTCTGGATTTAACTCTTTTCATTCTCAGGGGAGAAGTCTTACAGAGCTCTCTTGCGACCCCTAATGGCACTCCATCACACAATATTGTTGTCACGGTCCCATTATCCAGGCTTGGAAGACATCTTCCTGGTGAAAGGGACGTACCGTCCCTTTCCCCAGGAAGATGTCTTCCAAGCCCAGGGCCCACAACAGTCCAATATTTCAAAACAGTTGTACTGTCTCCCTGGTTGTGTGGTACACCCAAACATCTGTAGTAACATTATGCATCTTGGGCCAACATGGCAACTACAGTTCAGGGATTTGAGCATTGTTCTTGGTGGGAAAGGGAAGGAGCTGTGCTCTAGTACCAGGTTCCCCTCAGGGCCCACTACAGTCTATAGTCCCTCAAATTCCAGTGGGCCCTCCTATGCATCACAATTTCTTTAACCCCATTTCTAGTGTGGTCTAGGAAGTGATACTGTGGGATGACTTCCTAACTACACTGATCTCACTTTGTGGGTGATGGGGTTGCGGGTACCACACATTCCACATAGTCTCCCAAATTCCAGAGGGCCCACAATTTCGGGAATAGCCTCCATGGCTAAATTGCCACCAACCTCCCCCTGGCCATGGCAGATGCCCTCTTCCTCCCAGTGGGTCCAGGACTAACACCATTTCTTTGGATACCATATAGCAGTGGTGTCCTGGGGAGCCTTAACTAGCAGTCCAAGCTAGCAAGAACTGGAAACAATCATTTCCCAGGGCAACCCCCTAACTGGAGCAGTGAATTCACCCGACCTGCTGAGGGCAAGGCAGTGCCAGGTCCCAGGGGCAAAACGATGGGCCCAAACCTCTCCCCCAACTTAGTAGAAGTAGCCACATTCTTTCTTTTTTTTTCTCTCTTCTCTTTTCTCTCTCTCTCTCTTTCTCTCTCTCCACAGGGGAGCTTTGATCAGTGCAAATGAGCTGCAACTGCGCAAGAGAACTTCATTGTGCCTTCACAGTTGCCCAATTTGCCGCTATTTAGCAGTGGTACCTTGTAACGCCTGCGTAGAACGCACCTCACTAACTCAAACCTATTATAGTGGATGAAGTGCTAATAGGCTGTTTTTACTGCTTAAAATTAAACAAATAGTCCCAGCTGTGTTCTGCCCCTGCAGCTCACAAAGACACAGACTCTGCTGTATTTGCTGTGCTGTGCCTCATACTAACCAATCAGTGACCATCTCTCCGCATCATGCTGTGGAGACGGTTTCCCTAATAGGCTAGAACACTACACTGCACAGTCAGTACTACAGAGTATTTGTCTTAGTGAGCTGCAGTGGGCAGACCCATACAGGGACTATTTATTTGATTTTTGGCAGTAACAAAGCTTATAAACACTTCCTAATAAATAAAGCACATAAAAGTCCAGTAACTTACCAGGACAGAGGAGGAGAAAAGAATACCATTCTGCCTATATTTAATATAATTTTACCACACTATAGATCGAATATTTGTTATAAAAAAAGTAAATAATAGTTAAATGCAATATAGAAGTTTTTGGAGTACAGTGGCCCTTTAACACATGCATTTGGCTTTACCTTGTATATTTGTGGAGCAGACGATCTGCTGATGTCATTGTTCATTTCACTTGTAATATCTCACTGAGCAACTTATGACGGCATAATATATATATATTTTTCCCCCCCCACCCCCCCTTCCCCTGTATCTTTCCCCCTCTCCCTCCCCTGCATCTTTCCCCCAGTCTCTCCCTTGTATCTCTTCCCCCCTCCCCTGTGTCTCTCTCCCCCATCCCGTGTCTCTTCCCCTCCTCCTCCCTCCTGTGTCTTCTCTCCCCTCCTTTGTGTCTTCTTCCCCCTCTCCTCTGTGCCTTCCTCCCCCTTCCCGTGTCTTCCTCCCCCCTCCCCGTGTCCTCCTCCCCCTTCCCCTGTGTCTTCCTCTAGTGCACATGTGCGCAGCTCTGTGCGGACTTAGGAAGTACTGGTAAATGTGTACGCTCCCATGGAGCGTTACACACTTACCACAATTATATTAGTGATTTATATATGTATATTTATTTATTTAGGGAGAAAAGCTGTCTGAGGCTTACAAGGAAAAGAAGAAAACAAAGAAGAAAAGCGTCCAACAGCAGAGCGCAGGAGGTGTATTTGTGAGAAGAGGCAACGGGAAATAGGGTGATAATATATATAATAATAATAATATACAAACAAGACGTTATAAAAGGTATCAAACACACAATGGGAATCCTACACAAGATTTAGTATTTTATTTTTTAAGCCTGTAATTAAAGACTAAAAGGAAGGTTGGAACTCAATATTAAAGGCACTATCACCCCAAATCAAAAATGTTGGGTTATTCTTAGAGAGTGCGAAAAACTGGTTATATATTGCGTTGGCCATTTTTTTCTAAAGTTGATCATTCCTGAGAAATCCAATATTACTTATGCTGCATTTTTATGCAAATGAGCAGCTTCTGAATGCTAATTAGCTGCATTGATGTTCTAAGTAGAATTAAAGTCTGCTGATCTGTGTTGGCCAAAACAACAACCCTCAATGTTGTCATTCAGTTATAACCTCTCCCCATCCTTATGAAGCACTCTGAGCCACAATAGAGCTGCAGATTAACCACAAAACCATGCTTTATTTCTCAGGAATAATTTACTGTACAGAAAAAAAGTTAGTGCAATGTATGGCCATTTATTCATGCTCTTTAAAATGAAACCATCTTCTCGCCCAGTGTGGTAATTTTTTAAGAATTTGAAGAAAATGTTTTAAGGAAATAATAAAAATAAGGTTAACTTTTAGATAAAATGATTTATTTCTGGTGTGGTCCCATTTTTTTTCTAACCTGATTCTATCACCTTTTTTTTCATGATGGAAAAACACTGACACACTTAGCTGCATACTATGTGAACAGAAGCTTCAAAGTTTCCTCCCATTGCAGGAAGTTGATCAACATAAACCAAAATGGTAGATTGTACAACAGCCTAATTGCATATAAAATATAGTTTTTATAGATGGAGGCTGTATTCTTTTTAAACTGTCTCCATGTTGTTTTATCATTTTTTTCTTAAGTAAATCAGACCTGTTGTTGCTGCATTTAAATGCAAATTTGCGGCTCATGCATATTGATTATTAATATTTGATGTGCTAAATAGGATTACAGTCTGCTGGTCTGTCTTTGTAATGGTCAAAATAAAGATCCCCAATGTTATCTGGGGTAAGACCTCTATCCCAGTCTTATCAAATACTCTGAGTCGCACATTATTATACATACTCATACTAAGCTGCACATTAGCATATTGAGCCGCAAAATCAATTCTAAATATTTCAGAAATGATTTACTGTAGAGAAAAACTGCTTGTATAGCCAGTCCTTAATGCTTTTTAAAACTAAATCAACTTCCTGTTGGGGTGACAGAGTCCCTTTAACCATGTGTGTGTCTGAAGTTTTTCATTTTGACCTGACTGCTCTTATATTGTACAAATGTATTCAGCTTGGTATATTAAATAAATAAATACACAGAGCATTGTGGGAAACATAGTCCTGATTCACTGCAGTTCAGCAACGCAAAACTAGCCTAGATTGGGTAAAACTGGAGGGGGATAAAATGCCACCAAAACATTGGGGAGAAAAAATGATTTTTCTAGTGTTAACTTTTGTTCAAAGTGACACAAAAAAGGTTATAAATGTAAAATTAAATTAAAACTAGGTAAAAAAATTGCTTGTTTGTTTGTTTAATAACTGATTGCATTTATTTTCTTTAAATACTGATTGATATGCTAATGTAAACTAATCTTTTGAAGGCTGTTAGCAGCTGGGGCAATCAACTGCTGCAGGAGTTAACTATTAGTCCTCCTGGGGAAAACAGAGCTTTACAGAGTCTGTGGCTTACATAAACCCTGTGTATATTTTTGTCACAATATGAAGCCTGACATTAGCATAAAAAGGAGTACCACAAATAATGCTGAATGTCTCAGTAATTATTCATTATGGAAAAAAAAAGCTAGTACAATGTATAGACAGAGTATAGAGTATATGCAGGTTATTAATCTTTAAGACTTTAAGTTAAATTAGCATCATTTGAGTCTTTTAAATAAAGGGTTATTGTTTTCACCAACATCACATTTTCATATTTATGATTGGACAAAAGATGTCCATCTATTTGCCTGGTCAAACCTCATAAGAGGTCCTTTCAAAAACAATGTAATGAAATGGGACTCAATCATGAGGAACAAAGTTGTTTGAAAGATCTTCTACCACTCCTAAATTATGAATATTCAGATAATGATAAGGGAGTTGGTCCATGCACTGATTTAAAACCAAGAAGTATGTTCACTCCCAACTTCAACAGGTTAGTTATTATTATTAACTTTTTATTTGTAACGCGCAAACATATTGTAACTATTGTATTTTACTTGTTCTTATCCCCTGTACAACTGCAGAAAATGAAGGACCCTCTTTTGAGTTTTGCATCTTATAGAAAGTGCTTTTTTCCCCAGAGTTTGGAAACTCGCTACTTAAAATCTAAAGGGAATGGAAGAGGCATAAACCTGGATAAGAATAACAGATAAGGAATAGTAAGGGTCAGGAAAGAAGTGAAAGTTTATGTAGGTCATAAGGTGTGCAAAGTTAGAAAGGTTTTTCATTTAGTAGAAGAGGGAAATGATCTGATAGAAAGTCATTAGAGGCAAATGGCTCTAGTATGTAATGTTATCTGCCCCTAGTGGTCAGATAATCTAACCTGCAGATGGGAATGTCAGGAAATAGTAATTTGACTGGTATATAGGTGTAACAATTGGGGTGGGATTGAAGAGGGATCCTTATTCAGATTGAGGTGAGTTGAAGCAGAGTTCTGTGAAGAGAGGAAGCAAGTGAGAGTGTTACATAGCACACTGTGTGAGGAGGAGGAGGGCCAAAGGATTTAAGCTATTGCTGGGGGGAGAAAGGGGGTCAATTTTAGACAGAGCATGACGATATATACAGGCACATAGTTTAGAAGAGCTTGAGGAAAAGGCAGGTGGTTAAGAGGAAGGAGAGGGCACAAGGAACCATTATGTAAAGGATATTAAGAATAGTTAGCAGGTGTTGCTAATTGATAAGCTATAAGAAATGTGTGTGACTTAGTAAATTAAGAGTAACCTGGTGGGAGAAGGACAGGGAGGGCAGAGGTTCCAGCAGAACAGAAACCGAGAGGGCCAATATGGAGGCTGTAAGAAAGAGTGAAGAGGACTTCAGGATGTGTTAGATATAAGAGCAATAGAAACAGGGGTGATGGGAAGGAATGGAAACAACGAGGGAGAGGTTACAAAGAATAGCCAGAGGTACACAAATGTATCTAGATCAAGTAACAATGTCATTAGTTATAAATCGATCATAAAGAGATATCATAATATTTTGATAAACCGTAAAAGTAACAGTAGCAGAGCTTCTCCGGTGTCTCCAATACCTTAGCTGTGGGGATATTTTATCAGGTTGAGGTATTTGTCACATTAGTGTGTAATGATTTGCAAACATTGTCCAAAAAAAAGAGTAACTACACACAATTTAACAAAACAGGAACAGAAAGCTTTAGTGTATTTACAACTGTGTATAAACCAGAATTGATTGATAATGGGTTAATTCATGATGGTATTTCATGAAAAGAATTTAATTTAAAAAAAAATACATTAGACTGTTGCCATCTTTCATACGATCCCTAAAGTGCATAAAAGCATAACATCACCTCCTGGTTGACCTATTGTCTCAGGACAAAATCAGAGCATATATGTAGGTAAGATTCTTAGACCTTTTGTCATGTCTCTTTCCTCATTTGTTCGGGATACAAAAGTGTACTACAAAAACTTGATAACATCAGTCTGGAGCAAAATTCCATATTGGTGGGACTTGACGTAGAGTCTCTTTATACGTCAATACCACGTGGCGGGTATCAAGGCCTGGGAATTTTACTTAAACATCAGGAGTAATCAATATTCCAAACATAATAATAAAGTTTGTGCTCACCCATCATTATTTCCTGTACGATAAAATGTTTTATCATCAAATCCATGGGACTTCCATGGGGACTCCATGCCCCCTCCACGTATTACATTTTGTATCGAGGGTGGTGGGAGGATACGGTGGTGTTTAATGATAATATGACTAACTTTACTGGTAACATCAGTATTTGGTTGTGTTACATCGATGACATCTTGATGGTATGGCATAGCGCACACGAAGAGATGGAAGTATTTATCGAACATCTTAACAACAATAATTTTGGTGTTGGACTTATTTCCACTGTGAGTACCAGAAATTCTAGATCTGTTGATAACCAAGACTAATGATAACACCTTATTACTAAAACTTTTCGAAAATCAATTGCCACAAAAAGCTTTCGGCTAGGCACTAGCCACCACCCTACACATCCATTATGCAATATCCCTTATGGACAATATCTTTGCTTGAGACGTAACAGCTCAACGGACATAGATTTTGAGGCACAGGCTAAGGACATGTATGAGCGGTTTAAACAATGTGGTTATCCATACAATGTTTTAAAGAAGGCAAAAGCAAAAGCTAAATTGAGACCTGAATACCATTGAAAGTTCTGACAGACAAATACAATTGATAGGTACATTTATTTCCCAACGTGATGAGATAAGATCCATAATGCACAATCATTGGCATATTTGGAGAGCTGATGAGGATCTCCGATCATATTCAGGAGAGCCCCTTACTTGAAGGACAAGATTGTGCATAGTCACCAAACTGTCTACAACAGTGGCGGTGATTGGTTAACACAACAGCATAAAGGCTGAAGACAGTTTAAAGGTTGCAAGCCATTAAGACATTTAGTGACTCTTTAAAATAAGGGATTCCATAAATTGTCAGACCCAGGAGGTGGTGTATTTTATAAAATGTAAATGTAGCCTTTAGTATGTTGGCAAAACTTGTCACCAACTTCGTAGATGAGTTTTAGAGCACATCAACTCAATTCTAAACAAGACTGGCGAGGCGTGTGAACCTCAAATATGATGGAGACCTGTCAGCCCTCAAATTTTGTGGTATAGAAAAGAAAAATCAATCTCAGTCAAAGAAGGGGAGATATTGACCACCTACTATTACAAGAGGCTAGGTAAATTTTCTTTTTAGGGACTCTCTCTCGTATGGGTCTTCACACGATTCATTTAGGAATTCTGGCCCATTTCTGGGATCAGTAGTGGTTAGGAAAATTAGTGGTAATACAAGAGTTAAAACTTTCTCCCAACCAAGAGGTCACATCACCCTGAAGCCAAGCAGGGTTGGGCCTGGTCAATACTTGGATGGGAAACCAAGGAGCTGTATGCCCACTAGAGAAGGAACAGGCAACCCACTCCCACACTTATTTCTGTCATGAAAGCCAAGTGGATCAGCATTACCATGGAAATAAAGATGTTCCTAGTGTGTGGCATGCCATGAGGTCATGGATAGTTGGACACAACAAAAAAAAAAAAAGATAATTACAACAGTACACTTTCTACTTCCACGTATCCAAGTGCTACAATGGGGTATATTTAGAGTACTGGTTTACCGCATCGGTTTACACAGGTTCACAATATTGCATTTAGGATACTGACCGGTCCGCTGGGTGTTAATACATATATTGGTACGGGAGATTAATCCAACCTCCTTTATTATTTGAATTTGTTCCAATACTTTAATAATGTGATCTGAGCTTTCATGCACAGTTCTGCTAATTACACAGTGTGCCTCCTGTACTTGAAGGAATATACTTTCCTGTTTGTTATCTTGTCAAATAGATCTCTCTCCGTAGTAAGTTTTAATGAAGCTATGTTTTAAATGACAATTTCAGTCCTAACCAATTGCAGCACAAGGGGTTGTATGACATCATGAATTCGGCGAGCAAGTAGTTTAAATATTTGGCTCCAATGTTCTTCTTTTACCTCCCTTGACAAATCCGCTCTTGCAAGCGGTGAAACGTTCATCAGGTTTTTTTTCAATGGCCCTTGACCTCCTCATAACTTTATTCTAATTAACATTATTTTGGCATATTGACTGTTGTAGGACTCCTCCAGTGCTAGAACCGACAGTTAAATCTGAATTGATTTTGTTAACTAGCCTATTGATTAGGGAGTCTAGCTTAGTAAGATGTCAGCTTTATGGGCGCCTGTCACATGGGTAACACAGAGAAAATCAATTGCCACAAAAAGCTTTCGGCTAGGCACTAGCCACCACCCTACACATCCATTATGCAATATCCCTTATGGACAATATCTTTGCTTGAGACGTAACAGCTCAACGGACATAGATTTTGAGGCACAGGCTAAGGACATGTATGAGCGGTTTAAACAATGTGGTTATCCATACAATGTTTTAAAGAAGGCAAAAGCAAAAGCTAAATTGAGACCTGAATACCATTGAAAGTTCTGACAGACAAATACAATTGATAGGTACATTTATTTCCCAACGTGATGAGATAAGATCCATAATGCACAATCATTGGCATATTTGGAGAGCTGATGAGGATCTCCGATCATATTCAGGAGAGCCCCTTACTTGAAGGACAAGATTGTGCATAGTCACCAAACTGTCTACAACAGTGGCTGTGATTGGTTAACACAACAGCATAAAGGCTGAAGACAGTTTAAAGGTTGCAAGCCATTAAGACATTTAGTGACTCTTTAAAATAAGGGATTCCATAAATTGTCAGACCATGGAGGTGGTGTATTTTATAAAATGTAAATGTAGCCTTTAGTATGTTGGCAAAACTTGTCACCAACTTCGTAGATGAGTTTTAGAGCACATCAACTCAATTCTAAACAAGACTGGCGAGGCGTGTGAACCTCAAATATGATGGAGACCTGTCAGCCCTCAAATTTTGTGGTATAGAAAAAAAAAATCAATCTCAGTCAAAGAAGGGGAGATATTGACCACCTACTATTACAAGAGGCTAGGTAAATTTTCTTTTTAGGGACTCTCTCTCGTATGGGTCTTCACACGATTCATTTAGGAATTCTGGCCCATTTCTGGGATCAGTAGTGGTTAGGAAAATTAGTGGTAATACAAGAGTTAAAACTTTCTCCCAACCAAGAGGTCACATCACCCTGAAGCCAAGCAGGGTTGGGCCTGGTCAATACTTGGATGGGAAACCAAGGAGCTGTATGCCCACTAGAGAAGGAACAGGCAACCCACTCCCACACTTATTTCTGTCATGAAAGCCAAGTGGATCAGCATTACCATGGAAATAAAGATGTTCCTAGTGTGTGGCATGCCATGAGGTCATGGATAGTTGGACACAACAAAAAAAAAAAAAAGATAATTACAACAGTACACTTTCTACTTCCACGTATCCAAGTGCTACAATGGGGTATATTTAGAGTACTGGTTTACCGCATCGGTTTACACAGGTTCACAATATTGCATTTAGGATACTGACCGGTCCGCTGGGTGTTAATACATATATTGGTACGGGAGATTAATCCAACCTCCTTTATTATTTGAATTTGTTCCAATACTTTAATAATGTGATCTGAGCTTTCATGCACAGTTCTGCTAATTACACAGTGTGCCTCCTGTACTTGAAGGAATATACTTTCCTGTTTGTTATCTTGTCAAATAGATCTCTCTCCGTAGTAAGTTTTAATGAAGCTATGTTTTAAATGACAATTTCAGTCCTAACCAATTGCAGCACAAGGGGTTGTATGACATCATGAATTCGGCGAGCAAGTAGTTTAAATATTTGGCTCCAATGTTCTTCTTTTACCTCCCTTGACAAATCCGCTCTTGCAAGCGGTGAAACGTTCATCAGGTTTTTTTTCAATGGCCCTTGACCTCCTCATAACTTTATTCTAATTAACATTATTTTGGCATATTGACTGTTGTAGGACTCCTCCAGTGCTAGAACCGACAGTTAAATCTGAATTGATTTTGTTAACTAGCCTATTGATTAGGGAGTCTAGCTTAGTAAGATGTCAGCTTTATGGGCGCCTGTCACATGGGTAACACAGAGAGACAGCAGCCTGGTAGGTTAGTTGCCCTTTCAGTAGTAATTCTAGCACATCGTTTTTTTTTTACTGCAAGCTTCTGTGCCATTGACTAGATACATTTGTAAGCCAATTCCCACAGTTTTTAAAGGTTGCAATACTATATCAAATTCACTAGAGTACTTGTGGCCTAAGTGGAGGAGTATCACTTTGCACCACTACTGGGACTTCATGTAAATAGTTTATTCACTACTCTATATATTTATGGGTTGTATTCCCTACTAAACAGTACACAGAGTATAGAGTCCCTTTATTTTTTTTTATACACAATAGGCAACTCATGTTTTCTACAATGTAACGTATAAAATATAGATTCTAAATAAGCAATAAGTTCAACACTATAGTATCTCTTAAGTGTACTAAATATAAATGTTTTTATTCTATATAAAATAGTTTATTATTCACTAAAAATACTTTTACTTTTAACTTTTTTATATCATAAACCTCAATGTTATTGAGACAAATTGTAAATGTAAAACTATCCTTGTGTTTGTCTTCAGGGGGACACTCTCCAGCTCAATCCCAGACATAACTAGAAGCAGTCCGTGAAACAAAACTGTGCGGTCACGCTGGCCTTGCCCCGAGCAGGGTATATTTTTATGCATATAATACAAGCTTTACAGAAGGTCTTTTTTTAGAATATAAAGGTCACTAATTCTTGACCCTTATATGAGAAACACAGATTCCTTTTGTTTCACAAACAGAATCTCATACGACACTGACTGCTTCTCCAGGAAGCTTTTATATACTGTGCACATAATGATAATTTCCGCAATGTCCTGTACTATGCCAGTGGAGAGTTCGCTATAGAGTTGTCTAATATACCAGTTAAATACACAGCTTGTAAAATACCCTAATGTGGGCTGTGGCAGAGCTAGAGAATGGAGGACCCCTGTGCAAATACAGATTTTGGGCCACCTCTCTCTATATACCCCATACGTGTTCTCGTCTGGGGATGGGAATCCCGATTGACGTCACACGTGACGTTATTTAGGATTCCCTGCCCATGCGAGAACACGCAATGTGAGAGGAGGCAAAGAAAAATAAAATCTTCAATGAACTCCAGCAGCTCCAACAAGCCAACGTGGGACTGGTGACCACTCTGTAGAGGGCGCATGTGCCTTGCGCTCCGCCAATGGCTGTGGGAGCCCTAATTGAACGAACAGCATATAAACTGGAATGGAAAACTTAAAATTGTATCATGCTCCACACCCGTGGAGTGCCACAATTGGCATGTGCTGCACAAAGAAGCTGAATTCCAGAGGGAAAACAAAGTTGCTGGACACTATCAGGTAGAGACTTCAAAGATCATTTGTAATAGCTCATTGGCTGTGTGGCCAAGCAAAAGCAGATTCATATGGCCAGTCAATTAAGTGAATGGAGCTGTGTAAGTTTGGATAGTCAAATAATCTGAGCTCTCTTTTTCATCAGTTCCAGAGTGTGACTCAGGCAGTCAGTGCGCTACAGAGGCCATAGTTGTCTTAGGCAGTTTGTTCTCTTTGTTTTACCCTGTGAAAGCAATAAAAATTAAGACAAGTGCCAGGATTTGAATCAGAAACTGGCACAATGCAGGCAGTTGCTTACTCACTCACCTATCTGTATGGAGTGTAAAAAAATTAAGGAGCAACAAATATCCCTGAACCATGTAAGCGGGTTTCAATGTCATGGTTATGTATACATCAGTTGATGCAGGGATTTAAACACTCTGTAACACCAAACAAAAATGCTTCTAACGCCACCGATTCAGCATCAGTTTCTAGTTACTTCAGTGGCACCAGATCATAATATACAAAACATATTAATACATAGATAGATAGCTATGCCAGGATATACACATAAACATTGTGTTACATATAGCACTCTATGATCCTAAGTAAAACAAGTGTGCATGTTTTTATTAAAACAACAAAGTTAGAGGTGCTCAATCCGAGAATGAACTAACCTTAATAGGTTAGTTCTAGGGTCATGATAACCCACTCTGAGAACAACCTCTTTTAGCCACTTGTGCCCTTTAAAGGGAGAAGTATCCTGTAGTATATCAGTCTGATCCCACTCACTAGAGTGACCCAGCCCCGAAATACCAGGCAATTCTACCCTGAACAGGAGAAATAGCAAACCCCAGACATACATTTTGTCCTTCAGTGGGACTCGTCAGTTCAGTGTAGCTAAACTCCCTAAGGCACAGAGAGCAAGGGGTCCACGTCTGGAGTACCCTATATCTCTTAGGGAGATTAATCCCTAAGGGTAATTTGCATAAAAAAACAAAAACAAAGTCAGAGGTGCTCAATCAGGGAGTTCAGCTACACCTCACTGACGAGGGATAGGTGATAAGCTCCTTTAAACAGATGTTTTTAGTGAGGTTTTGAGACAGGAGGATAGTTGAGCGAGGAAATGAGTTCCATAGAATTGGGGCAGCAAAATAAAAGTCCTGATCCTGGATGACTTCAGTGTCCCATTAAGAAGTGGTGGCAAAAATATACAGAAAGGACCATAATATCACTGATACATATTATGGTTTGTTCACTGATCTAGAACCAGACAGACATTCTGAAACGCAAAGTTAAATGGAGCCCAAGAAGCAATGCTAATAACAAGGCTGCAGGAGGTGGTATTCCAACTGAATTATTCAAAAGTTGCAAGATGATGCTGTCAACGTGCTGTACACAATATGCCAGCACATTTGGAAAATACAGCATTGGCCATTGTATTGAAAAGGCCAAATTATATTCCAATTCCAAAAAAGGGAAATGCCAAAGAGCACTCAAATTATCAGACTGTTGCACTCATTTCACATGCCAGCAAGATAATGCAAAAGGGCCTGCAAGGCTCCAACAATTTATGGAAAGAGAAATGCCAGATGCACAGCTTGGATTCAGAAGATGAAGAGGTATTATTATTATTATTATTATCTTTACTAGCGAATTGCCCGTCAAAAAATGACGGCAACGAAATTTGCAGCCATGGCATTGCTGTTTGCCATACAATGTTAGGCTTTTGCTCCTCTGACTACCTTCGGCACTCATTGCGAGCCTCTCCCCTCGTGTACTTTAAGTTTCCTGCTTTGCAACGATCACCTTCGGCGGGCATCGCGAAGACAGATATATAAGTACAAAAATAATATATAAAATATACAATATTTTTAGTACACTGAATTAATAAATTAATATGAATTAATAAGTTAATATACAGTCAGGTCCATAAATATTGGGACATCGACATAATACTAATGTTTTTGGCTCTATACACCACCACAATGGATTTGAAATGAAACAAACAAGATGTGCTTTAACTGCAGACTTTCAGCTTTAATTTGAGGGTATTTACATCCAAATCAGGTGAACGGTGTAGGAATTACAACAGTTTGTATATGTGCCTCCCACTTTTTAAGGGACCAAAAGTAATGGGACAGATTAACAGTCATAAAACAAACTTTCACTTTTTTATACTTGGTTGCAAATCCTTTGCAGTCAATTACAGCCTGAAGTCTGGAACACATAGACATCACCAGACGCTGGGTTTCATCCCTGGTGATGCTCTGCCAGACCTCTATTGCAGCTGTCTTCAGTTCCTGCTTGTTCTTGGGGCATTTTCCCTTCAGTTTTGTCTTCAGCAAGTGAAATGCATGCTCAATCGGATTCAGATTAGGTGATTGACTTGGCCATTGCATAACATTCCACTTCTTTCTCTTAAAAAACGCTTTGGTTGCTTTTGCAGTATGCTTCGGGTCATTGTCCATCTGCACTGTGAAGCGCCGTCCAATGAGTTCTGAAGCATTTGGCTGAATATGAGCAGATAATATTGCCCGAAACACTTCAGAATTCATCCTGCTGCTTTTGTCAGCAGTCACATCATCAATAAATAATAGAGAACCAGTTCCATTGGCAGCCATACATGCCCACGCCATGACACTACCACCACCATGCTTCACTGATGAGGTGGTATGCTTTGGATCATGAGCAGTTCCTTTCCTTCTTCATACTCTTCTCTTCCCATCACTCTGGTACAAGTCGATCTTAGTCTCATCTGTCCATAGGATGTTGTTCCAGAACTGTGAAGGCTTTTTTAGGTGTTGTTTGGAAAACTCTAATCTGGCCTTCCTGTTTTTGGGGCTCACAAATGGTTTACATCTTGTGGTGAACCCTCTGTATTTACTCTGGTGAAGTCTTCTCTTGATTGTTGACTTTGACACACATACACCTACCTCCTGGAGAGTGTTCTTGATCTGGCCAACTGTTGTGAAGGGTGTTTTCTTCACCAGGCAAATAATTCTTTGGTCATCCACCACAGTTGTTTTCCGTGGTCTTCCGGGTCTTTTGGTGTTGCTGAGCTCACCGGTGCGTTCTTTCTTTTTAAGGATGTTCCAAACAGTTGATTTGGCCACACCTAATGTTTTTGCTATCTCTCTGATGGGTTTGTTTTGTTTTTTCAGCCTAATGATGGCTTGCTTCACTGATAGTGACAGCTCTTTGGATCTCATATTGAGAGTTAACAGCAACAAATGCAAATAGCACACTTGAACACTGGAGCTTGTATCTGCTCTTTGTAAATGGGATAATGAGGGAATAACACACACCTGGCCATGGAACAGCTGAGCAGCCAATTGTCCCATTACTTTTGGTCCCTTAAAAAGTGGGAGGCACATATACAAACTGTTGTAATTCCTACACCGTTCACCTGATTTGGATGTAAATACCCTCAAATTAAAGCTGAAAGTCTGCAGTTAAAGCACATCTTGTTAGTTTCATTTCAAATCCATTGTGGTGGTGTATAGAGCCAAAAAGATTAGAATTGTGTCGATGTCCCAATATTTATGGACCTGACTGTACTTTACCTATTTATAATTAATAGCCAGCAATCAATATCCTGAAGAGCTAACAATCTCTTTGGATTTTCTGGCAGCAGAAAATGTCATCACCTGAGGAGATGTGTCAGCAATGTGCCAAGTGTACCCGATATATAGGCTGCGTGCGCGAGACAGAACTGTTGTTTTAGGCGGGAAAGCCACGATTTCAGAATCGTAATGTGTAAATTTGCAACTTAGTGTTACGCGCCTTGCAAACATTTTCCGTGCTTCCTAACAGTGTATCTTTGTACCTCGTACGGCCCTGGCTAAGTTGTACAATCCTGTCGGTGTTTTGCTCGCTTCGGGGTCATATAGCCTCGTTTTCATTTCCATATTTTTGCTCGAATAGCCAATTTACAAGTGCCGAAACACGGCTAATTCGGCTTAAATTTGTGTATAACCTCACTCCCAGACGTCCTGGCTGTCCCCCCGTTCTGTGTGTGTTATTTAATTTTGGGGGGGCCTTTTTTTGTGTGTTTTTCAATGTTCGCGGTTCGGCCGTCAACAACGTATCTTTCTGAAGTCTGTTTTTTTCTGATAAGGGATTCCGCGACACAATTTATTTTTCTAAGTCCCGCGTTCCTCAACTGCTTGCAGCCTAATACAATCCAGCGTTTCTTAACTGCTTAGAGCCTAAGTGCTGCAAGTTTCAATGCCTCAACTGCTCGCCTCGCAGCCGATGAGCGCAAGTGCTCCGAGCTCGGAAGACTTCTGTGCTTCAACGGCATGCCTAGCTGCTCGAGGCTCACAAGCGTGACGACGAATCTCAGTTTGACAACTATTATATGTGATTTGTAACGTGCCAACATATTCCGTAGCGCTGAACAAGCGTTAAAGTACAATTTAAAACAAAATTGACACATTGCAAGAGTGGAGAGCCCTGCCTTTGAGTTTAGAATCTAGTGTGCGCTAAAACACCTTACAAGACTGAAAACTCGTAAACGTACAATCTAATGAGTTATGGTGGGAGGTACCAAAGATCATATTGCACACATCTGCTGGATAATGGAGAAAGCAAGGTTAGTTGCCGAAAAACATTTACTTCTGCTTTATTGACTACTTCTTTGACTGTGTGAACCAACAAACTGTGGAAAGTTCTTAAAGAAATTGGGTACAGAGTCACCTTTTCCTAACAAATCTGTACAGAGACCAATAATCGACAGTAACAAGTGACTGGTTCAAGACTGGAAAAGGAGTACAAGGCTGTATGTTATCACCCTATTTATCTTATATGCAGAATACATGATGTAAAATGCTTGGCAAGATGAATCAAAAGCTGGAAGTAAAATCCCCAGTAGAATTATCAACAACCTCCGATATGAGGATGACACCACACTGATGGTTGAAAGCGAGGAGGAGTTGAGGAGCCTGCTGACGAAAGTACAAGAAGAAAGCGTAGAAGCTTGTTTGATGCTTAGCATTAACAAGTCTAAGATTATGTTGACCAGCCCTATAAATCACTGGCAAATACATGGAGAGAACCTGGAGGTAGACATATTTTATTTTCATGGACGCAAACAAGATGGTGACTGCAGCCAGGAAATCAAAAGATGTTTGCTTCTTAAAAGGAAAGCTATTTGAACTCTGGACAATATATCAAAGAGATCACATTGTCCACAAAGATCGGTATAGTCTAAGGTATGGTATTCCTAGTGATAAAATAAAGCTGTGAGGGCTGTGGAGGAAACCATTGAGGGCTCTCTGAACAGCAAGAAGATCAAACCAATTATACTACAGGAAATAAAATGAGATTGTTCACCGGAAGGACTGATAGTAAAGCTAACACTCATTTACTTCAACCACATAATGAGAAGACAGGATTCACTAGAGAAAGATGTGATGCAAAAGGAAGTATGGATGGCAAATTAACATAATAAGATTCATGGATATTATTATGGAACAACAAATATAAACTTGCAGGAGCTGGGGTGCCAAAGTCCACAAAGTCACAAAGAGTCGCCTCCACTCAACAAGTTGTTAAAATAAATAGATATAATAAAAAGAAATGAAATGCCTAACATGGGTCTCCAGACTGTTTCTGATGGTAGTTCTGCATAGGGGCGTTGTGATTTGTCATCCTATTTTGCATTGGTGGATCCATACTTTTATGCATTTTTGGCATCAAATTTTTCTTGTATTCTATGCAATTGCTTACCCCTCATTTTTTTTCACATTTATGTAGCAGGGACTCATTCTGTATATTATTGTCTGGAGTATGAATCAATTTATTTTCCAAAATCTAAAATATATATACTAATGGGCTACTGATGAAACCCATTGTGCACTACACTATCATGGCGAGGGTTGAAAATAACGGCAAAGTGTTTTCCTTTTTGAAATTGCTGCAGAATTTATGGAGATATATATCCCTTACTGAACAGCTGTATATAAAAAGAGGCTAAACCAACCAAATCCACTGGAACATACTGTGCATGGCAGAAAAATACAATTGTTAAAATCTATCTTTTTTTACTCATTCTAAGACAGATGGCTTTGTGTTTGCATACAGTAATATAGGTTTAGAATTAAAAGCCAGGTGCGGTTTCTCTTTTAAAAAAAAAAGATTAGTTGAGTTTACTGGATAGAAGAATCTGTAATTACTTCTACTCCTGCTATACACTTCAATTATCACACTTTTCACCACTTGTAAAGTATGTCACAGCATCACTTCTCACCTGCAGAGCTGACCCAGAATATGACCTAGAAAAAAAATCACATAAAGTGTCAATGCTACATCTTGCTATAGTTGGTGAGAAATACAGACAAACCTCTGATTGTTGTCCAGTTTTGCAAGCGCATAACAAAATAATTATTGTAGTATGCAGGGATAATGTTTTACCGGGTTAGCTTCAATTCTTGGAGACATGCTTCCAGCAATAGCTCCTCCTTTTATCAATTATTGCACAACAGAACTTTAATGTACTATACACCATATACAACGCCAATAATCCGACATCCCTCGTTCCAACACTATGCCAAATTAACCAATTTACCAAACCAACTGTGGTCGCATGGCTTCTCCGTAACAGGCAATGCCACCCATTCCCAAAGCCGCAGAGGCTGTCCAGCAGTCCCTCCGTGATGAGACCCCGCCTGGAGATGACAACACAAGGCGAATCCGAAAAGGATGCCAACCACCCAACAAACACTACAGCTAACACAGGAAGTTCCTGCTGTTATTTTGTCTGGATTAAAAAAGGTGAAGCACCATCCGTTGCCAGATCAGTGTTGCACCTGTACTTGGAATGTAGAAATAAGACTTCAGAAGCAAGTAAATATCCACTTTTAATAGAAGATATAGTGATTTATTTTGATGGTATAAAATAATATCGGTAAATGATAAATGTAGCAGTGAAAATATCACTAATGATATGCATGATAACAAGCTAATTCAGGATCTGACTTATAATAAGGTAAAGTGTACAAATATTTATAACAGTACTCCTCACTAGCATCTTATCTTCCCTGTTGCCACCCGAATACAACATACTATTTGCATTACATATTTTTGTAAAATATCTTCATACAAATACTTGTGACTCTAATCTTGATGGTTTTTCCAATATCTATTTCCATAGCCGATAAAATCCCAATGCTATTGCTAAGCAGGCAAACACGGATCCTGTAAGAGAAAACATAAAAGCATTAAAAAACAAAAACAGTAGGTTCTGAAATACAGTCAACTACAAAGTCACAAGCAGCCAGGCCTGAAGAAAAGCTTAGTTATTCAGACCTCTAAATCTGTTTTATTTATATAAACTTTCATTGGTAAAGATTCACCCACTTTTCCCAGTGAGTATAAATCAAGGCAAATGATCAGACACTTGATTTTCCTGAAGAAGTCACATGATTTGCTTGAAGTAGTCATATGATACACATGGTGAAACGAGTGTCAGGAAAAGTTAGAAATTGAGCTACCCCTGTTACATTGTAACAATGAACAGCAACAAAAGTAACAGTCTTGTTTGCTAAACTACTATGAACACCATTATATGGTACTGTGTTGTGCTATACAGCGTGTAACATTTTGGTGTGAATAATGTATTTATATCGTGGTTCTTCACTTTTTCTGGACACTGAAATCCTGCACTTCCTTGCAGTGAGGAGGGGTATTAAAAATCCCCTCATCCTGGTACTTTAAGGGTTAGAGTTAAAGGGACTCTTTAGTCACATTTTTTTGATTTATATATTACTCAATTACTTTAATTCTCTTTAGTGATATAAAATGTACATTTCACTTGCTTGTAATGATGCCTAAGATTAAAAGATTCTCATCTTCTGGAGACTCCCCCTTTCTTCTTGTTCTCCCTCATGACTGCTGCCATGTTGCATAGCTGTGACCTAAAGCCACACAGACAGGAAAGTGGCTTCATAATAGAATCTGTTACTATGGACTTCTTAGTAAGTGAAGTGTAAATTTTATATAATAATTACACTGATGGGGGAAAGTTAATTAAGTAACCTGGCCAAAACATTTACCGGTATATATATATATATATATATATATATATATATATATATATATATATATATATATATATATAAATATATATATATATATATATATAAAAAGAAAAAACAACCTAAGAGGCAATGGTTATGTGCACTAGGGAAAAGCTGTACCAGTAAAGAGGAGACGTGCATATGTTGTCTGTATGGAACCCATTCACTAAAGTGTAGAGAGATGTCCCCACCAAAATCAGAGTTACAACCATACCTGCCAGATAGCGGATTGTGTCCAGTTTATGAGATTCCATTAACGTCTTGAGAGAAGCTATTTCTATATCAATTTTTTTGTTGATTTCTTGAATAACCCCATCTGTAGTTGTGTTCTGTAATAATTAGCAAACACTGAATGCACTTTCCTTAATAACACAGTTCAAAAATAAAAGGGATACAAAGCAGCAACACAAATATATAGATTGGGACAAAGAACTGATGGGTTAAAATACTGAACATAAATGGGCAGCATTCAAATCCTTACTAAATATTCATACTTATCACCATATACCATGTGGAAATAAAAGTAAAAGGAGTAAATCACATCCCATGTGGCTTAACAATGATTTAAAGCTAAAGATGATGAGTAAAAAAACAAACATTTAAGTTAAACAAACAAGAGGGGACAGAGACTGCTTTACGTAAGTACAAGGAAATCAACAAGGCTTGCAAAAGGGCTATTAGACTGGCTAAAATAGAAAATTAAAACCTTAGTGGCAAAAGAGAGTAAGACTAACCCTAAAATATTTTTTAAATATATTAAATGGGAAGAAGGCGAGGAAGGAAGCTATAGGAACATTACAATGTGACACAGGCCATCTGATAATTAGTGACCAGGAAAAGGCAGATGAGTTAAATAGGTTATTTTCTTCGGTATACACAAGGGAGGTACAAGTGGTTGGGTCACTGCAACATAATGGGGCTACACTACATTCACCAAATAATAGGTTAACACAGGAAGAAATGCAAACAAAGTTGAAAAAATAAATGTTAATAAAGCCCCGGGTCCTGATGGAATACATCCAAGGGTACGGAGGGAACTGGGCTCTGTAATAGCAAAACCATTATATCTAATTTTTTAAAGATTCACTCCACACCGGGTCTCTACCATATGACTGGAGAAAAGCAGATGTGATATCTATATTTAAGAAGGGAGTAAGAGCAAATCCGGGGAATTATAGACCTGTGAGCCTCACTTCTGTAGTGGGGAAGCTTTTAGAATGGTTAATAAGGGACAATATACAAGAATATGAGCCCAATTTAATTGAGCAATTGTAAGTTACTGGAGCCCGTAAGTGAGGCTGTAAGTTAATTTGCTATTTAATTGGCATCTTTTTGCAGGTTTCAAACTGTTTACGGAGGAGTCCTATTGATCAGGAAAAAAAAATCAAATGACAATTTAACGAGGCCTCTCTGTTACAGGCTCAAAAGCACAGCGGTTGTCAAAAAATGTAACTCCGTCCTATCTCCTCCATTGATGTTACCAGTGCTAGTGACGCAAAATCGATATCCAATTAAAAAAGTTCAACAAGCCCGCAATTGCCTTCAAACCCGTAACTTGCAAATGTATCAAAAAAATTATACGAGTACTAGATAGGTCTCACAAGTGGGTTAAACACCTGTTTGTATATCTACAGCAGCAAATATAAAACACAATACTGTACTTTAAAATACTGGTAAAACAATGAAATGCATTAGAATTAATTATACAACAGTCTCAAGCTTGCAACTCTGCAAAAAAAAAAAATATTCTTAACTTTTATTTCCATGTTATATTGATCCTGGCAATCAAGGGGTTAATAAATATCATGATCATAGAACCTGCATGGACTAGAACAGTTACTTTAATGCTTTTTATTGATTTCTACATTGCTGGATTGCGAGTCCGATCACACATTTTACTTCTAAACACTAATTAATTAAACTCCATGTTTTACGGTCTCATTTACTATTTGTTCTGTCTAAGAAGTTTTGCGGGTGTTTAAGAAGTAAATTACGGGCTTGCTTGGTTTGCGAGTGGATAGCAGTTGTGAGTTAGAGACAATTGAATACATCTAAATGTTTAGAAAAAACTTGACCCACAGCCAAAAGTTCAGTTTGGAGGCAGTTGCGAACTTGCAATTGAACGAGGCTCTTCACTATCTAATCAATAAGTGGAGGAGGGGAGATAGGAGAGATAAAAGGACTTTGTTATATGATTGGATCTCATTGAATCTGATACCTACCCACATTCTCTACACACAGCTTGCATCAATAAATGCAAGCTTTGCTCCTGCAGAAATGTAAATGTCCCTCTCACATATACAATCTTCACTAAAATATCCTGCTTGTTGCCAGGGACCAGCAGAGACATCACAATATATTGTTTTTTTGTTTTCTAATTAAAAACAAAAACAAAAAAATATATTTTCTGATGTTTAAAACGTCATTTTACATTACAGAAACTAGAATGTTCGGAGTTTAAATCAGATTTACACGTATTAAAGGGCCACTGAACTCTCACTGTAAGTGATCTTCATGGTGTTAAAGAACACAATATTGTATGTTAAAATGATTTAGATTTTTTTTAATTAAACTAATAAGAGCGAAAAAATATCAACTTTTAAATCTCTGTTTACATATAGTCTATTCTGCCCACTGGCTCTTGCCTGAGTAATTAACAGAGTGCTGCGTGTTTGCACATTGCGGAGGCTCTATGGGGAAAAGCTATGATTGACAGCACAGCATCCCGAGGACTCGGGTTGCACTGCATTGACCAGTTAACTCATAGCTTTTCTATTTTAGGCGAGTACCAGTATTCCATGCCTGCACAGATTGATGTGGTAAGGGTTAATTTTCAGTTTTTTGGAATCACTGCACTTGTGTTGTATTAAGTGGCTCTTTAAGGAGTTGACTCTCTCGTAGTATCTCTGTCTGATCAAGGTAGCTGAAGGAACATGTTAAGATCAAATATTTTCTGTTCAGTCAGTATGTAGCCTAACTTGGCTAACAACAAATTCTGAGGCTAATGACATATTCAGCAAAGAAAAAACATCCTAATATAAAGTCAGGAGGTGATTTGCACACATGGCAGGGGTTCCTGAATTTTTACTGCCAGGCAGGAGCAGCTTTTTAATCTAGATAACTAGAAATTCAAAATCCGACAGCATGTTAAATCGCCCAGGTCTCTATTAATTCAACACAGCAAATTACTGTTAGTCAGAGGGAATTGATATATCCAGTAACAGCATTCAAAGAAGGCTGGGGATATGTACATCATACCCTGCAGATTAGTTAGGTTTTTGATGGATAAAGTAGGCTCGCCAGACGGGCATGACAGATCTTACCTGTCAAAAATCTAATTTATGCTGCATTTAAAAGGAGTATGGAACAAATGGACCATGTCACCCCAAAATCAAGTACATTTTTTAGATTATTCTTAAAAATAACTATACTTTGTGTTATTCATTTGTTTCTAAAGCAAATAAGTCCTGGGAAATTCCATATTGTAGTTGCTGCATTTATATGCAAATGAGCAGCTCACACATATTAATTGCTTTGATGTGCTTATTTGGATTGTTTCAAAATAAAGTCTTGCATCTCCATCCTTTTCGGCAGTAGAAAAACACATCCATTAGGTTCAAAGCTATCAGGAAGTGCTGAAAATAGGAATCATGAAGTCTTCTTTACATAAGCAGATTCAATTAAAATTAAGATTTTCTCTAGAAATGATTTAAGCTCATGAATTAGCTGTTAGTTTATTACCTACATCACAAACCTGACGTTTAAAATATAAAGGCTGTTTAACACATCAGTAAGTGACTGTCCAGTAGTGACCCGAAACAAGACCACTAGGACAGAATAGTTGTTTTGCATCTTTTTCATATTTATTTTCTCTCTATTTATGTTTTTTAGGCTTCAAAAACAATACAAATAGCATTCGCAGGTTTGACATTCACGTTTTTTTCTTTTTTTCTTCAAACAATGCATTTGGCTACGGATTTTGCTCCAAGCCAGCACCAGCTCAATGCAGAGATCTACACAGCAGTGTCTTGCTCTTCCTGCTTCCTTTTGCAGGGGGGGTACACATCTCATAACTCCTTCCTGCACAACCTACCATCACTGATTGTTACAATGTATTAAAACGCATTAGCTGCCTGTAATTGGCCAAAACAAATTAGGAGTTTTATGCAAATTTTAGCAGAGATATCCAGGGGTGTTAACTCACAAAAGCAACTGCTTGTAAACTCAAGCGATTTAGCAAACATCAGAGTGAGTTTGTTAATGTTTATATTCATACTTTTTCTAGCAAAAAATGTTTTCATACACTACTGATTCTCCTCTATCTGATGCCCTCATAATCCAGGAAACTGAGATATGTCTTTGAGTCACTTTGTGTGTCTCGGTTTGCCTTTATATTGAAGAGGAGTCCATGTTATGATTTTAATGACATTTACCTTTTTGCCGTTAAATATTCACATATACCAATTATTAGAATTAGCTGAATAAAAGCTTTATTGTAGTTTTTTGTGGTTTTGTTTTATTTTTTCACTTTCTCTTCAATAATAAGTGATTATCTCTCTTTTTCCACTGTCGTGGGGACCCTAGGAATATATATATATATATATATATATATATATATATATATATATATATATATATATAGTTGCCCCTGCTGGGCAACTTATGAATGTTTTTGAGAGATTGTAGCTCAAGATTGTATGTCAAACTATTTACTGTAGCCCCATTATTTTCTATGTGCAATAATTTCAACTGTATGCCCTTCTAACTTGTAGCTTAATCATTAGTAACGTGTTGAAGGTCTACATTGTCTCTACACATGGAATATTATACTTTACAATAAAGTTACTTTATATGTTAAAGAGTATTGCACAATAAATTAAGGGAGAATTATTTTGTATATTGTTTTTTAATGCCCTATTATATGCTGTTGCCTATTACCATAGGGATTGCAGTCAGATTTGGGGCTCTAACAGATTGTTAAGCCTTCCAGGTAGGAGGTACCCCTTTGGGGATCATAGACTGGTTTCTTCTCCGTAACCGACATGTTTACATTTAGTGTTATAGTTTCACATATGGGAAAAACAATACAGGATCCCAGCACCTCAGGCAGGTGATATCTATTTTATCATCATTTTATTTACAGATTACTTCATTGTTGACTTTATAAATACAAAATTTTTGAACTCTCTGCCCTTTATCCGTTCTTACACCGGACCTTCAAGGATTATGCTTTTTTTTTTGTTCCACTTTGTATTGATGTTAAAACACAAGACATGCAGTTGTATATGTCATTGCTTAGGTATAAATAATTACATATAAAGGACATTAACAAATAGGAAAATAATATTTTATTATTGCAAATATTTCTATATTATACCCTTTTGTGTAACGGACGGATTTAAAACCACCAGGATTGTATTTTGTATCAATTGTATAGACTATTTCACATAGAACGTGCTTACCCTTTTGTGAAATTCTGTGCTGGCTTCCATAAGTTTCTTTTCTTGTTCTGTAAACTAAGATAGATCACAATGTAAGATACTTATGCAAAATAAAAACACAAAACAAACACACAAAAAACAGCATTGCTGCAAAAAGTACAAAACGAGAACATAATCGCTTAAATATTCTTAGTACGGGCACTGATTAAACTTGTATAATAGTGGAGATAAGAGTTTACACTACAGTTTATTTTCATTTTTAAGCGCTACATGTGAGTATAAATATTACTAAAGATTGGTGACAAAAACACATTAAAGGGAAAAACTTAAATTTTTTGCATTATGCAACAAGGATAACATCATTAGTAGTTATCTAAGCTTTGAGCATAAAAGCATGTTCAGAGAAAATCTTCCCTTTAAAATAAAATAATTGCTTCTTGGGAGAAAACCTATGGTAAGTCTGGACAAGCTATAAAAACAAAAACAAATGTCTGCATAGTTAAAACTATGGTATTCTTAGTAGTAACATATGGATATGAGAGCTGGACCATAAAGAAGGCTGAGCGCTGTAGAATTGACGCCTTTGAATTTGTTATGTTGGAAAAAACTACTTAGAGTCCCTCGGCCTGCAAGAAGATCCAATCAATCAATACTACAGGAAATCTAGACAAAATGTTCACTGGAAGGTTTGATCATGAGACCGAAGCTCAAATACTTTGACCATATGATGAGAAGACTTATAGATGAGGTTATTGAAGCAATGAACATGAACTTAATATAGCTCAGGGGGCAGTGGCTGACGGATGTGCCGGGCGTGCTGCGGTCCATAAGCTGCCCAGATAGGCATACTTACTTTATAAGGCACAAAGGATGGGTACAGAGCAGAACAAGCAAGGTTTGTAAGTACACATCTACTGAGCCTTGGAAGAGAGAGGGTAGGTTTCCAATGATAAAATCCTATCTGAATTCACCAATCAGTCAGTAAATTCTCCTCACTCCTCCCTCCACTCTTGAATAGATAATACGATGTAACAGAAGTCACTCACTTAGATTCCAAGTCAACTAAAAGAGTAGAAACTGTGTAATTTAAAATAAAGATTTTACCTTAAAATAATTTTATGCTCACAGTTTACGCAGCTGCTAATATTATTAATTTGTTGCAAACTTCAGAAACATCTGTGGCTTATCCCAAATCTTTAAAATGGATACATTAATTCCCCATAGCAGAGGTTCCTAACTCTGGTCCTCAATGCACGCCAACAGGGCAGGATCGCAGGATATCCCTTAGTCCGTTAGATTGCGCCATACTTTTTTTCTCTGGTATAAGACATGCATGTAATCCATGCACTCGCGAGAAGCATTTCAGAGCGTGATCATGATCAATTAAGCAAGGCCGTAACTACCGATTTAGAAACAGCCAATAGTAAATGAGACTGTCATTACGTCAGTAAAACATGGAGGTTACATGTCAATCAATTAGCGTTTAGAAGTCTGATATGCGATCAGACTCGCAATCCGGCAGTGCACAAAATAATAAAAATTAATGGCTATACTGTTTTAGTCCACGTGGTTGGCCTGATATGTATTAACTCATTGATTACCGAGATTCATATAACATGGAAATGAAACATAAAAAAAGAATAATTTTTGATTGCAGGTTTGCGAGTTTGAGACTGTTGTGCAATTAATTCTAATGTCTATCATCGCTTTCACCGTGCAGTACGCACACTCTCTCTCTGAGAACTATTGCAACTGCACATGCTCATTTCAACAATTCGCTGTACAACGTAGCAAGTGTAACGCCTGCATGCTCCTGCGCAGAGCGCATCGCGCAGGCATTACACACTTATTACTAATTATTATAGTGGATCAATTTTGATGCCCCTGAACGAGCTTGGAGGGATCCATGATGGATGTTGTGTGTGTGTGTGTGTGTGAGAGAGGGTTTTTTGTTGTAAGAGCTATGGGTGCATCCTTTGATGCAATGTCCTGCTTCCTGGAATGGGAAGGTTTGGTGTCAATTTCAATCTTACTCGGTTATCAAACTTCTGCCTGTTTACTCCCACACTGCTCCCTCCACTGATGAGTACACCCCCCATCATTCTGCTCTCAGAATGTGATGTAACAAAAACACAAGAGAGATTCCCGTACTCATAAACAGCCCTAAAAAAAATAAAAAAATCACATTTTCTCCCAAAAAAAATGCTTTATGTCCACTGCTTACACATCTGCCAATATTGTTATTTTGATACATTCATCACAAATAAGTGTATTTTTTCTTGAACCGCAGTGGTCCTTTCTAAGAGCATACAACACTTCAGTGGTCTTTTATTTTAAAGACAGCCCTTTCGTACTATAACCACTAGGTGGCAGCAGATATCCTTAGTGAACCTTTTTTTTATATGGCGTTTCTATACATAAGAATGTATTATATCAGTTGTTAAGAGCAAAACATGTTCTTCATAGCAAATACAGAGTAGCCAAAGCCTCAATGGTTTAGTTAACCCTGAAGCAATAAACAACTTGAGGTTTAAAAATGTCATTACACTAAACAAAGGTTTAAATCCACAATTAAAGACGGATCACCTCGTATAAACACCTACCGTGTCTGTCAAGCGGCTCCTTTCAAGGTTGATGTCCAGCTTGGTATCTGCACGGATCTGACTGGTCTCATTCTGAACAGAATAAACAAGTATTAGGTGGAGTGCTACAAACAATACAATGTTCAGCCAATAGAATCATGTTTGACTTTCATGGGAATTCTAATTGAACACATTAAATGATCTTTAGCGTAAATGCTTACCTGCTGATGTATTGTTCCTATTCTTCATCAAATATGTGAAATTCTCAGTCTTAGCTTTAAAAGCTTTCCTATGCTCCCTTACCTTATAGAATTATTAGCCTCATCTCTTCTAGGTTGTAAGCTCTTCTAAACTGGAAGCTAAACTCATTTTGTGTCAGTATATATAAATATATATATGTTTCAATATATATACTGTGCTATGGTCTTATTTACTTACTGTATCTGTTGTATATAGTATAGCAAGTGTTTTATAATGATAAGGTCTTGTTGTTTGGAGTTTTATAATATATTTTTATATTTTATATAAGTCTAAGCTTCAAGAAATGACCCGCCCTGCCCCCGAGAGCCTTCGCCGACTCCCGCCCTGCCCCCGAGAGCCTTCGCCGACTCCCGCCCTGCCCCCGAGAGCCTTCGCCGACTCCCGCCCTGCCCCCGAGAGCCTTCGCCGACTCCCGCCCTGCCCCCGAGAGCCTTCGCCGACTCCCGCCCTGCCCCCGAGAGCCTTCGCCGTCTCCCGCCCTGCCCCCGAGAGCCTTCGCCGACTCCCGCCCTGCCCCCGAGAGCCTTCGCCGACTCCCGCCCTGCCCCCGAGAGCCTTCGCCGACTCCCGCCCTGCCCCTGAGAGCCTTCGCCGACTCCCGCCCTGCCCCCGAGAGCCTTCGCCGACTCCCGCCCTGCCCCCGAGAGCCTTCGCCGACTCCCGCCCTGCCCCCGAGAGCCTTCGCCGACTCCCGCCCTGCCCCCGAGAGCCTTCGCGAACTCCCACCACACTCCCGAGAGCCTTCGCCGACTCCTACCCCGCTCCTGAGAGCCTTTGTTGACTTCCCTACCCTCCTACCCTGCAAGCCTTCACTACCCTCCTTCCCTGCCCCTGCGAGAGTTTGCCAAGACATAATCTGCCCCTGAGAGCCTTCGCTAAATCCTCCCTCTCTCCCTGAAAGTCTTTGTAAACTCCTACCTTGACCCAGAGAGCCTTAGCTAACTATCCCTGAGAGCCTTTGATCATTTTACCATGGCTGCCCTGCTCCAGGCCTCCTTGCCTGGGCTGCCTTGCTCATGCCCTCCAATTCACCTTGGCCTTTCTCCTGGCACTCCCTTCCTCCACCTTGCCTAACTCCCTTCCTTCCATCTTTCCTTCATTTTCCCTGTAAGAATTCTCCATTCTTTCGAATGTGCAGGTCCCACAACATAACAGATACAGAAAGCAACTTTAGGATTTCATATAAATCTTATTAACACAATTGAAATAATGGTCTATCAATCACATCAGTGTAAGGTCTGAATAAATAACTTCTACAGTCACAGAATGTGATTGCCTATTCTCCACACGAGAACCTCAGCCCAGACACAATCAGGTATAATGTATTCGTTTACAAATTCCAGAAACATTTCTCCATTTTAATCCAAAATCACAAACTCACCAACAGATGCTGTTTAACATGTTCCAGTTCGATTTTCATTTTCTAGGGAAGAAATAAATACGATCAGAGGTGGCACAACATGTAAGTCACTGGATTTATTTCTTTAGTATTAATGTAAAAAGCATAATCTTCATTGTAGATATAGTTATAATGAAATATTGTTGATGACCATAAATTATATTTATATTGATCACTACTCTATCATTAGACCTTTGCTATGGTCTTTTAAATGGATATGGAAGGTTTCTGGATTTCACTAGGTATATAATATACCTGGGTATCGATTTGCTCCCCCCCCATTATAACCAATCAATGACCATCTCTCAGCAACATACTGCTGAGACGTGGTACCCGATAGGCTAGGACATTACACTGCGCATGCACCTCTACAGAGTCCGTGTCTGCATATACTTGAGTAGGCAGACCCATACTATTTATATGATTTTAGGCACTTCTTAATAAAATAAAGTACATTGCATCCTATTAAAATCCAGAAAAACTTCCATATTATTTTATGCAATACAGAAATGCCAATTACATCCTATTAAAATCCAGAAAAACATCCATATTCTTTTATGCGATACAGAAATGCCAATTACATCCTATTAAAATCCAGAAAAACTTCCATATTCTTTTATGCGATACAGAAATGCCAATTACATCCTATTAAAATCCAGAAAAACTTCCATATTCTTTTATGCAATACAGAAATGCCAATTACATCCTATTAAAATCCAGAAAAACTTCCATATTCTTTTATGCAATACAGAAATGCCAATTACTTCCTATTAAAATCCAGAAAAACTTCCATATTCTTTTATGCAATACAGCAATGCCAATTACATCCTATTAAAATCCAGAAAAACTTCCATATTCTTTTATGCAATACAGAAATGCCAATTACATCCTACTAAAATCCAGAAAAACTTCCATATTCTTTTATGCAATACAGAAATGCCAATTAAAGTACCAGTTTAAAAGTCTTTCTAAAAGAACGTAAAACTGCTCTTGTGAAAACAACACGTCCTAAATGATAAAACAGATGTTAAATCCATTACAGAGGAACTAATGTCCCACTTACTCCTTAGTGCAGTCCTGGTATATATTCCTTAATGGCACTTTGGTGTTAAACTATTCTCAGTATAACACTACAAGTGTAAAGAGCAATGTACAAAGCATAACAACCGCGGCACATCCTTAGTCTGCCTGGGGAGCTTGTAATGAAATACAGTTTTATGGAAATGTATGGACCACTCAGGCAGAACCAGAGGCAAGGAGAATATTCAGATACGGATAAGAGGGATTTGCATATGCATTGGATCGCCGCTAATCTGGCTCGGCCAAGGCACCTGTAGAGATCTCTAAATTATCTTATTTGAAGCATATTAAAAATGCTTGTTATTCATCCATATGAGTCAAGGGCCACCACGGTCCTATATTTCAAATACTTTTCTTTGAAGAACTAAAATTGATAATAGACATGTTTTTTTCCAATTTTAAGTCACAATAAGGAACCAATTACTCTCTTAAGTATATATAAAACGCCTTTATTTATCTTTTTCTCTAGTTTTGTTGTTTATCGCACATATTGTTAGTCCTATTTAAAGTTATATAGAAGTTTCATGGATTATGAATGCATCGGATAGAGGAGAATCAGCAGGGTATGTTAAAAAATTTCCATGAAAAAAATCCCCCAAAAATAAACTTACTCTAAAGTTTGAAAGCACTTGATTTTAAAAAGGAACACACCTGGAAATCCAAGCTAAATTAGTATAAAATTCATAATTATTTGTGGCCAATCAGAGGCAGCTATAACTTTGTATTGGTTTCCCACTCACTGGCTGAGATAAAGTTGTTCGGGAGCCAGTCGTGATACTGACAGCTGATTGGTTAGGACATAACTCAAACAGCTCATCGGCTAGGATGCTCTGCCTTGGGGGTGGAGCTCACACAAGAAATGTCAAATGTACTTTGAATAACATAGATAGATACAGAATACCCCAATAAAATGATTGGATATGAGACGCCCAATCAGATTCACTTAGACACAGGATATCCCATAAACTGCCAAATACATTTAAGCAAATGTAAAAACATAGCAAATGCAAGGGGTATTAGAAATGGGATCTGGTTGCCCTTGATGGGCACAAATAGTCAAAATCTGTAACAAAAGGGGCAAATACCAAACCAATAATAAAAAAATAAAAAAAAAAAGAGAGTGATTCCCACATTTCATAATAGGTTTTGTATATGTTATATCCGATATAGGACCATATGAAACACCTTCCATAACACTACCTGCCTCTTATAAAATTCTCTAATCAATTAATTCCCATTATTTTTATATACAACAATGTGACAGCTACTGTGACCATATCTATGGGCAGGTAAAGCAACATATATATATATATATATATATATATATATATATATATATATATATATATATATATATATATATATATATACATATATATATATATATATATATATAAAATTTGCAAAATTCAGGAAATTTATGAAAATGTCAGAGTCGTGCAGGTATCATTTGTAAAGCGAACACATACAGTAAAATGTGCCAAGAGTTCAAAATGTGCAAATTAATTTGCATGATTTAACATAACATTAAGGGTGTTTATGCAAAATGAATCCTGAATTGTTAATCCAGAAACTGCATAAAAGCCGGCCAATTACAAGTCTTTTGTTTCAGACTTAAGAAGTTAAATATGCATTGTGCGTTGTCGGAAATTATGTGGGTGTAGTGAAAACGTCATATAATGGAAATTAAATTCTAAAGCCTCCTGATTAAATAAAGGCCCTATGCATAAACAAGAGGTCACATTCAGATGGCAATAACCATTTGGAGTACTCATATAGTAGCCTGCAGTTCAAAAGACCAGTTTTCTAATAGAATTGCATATTTCCACTGCAGCTAAGATTTTTGGGTAGTGATATGCAAATGAGACTAGCATTATACAATAACCCTTTTTGCTTCTATTCCCTTTAAAAAAGAATATGTTTGAGTATATAAGTTCTAATCAAGTCAGATACAGCTATGGATGGCATATAGGTTGAAATGCATTACTGTGAGTAGGTTATCTGGCACTATACTCCTATCCCAATGTTTTAAAGTGGTTTAAGGACTATTGTATGTACACCATCATTATTAATAGTATCAGTCATTTAAAAAGCATATTTCATAGTGCTATGTGCAGTGGTTCTAGTGAATATATAAGACAATACTATTGCTGTTTAGTTGTGTCCAACTCTCCATGGGCTGGAACATGCCAGGCACATCTATCATTGGTTGTGCTTGTCGATAAGGTTTTCTTGACAAAGATACTGGAGCCGTTTGCCAGTTCCTTCTCTAGTCGATTGATGTCTGACTTTTCTGCTATGACCTGGGTGACCCATCCACTACAACAAAGGTAGTGATCCAGAAGGGAATATGTTTGCGTGTGGTCTGGTCAGGCAGCTCAGTCCATGGAAATAAGGCATTTACCGTGCCTTAGAAGAGAAACTGTAAAGTGTACAATAGGGAGGATGGTTGTAAGACAGTTTAAATAGATTCATTTTTATAGAGAGTTTGAGAAAAGTAGGGGAGTCTCAGTCAGAATGAAGCAAAGTATTCTTTAGAATGGAAGCAGCATGAGAGAAGACCTACAGACTGCATTGGGAGGAGGTAATAATGGATGAAGAGAGGCCTAAGTTGTGGGTAGAGTTTAAGGACAGTTTGGGGAGTATTTGGAGATAAGATGTTGGCATGAGACAGGTCCTGCAGACTGCTTTTGGAGGAGGGGAGGCTCAGTCAGAATGGAGCAAAGTATTATATAAAATGGGGACAGCATGAGAGAAGTCCTACAGACTGCTTTGGGAGGCCTAAGTTGTGGGTAGAGTTTAGGGACAGTTTGGGGAGTATTTGGAGATAAGATGTTGGCATGAGAGAGGTCCTGCAGACTGCTTTTGGAGGAGGGGAGGCTCAGTCAGAATGAAGCAAAGTATTATATAAAATGGGGGCAGCATGAGAGAAGTCCTACAGACTGCTTTGGGAGGCCTAAGTTGTGGGCAGAGTTCAGGGACAGTTTGGGGAGTATTTGGAGATAAGATGTTGGCATGAGAGAGGTCCTGCAGACTGCTTTTGGAGGAGGGGAGTCTCAGTCAGAATGAAGCAAAGTATTATATAAAATGGGGGCAGCATGAAGTCCTACAGACTGCTTTGCGAGGCCTAAGTTGTGGGCAGAGTTCAGTGACAGTTTGGAGAGTATTTTTTTGTATGTATGGGTGAAAACCATAGATGATATGGCAAGCTTGTGAAGAGAATGACCGAGTGGGCAGAAGATAACAAAAAAATGTTGAGATGGATAAACTGAGTAAAATAATAAAAAAAAAAAAAAGATTTTCTTTGCACCTTTTATTTTAAGTGTGTGATAAACAACATGGAAGTTATGTGCACTTTTAAATTTTCAAACAAATAACATATTCTTAACATAGAAAGGAAAACAAAATTAGAAAACTAGACAAAAAAACACAAATTGTGAGATCACACAAATACCTCATTTTCTGCCCTGAGTGTTGCAAATTCACTCTTCTCCAGAATGACCATGTCCTTTCGGATGGAGTCCAGGTGAGCCATGATCTGCTGCAGGGTTATTTCCTAAACGTGAAAAAATAAATTCACTGTAAGCACTTAATGACCACTGTAGTTTGGTCAAATCCTCACAAAATTACGAATCCTTTTACAAAAAAATACAAAATGTCAATAATAATTACAGCAAAACTGAATGCAACTGTTAAAAAATGAATGGCTGTAATTATTTATTTTTAACATTGGAAACTCAGTTTGCTCGTTATCAAGTCAAGTTCTTCAAAAGAGCATACAATAAATATGGCACTTAAATGGTCCTTTAAAAGTCTAAAATTCTGGTAGCAGTGTATCGAAAACAGTAGCTTTTTCAGAATTTATTAAGTTAATTCAATTTACAACTACAATAATATATATGAAAATATATAATCAAAATTATAAGATACAAGGATACAAAATATACAAGGAAAACGTATATAAATATCAGTAAAATATTACAAATTAATAATATATTTGAATATAAATTTAAAGAAAACACCAAAAATAAATGGGTTTTAGCAAAATCAAATTTATCAGAAAACACATATCCAAAAACATTTTATATGTGTTCTTTGGTTAACCCCTTGGTGCCTTTCAATCCAAGTTGGCTATGGAAGCCTGTCAAGACAATCCATAACCTTTACTTAGTCCTCTTTTGTATAGTACATCGGTTCACAACCCACTCCTCAAGGCCCTCAAGACAGGTCATGATCTAGGTATAACAATGCGTGAAATAAACCTAAATCATGACATGCCTGAGGGTCCATGAGGACAGCACGAGAAAGTAAGAGTGGGGTGAAAAATGGGAGAGACTGACCCCATAAACCAGAGAAGGGCAACAGGTGCCTAGGGTCGCACACGTCCTTCAGGCAATTCCCATGCAGCCCCAGCCTGATCTCTGAAGTAGCAGAGCATGACCCGCTTCAACAACAGACTGTCCATTTTATCTACCTAAAATCAAACAATACCCACTTAAACGCCTAAATACTTCTTCTCATTATCTATACCTCCAATACCAATGTATTCCTTTTCTAAAGCAATTTTACCATTATGATTTGGTTAAAATAAAAACATATATTTTTAAACATGAGTTGTGTAAGCTATTGCCATAAAAAAAAAATCATAATTCTTGAAGAATCTATTTACAAAAGCCCTTAAAGAAGCAGGGTCATATGGACTTACACTGTCTGAGTCTAGATGCAGAGCAGACTGGTTCATCTCATATATTATATATATACTACTTTATAAAGGACGTTTAGTGCTGTAATGGTGCTCTTGTGATGAGCGGATTTAACCGATCAATATCTTCTCTTCCGATCTACCGTAGTTGAGATATCAATGACTCGGCAGAGAAGTGAGGAGTGTCAGTGTATGGATTGAAGATGGATAAAAATCACCACGTCTGCACTGCTGGAGCCAGTAATGTGTTCTTCAGATGAGCCTGCAGAGATGACAGTGGGAACCGGCAACAACTCCCTGAACTGTACAACAGCTGCTAGAGGTATATGGACTTTTCATAGATTATGAGAATCAGTAGTGTATGCAAACATTTTATAAACTTGCAAACTTTCTTCAGTTTTCTGGCAGTTGATTTTGAGAAGGAACTAAAAATCCAAGCTAAATTAGCATAAAAGCCATAATTCATTGTGGCCAATCAGGTGCAGCTACAACATTGTAGCAATGTTTGGGGATTCAGTCTCTGCAACAAAGATTGTGTATTCTTTTGTTGCCACTAAACATCTCTCTCCCCTGCTGCTCTGGATTTATGCACTGTGCTGCTATTGGCTAGTACAAGGTTACAAAACATACTTGAATGCAGCATTTCTATTGGTTAGTATGCAGGCACCTCTGGGGCTTTGGAAAACTATTTTTTTTAATACAATAAACCTGTATGTGTATAGAATGACTCCATGTAATGTGTGTGTTTATGATATAAGCAGCCTGTGTTAGATTAGAAAAAGGGAAAAACACATACCTTTAATTTAATTCCTGGCAATCCTGGTGAAAAAGACTAGTCTATGAGGACCCTTGATCAGGTCCGAAGCAATTCTGCCCAAAATGGAGCCTTCAAGTCAGCTTACAATTAATGTCAGATTGTGGGTGTTAAGTAATACCTAAGTAGGTTTGGTCTATAGGTCTGGTCACCTTCTCTGAGAGCGGCCTCTTTTAGCTCAATTGAGCCCTTCACAGCGAGAAATATCCTGTGGTATATCAGTCAAAAGAGTGACCCAGACCCAAAATGCCAGGCAATTCTACCCTGAACAGGAGAAACCACAAGCCCCAGATGTACGTTTCGGCCTTCACTGGGCCTCGTTAGTGAGGTGCAGCTGTACTTCCTAAGGCACAGTGAGCAAGGGGTCCACATCTGGAGCCCCTAACATCCTTAGGGTGAGAAAAACAATACAAAAAGAGGGAGGTGCTCATCTGAGAACAAACAACACCTAAGTAGGTTTGGTTTTTGCTGGGTGTTAGTCTTAATATAATATATTAATACTGCTATGAGTGTTCCCTTAAAGGTATATGTAAGTGTGTAATAACCTGTGTGTAAGTCTCATATCAAATCATGTTATTGAGGAATTCTGTATATTTAGAATTCAAAGTACATTTGAAATTCCTTGAGTGAGCTCCACCACCAAGGCACCTAGGTAGGCTGAGCGTCCTAGCCAATGAGCTGTGCGGAGTTGTGTCCTAGCGAATCAGATGTCAATATCACGGATGCAGCTTTGTCTCCGCCAGTGAGAGGGAATCCGATACATTGTTGCACCTGCCTGATTGGCCACAACTAATTATGAATTTTATGCATTCCTTCTCAAAATCAACTGACAGAAAACTGAAGACTTTTTGCAAACTTTAGAGTAAGTTAATGTGGGGATTTTTCATGCAAAAAAATGTTTGCATACACTACTGATTCTCCTCTATCAGATGCATTCATAATCCAGGAAACTATATATCTTTAATGTCATTTGAAAATACTTCTAGAGGTTCATAAGAAGATCAAGGATGGCGGTTACCTGCTGCGCTCCAGTCACCATGTCCCTGTAGACAGTGTCTATGCTGGAATTAGTCAGTGTGGCCAAGGCAGATACAATGGTTTCCGCTTGTGCTTTATCAAACCCTGAAAAAGACAGAGAAATATTCATTTATACATCAAAAAAAGATGAACACAATAATATATACTATATTTCTGGAAGAATATAATGGTAAGAACCTTTCTGAATTGTAATATGTAAATAATTACCCTGTGTATCTAATTACTTTTATGTACTTTATCTTATTAAGAAGTGCTTATAAGCTCTGTTTTTATTGTCCAAAAACAAACAAATAGTCCCTTTATGGGTCTGCCAATTGCAGTGTATGCAGTCACAGACTCTGTAGGGCTGGAAATGTAGTGAAATGTCGTAGCCTATCAGGAACCACATCTCCGGAGCATTTTGCAAAATGCTACTGAAACATGGCCATTTATTGGCTTGTGTCAGACACTGCTCATCTAGCCATATAGAGAGTCTGTGTCTGCATAGGGCTAACCCATGCAGGTATTATTTACTTGATTTTAGGCAGTAAAAACAGAGCTTATAAAGCACATATTAATAAAATAAAGTGCATAAAAGTAAATAGATAAACAGGAATACAGACATTTTCCATATCGCTTTAATAACCATATCCCTCGTTATAGTTAGACGAAAGTTACAGATTGGTGTAATGAGCAAAGTCTAATTAAATTTCTGAAGCCACGTACCTCTCCGTTTTAAGCTTTAAGATTTTTATAATAATGTGCCTTTGAGTGACTTTAAATCCTTTACAAAATGTTGTTTGCAGCAATTTATCTTAGAAGACCAACTGAAAAAATACTTCATAATTGAAGGAACAAAGGTTCCGTCTTCAAGAGCCTTGTAGCACTTACTTTTAAAATGTGTAGTGGGCAAGATAGTACAATCTTCCTTCACTATCGTTGTGTTTAGCACTTGACAGGATCCATGTCAAACTATTTCCCAGAACTCTCTTGTTCTAGAGCTTGTGGTCTACCAATAGGAACAATCTACTTTTTGCCAAAGAATATAATTAGAGTACCAGAATGATCAATGACCTCAGCAGCTTCCATCCATCATTTTAATTCAAGTACTGGATATTATGTTTTTTTTTTTTTTTTATATATATATCTTTCACTTAACTCACAACACTAATGTAGCCATGGGACCTTTTTGGTTTCCAAATTCATTAATAGAACGCAAGGAATATAATATCATTCCGGTGGAACCCAACGATTGTAGTACACCAAAATGTCACTCTAGCACCATGATCTGGACTTCAACTAAGTGTAGCAGGTCCTTGACATTTTATCCAAGAACATCATAACCCCCATCCCAGGACACCGGGCAAAGGTCTCAAGAGAGGTAAGAATGTGGGGTAATTATTGAGAGTGCCATTTACATTGTAGTTGTTATTCTGAGTATGTACGGTAGAAGTGGTTAGGTGTCATATTCGATAATCCAATTATACAACAAATCCTCCACACTTCTCCCTCCACTAATAGATAATAAACACACCCCTCATGGTAAATTAGGCAATTATTAAAAAACACAAGTTGAAATATGTTATACATAAACAAATTCTGATGTAGTTTTTCACATAACATGTAGTTTTTATTTTTTGAGTCTTATGATAAACCTCCATGGACGACCTTATAAGTTCTATATAACCCGTTACATTCAGGAAGGTTTTCCAACATCAATGACCATTTGCGTTTCCTTTTTTACTGAAAGCAGTATTTAAATATATTGATGTCAAACCAATTTATTCCAGAATCTTCAGGAGCCTCCAGGATAAAGGTATAAGACATTTTCCCTTTCTCTAATCTAGCACAAGCTGCTTATATCAGAAACACATATTACGTTGAGTTATTTTATACACATACATCTGTATTGTATTTGTTTCCACACCCCCAGAGCTACATAGGCACCTGGTACTAACCAATAAAAAAACTGCATTCAATTACTGTATTGGTCCGAATATAAGCCGCACCTTTTTTCCAATTTTTGAGCTTGCGAGTTACGGGTGCGGCTTATATTCGCGACTGTCAAAAAATCATTGCCGATTAGCGAACTTTGCTTGTAACGCGTGCAACTTCTATTCGCGAATGCAAAATGACTGCCGATTTGCGCGATTGCGAGTTAAGGGTGCCGATTTTCGTGCTTTAGACTGCGGTATTGAATAGCGATTTACGGTTTTAGTGATTCTAACATCCTGTAAAGCCTGTAAACTGCAAAAAAAGCTACAGTGCTAATTAGAAAGCCTGTTTCTTGCAATGGCTGATCACTTTGAGAGTCTTTTTCTCTCCAATTTTACGGGTGCGGCTTAAATTTGAGTACTATCTTTTTTCTATTTTTTTCCCCTTGAACTTTACGAGTGTGGCTTATATGCGGGTGCAGCTTATATTCGGACCAATACGGTATGTTTTTTAACCCTATACTAACCAGCCAACAGCAGCACAGTGCAGAGATTCAGAGCAGCAAGGTCTGAAGCTGCTTCTTTGCAGTAAGAAGACTACAGATCCCATGATGCTTTGCTGCAGATATTGCTACAATGTTGCTGCTTCTGATTGGCAAAAAATGAATTATGAATGTGGTGCTGATTTAGCCTGGATTTTCAGGGGCATTTTTTCTCAACACCCTAAAGTTAGCAAATTTCTTCAAATTTTAGGCAAAGCTTATCAATATTTATTTTGGGATTTCTTTTCATGCAAAGAAATGTTTGCATACACTACTGATTCTTCTCTATCAGATGCATTCATAATACATGAACATTCCATATACCTTTAATGTAGAAGAGATAAACTTCACTAATCCTATAAAAACTTGGAATCCAAGTGTTGTGCTAAGAATATTCCATAACATCACCGAGTGTTTTCTTCTGTTAGGGCAAAAGGAGAAGTGTTACAGAACCCAAACCTGTGTCCTTCTTTTAACCTTCTATCCTTGTCTCACGTTATCTCAGTAGATTCATCCTGGAGGAATTCACACAATGATCAGATCAATACTCTCAACACAAAAGCAACATAATCTCACCAACCTATCCACACTAATCAATGGAGTGTGATTTTAGTTCTCAGTCCAGAAAAGGTCTTGAAGTATTTCACCAAAAGTCCATTCTGCTTAGGGGATATTATTTCTCCTAGGTTATAATTATCCTTGAAAGTTGCAGAGCGTTGATGATACTTTATCAGTTGAATGTTATTAAAACATTGCATCTTTCTACAGTAATATTCAATGGTCAGTCGACCTAATGCACCCACAAACCAAGATTATAATGTTGTGTTAATGAGAGATAATTGTCTTATTTACTGATTAGCCTCTGAGGCATTGTGTCCATTGTCTTGACAATGGGTCTGAGCATATTTCTCTACTTTTGTCTCAAAATAATCCCCCAACCGCGCTCTTTTCTCTTCTATCGTCCTTCTTTCATCTACTGGTCACCTACTCTCATTCCTGCCTTCAGGACTTTTCTTGAGCTGCCTCTACTATATGGAACTCCTTGCCTCGCTCCACTAGAGTATCCTCCTGCCTCAAAACCTTAAAAAACCCACAAAAAATTATTCTGTTTAAAGAAGTGTATCACCTTCAACCTTAATATACACATCACATCTATCACCCTCATGTATCTATCATTCCCAAACCCTTTATGCTGTAAGCTTGTGAGTTTTTATTCTTGCTTTGGAAACCAGCTCTATGTACGTTTGACTTTAAGCTCAAAGACAGGGCGCACTATTCTATTGTAATGTGTTATAATTGTTTTTGCCTTGTACTTAACCCCTGTTTAGCTTCAATGGTACTTTATTGTAGGAAAATAACATTCACTTCATACTTATTATCTATAGTTTTAAATGATACCACATTTGTGCCACTTTTATTGTAAAACACAAGAAATATCCTTAGTGGAATGATCTGAATACTTGAAAATTACTGGGAAAAATCCATGTATGCATTCCCAGAATGCAGTGTAATAACTGTTTTTCTTGGAATTCTGAGCTGGAAACAGGTTTTTTAACTTGTTTTAGACGTTCAAATGTGAACACAGATGTACTATTTATTTACTGTATGGTGGAGGCTTCTATCGCTCTTTTGCCCACCATATTATAAATGATTATTGTGGTGAGCTACCTGCTCATAAGGTCCACAACACAGGCTGAGATCCCGCTCCATGCTGATGATAGCCAGTAAGCTTCAAACAGCTGTACATGGATAGGATACTCAGCTTGTGTTTAATCCAACCTTGGCTTCGCATTAAAGCTGTGTAATACAGCATGCATAAGCTTAAAGGAAGCCATGTTTGATAATGGCTACAGATTGAAGAGCGAGGCATTTGTGGGCACATTTGCATGTCCCAGCTCAGCTTCCCAGAATGCCGTGTGATAACTGTTTTTCTCAGAACTCTGAGCTGGAAGCAGGTTTTTTTACTTGTTTTAGACATTCAAGTGTTATTTATTTACTAAATTAGGTTCTGTATCCCCACACAAAACAGAGCTGAACTGGGTTCCAGGAAATGCTGTAGAAATGTATTTATGATAAAAAAAAAAATAAGAAACGCCTACCCTCTAAATGCATATGTGTTCCAAACAGAGCATAAATTATTTTTTCAATACATCATTTTATACAACTTTTACCCCAATCAGCAGGGGGACACTCCCTTAGAAAAAAACAAGTTTGACACCTCCTACCTCTTTGAATTACCCCCACGTGAGCTAGGACCGGCTCCAGGGACCTGGCGCTAGCCGGTCTATTTCCCCATCTAGGCGCTAAGGAGTCTTGGCCAGGATCTTGGCACAGCAGGGGACAGAATGTCTGGGTGGGCTTTGGGGAATATTTTTTATTAGCTTAATGCAATTGTTCCACCTTAAAAACACACTCTACACACAAAATAATGGCCCTAAAAATGGAAAAATGGACCCAGAGTCCTCCTGGCTCAGATGACCTGGTGGAATCCAATCACCTACACACTTAAAGAACATTGGAGCCCTACATATATTTAAAAGATTATTATTATTATTAGCGTTTATTTATACAGCGCCAACATATTCCATAGCGCTGTACATAAGAGATCATATTTTACTGTACTAAACCTGTTTTTTATTTATATTTTTGCATGTAAAATAAAAAATGTTTTAACAAAATTAAAACTAAAGCAACACAGAAAAAGACAGTAAGCAGAGTGACTGATATGTCTTTGCATGACTAGTAAATTGATACAAACTTGAGAGGAAGAGTAAACAAGTATTCATAACAGATATTCCCAAGGCTCCTTGTCCTTCTGTTTCTGAAAGATTTCAGGACAGATCAGGAGAAAACAAACTAATTTACTTCTTCTACACTATAGACCAATAAAAACTGGTCAGGTACTCACCATGTGTCTCTAGATCTCGCACCAGGGCATGAGTATCGAAAGTTAATTTCCTCTGTTCCGAGGGTGTTATTTCCACTTCGGCGCTCATCTCAAGGCTCGCAATGAGCGCTGAAGGTGCTCAGACGACCAAATCTTTATATTGTGTGCCTTACAATTTTATTGACCGTCATTTTTTGACGGGCAATTCGCTAGTAGACAAACGCCGCTAGTAGACAATTAAAAAACGGTCAGGTACTCACCATGTGTCTCTAGATCTCGCACCAGGGCATGAGTATCGAAAGTCAACTTCCTCTGTTCCGAGGGTGTTATTTCCACTCTTCTGACATCATAAGATGACATTTGTGCAATGGGCATCAATCCTGGTGAAATAAACAGCAAGTCACAAAGCGGCCCATGTACCAACAAAAAAGTACATCAATGGTCAGACAGCAGGTTCATTAGATCTACTGAAATCTGTGATACATCATTTTGTTGTTGGTCAGTCTTGTCCAATTCTCCATGAACCTATGCACCGCAACGCACCAGGCATACCTATCATTATGTCTCCGGTTATCTTGGCAAAGTTACTGGAGTGGGTTACCAGTTCCTTCTCCAGTGGACCGTGGTTTGTCTGAGCTCTCGGCCATGACCTGCCCATCTTGGGTGACCCTTCATGGTATAGCTCACAGCTTCACTGAGATACACATGCCTTTTCACCATGACAAGGTAGTGATCCACAAAAAGACCATAGAAGCAACTTCTTACACCATGACATTGTGCACAGACTTCACTTTAGAGGGCACAATGAGATTAAGAACTTTACGTGTCCCCATTTTCCCATCGTCCTTACGGATATCTGGTGAACTCCATTTAATATTGATGTTCAGTTGCCTTTTTGCAGGAATGTAGAACTACTAGATTTGGATCGTAAATTTAATCATTCTGCAGAGAATGATCTAAAGCCAAGAAAGCTATAAAACACCATATATTTTACTTTCTGCCATGTTAAAGGAACACTGTAGTTTAGGAAATACTTCAAGGAGTTCAGCTACACCCTACTGATGAGGTCCAACTAAGGCTGAATTGTACGGTTTGCTGTTTCTCCTGTTTAGGGTAGAACTGCCTGGTATTTTGGGGCTGGATTATTCTATTGAGAGATGCGAGCCTGATATACTACAGGATATTTCTCCCTGTGACAGGCACAAGTGAGCTAGAGTGGATTAATATATCCATAGAACTAACCTATTAATGTTAGTTTGTTCTCGGATTGGTGTACGAGAAGTTTGTAACAAATTTACAACAGTATGTATTTCTGCACTTTGCAATAAGAAGCTCATGGTCTGAGCCGCAGTCAGCTCCAGGTCACGTTTTTGCTGAGCTCCTCCATCTTTGACTACAAAGTATATAGTCAATCGGATTTCTGTATTGTCCTCACACCCCTCAGCACTGACAGTATGTGATACCTATAGGGGGGTGACCTTGCACGCCTCAGAACTGACAGTATGTGATACCTATGGGGGTGACCTCGCACACAGCCCCGGAACTGACAGTATGTGATACCTATAGGGGGTGACCTCGCACACAGCCCCGGAACTGACAGTATGTGATACCTATAGGGGGTGACCTCGCACAGCCTCAGAACTGACAGTATGTGATACCTATAGGGGGTGACCTCGCACAGCCTCAGAACTGACAGTATGTGATACCTATAGGGGGTGACCTCGCACAGCCTCAGAACTGACAGTATGTGATACCTATAGGGGGTGACCTCGCACAGCCTCAGAACTGACAGTATGTGATACCTATAGGGGGTGACCTCGCACAGCCTCAGAACTGACAGTATGTGATACCTATAGGGGGTGACCTCGCACAGCCTCAGAACTGACAGTATGTGATACCTATAGGTGGTGACCTCGCACAGCCTCAGAACTGACAGTATGTGATACCTATAGGGGGTGACCTCGCACAGCCTCAGAACTGACAGTATGTGATACCTATAGGGGGTGACCTCGCACAGCCTCAGAACTGACAGTATGTGATACCTATAGGGGGTGACCTCGCACAGCCTCAGAACTGACAGTATGTGATACCTATGGGGGTGACCTCGCACACAGCCCCGGAACTGACAGTATGTGGTACCTATAGGGGGTGACCTCGCACAGCCTCAGAACTGACAGAATGTGATACCTATGGGGGTGATCTCGCATAGCCTCAGAACTGACAGTATGTGATACCTATAGGGGGTGACCTCGCACAGCCTCAGAACTGACAGTATGTGATACCTATGGGGGTGATCTCGCATAGCCTCAGAACTGACAGTATGTGATACCTATAGGGGGTGACCTCGCACAGCCTCAGAACTGACAGTATGTGATACCTATAGGGGGTGACCTCGCACAGCCTCAGAACTGACAGTATGTGATACCTATGGGGGTGACCTCGCACACAGCCCCGGAACTGACAGTATGTGGTACCTATAGGGGGTGACCTCGCACAGCCTCAGAACTGACAGAATGTGATACCTATAGGGGGTGACCTCGCACAGCCTCAGAACTGACAGTATGTGATACCTATGGGGGTGATCTCGCACAGCATCAGAACTGACAGTATGTGATACCTATAGGGGGTGGCCTCGCACAGCCTCAGCACTGACAGTATGTGATACCTATAGGGGGTGGCCTCGCACAGCCTCAGCACTGACAGTATGTGATACATATGGGTGACCTACCACCACCCCAGCTCTTAAGGCAATAACACAAAGTAATGCAGTCACAGATAAAAATACAACTGATCATGTTTTCATTGAAGATTCCTTATAAGAAGCTATAAAGAAAAGATGAAGAATTTAGAAGCAAATATGCTATTAAATTGGTAGATATGCATAAATACTAATATATATATATATATATATATATATATATATACACACGCACCGTGATACACTGGTACTGGTAATGTGTGTGTTTATTTCCAAAATAAAGGGGCTCCTAAGACACTGTCATGTCTATAATATTGAAAATCTCCTAAACTCAGCATCTGTAATCAGCTCCAGCTTACCTGACCTGCATAATTAATTCTATCTATCATTAACGTTTTTCTTCCGATCAGTTGAGTTTAGGAAAATGTGCAGCAGTAGGCCATTAATTAAACTGTTAAAATTGCTTAAATTGGGCCTTTAGGAGCCAGGTTGATTGTATAGTAGCCAGGCAGGATCATTCTAAGGATAAGGAACACTTCATGGATACTGATTAGACCTATGTAAAATCTTTAAAGCAGAGGTTGAAAAATGTACTTGATACTTAGGCGCCAGCCAAGCATTTTTAGGAGCCAGGGCGTGGATTATATAAAAATATATGGATAATAACAAAAAGCTGCCCAGTAATTCGCTTTTATATACACCCTAATGGCCATGCCTACTTCTTTAGTATGTATACACACACATCTTTATGACCCATGCATTTATTTTTAACCTTTTCACTGGCAGTGGACATTATAATATTTATACACACACCTCTCACTGGCAGTGCAAGGGTTACCCAATGCCAGTCCTTACCTCTCCTCCATGCCCTCGGTGCTGTGCCACACTGTGCTGTGAAGAGCACCTTGCTGCCCTGTAGCTGTCTATACACCAGGCTGCTCCTCATCACTTCACACTTCACTACTAACTCAAGGCAAAGACTTTCACTCTATTTTGCTTTACTTCCGGGTATATCCTTTCCGGTCTGACACGAGGCATGCTGGGAAATGTAGTTTTGTGCAGTTAGAAATAAAAGCGCTGTCCCACTGATTTATGTTTGTGCACAGATAGACTTTTTTTTTTTTTTTTCAATGTGCAAAAAAGTTCATGTTTATACAAAAATAATATACATTAATTTACGTCCTATGGCATGACATGAGTCTTAATAATCAATATAATTAACTAGCGACTTGCCCGTCAAAAATGTGTTGAAATGCTGTTTGTCTCACAATGTGAGTGTACTGTGTGCCTCAACTATATATACCCCTCTAACACACTAATGAACGCATGTAATAACACTATAAGTGCCATGAGGGTCATCCAGGACCCTCATGACCCAAAGTGTAAGCACAACACCATTTTAACCCGGTCTCTTATGGGGGGGTCTATCCAGGCCTTCATAAGCCTCTATTTAAGCCCATCAGTCCCATAAGGGTATTTAAAGACCCTCATGGGACAGTTAGAAGCCTAACATTACCCCGTAAGTGCTATGAGGGATCTCTAGTACCCTCATGTCACCAAGTACAAATACTACACTGCACTAAACCCACCCCAATAAACCATTAAATCTAAACTAACACCCCTCTACACTAACCTATTAACACCTACACTACCTACCTGCCCACTAATAACCCACCACCACTCTAATTACAGAAAATAAAAAACCTAAGTCACCAAAAATAAAAATAGGAACATTACAGAAAATAAAAAAATACATTACAACCCCCCCACTACAGAAAAAAGAATTACACACCTGAAAAGGAAATAAATATAGAATACATACAATACAATACAAATAAAATACAATACCCCCATCTATGTAACATACAATCAATCCTATCTATCTAAAATATATGCCCCAATCTATGTAATATACAATAAATCCTATCTATATAAAATACATAACCTATCTAATATACCCTATCTAAAATACCCTATCTAACATACAATAAATACTATATAATATACAATGTATACTATCTATCTAAAATACATACCCCTATCTAACATAAAATTAATACTTTATAATATACAATAAATCCTAACTATCTAAAATACATACCACTATCTAACATACAATAAATACTATCAATCTAAAATGCATCCCCCAATCTATGTAATATACAATAAATACTATCTATCTAAAATACATACCCCTATCTAACATACAATAAATGCTATCTACATACAGAAACGCTAATGCTAACCTAAAATAAAATAATTAAGACCACTTACCTTTGCAGATGTCCCTTCAGATCACCAACCTAGGGGGGGAAAATGAGTACAACACATTTACATATAATAAATAAACATTATTAACATTCTAAATATTCTACTCACCTTTCCAGCATGTCCCCGTCCTTATTTTCTTCTCCGGCGCGGCCCGTTAAAAAAAACATTACATTAGTACAACATACATACAAACATAAAACAAAATAAAATAAATAAAATATACATTGTACTTAATTCCCCGCGATGTCCCCGCCTCCTCCTCTTCTGCCCCGGCTGTGCCCTGGAACAATCCGCGCTCTAAAAAAACAAACTAATCGCGATCCGCACTCGTGAACCTCCCAGACGCTAATGAGCCTTCTACAGAGTTTTCCAGAAGAAAATTGTCAATGGCGGCTTCTGATTGACTGAAAACGCTGTCTATCAAATTCAGCCAATCAGAAGGCGCAAATGTGTGAGCCAATCCGAATGGGATATACCCCAAAATCCCACTCTGATTGGATAATGCACCTGTCAATCTTTATTTAAACCAATCCGAAGGCTTTATTGCCATCAGCCAATCACAATGGGATACAGACCCACAGGGTGATTGGCTGAAGACATCTGCGCTTTCTCATTGGCTGCAATACTGATTGACATTGACAACAGCCAATCAGCAAATGCCTTCAGCCAATCACTATGTGGTGGTGTATCCCATTGTGATTGGCTATTGTCACTGCAACCAATTAGAATGCGCAGATACCCCCAGCCAATCACCCTGTGGGGGTGTATCCCATTGTGATTGGCTGAAGGCATCTGCGCCTTGTGATTGGTTTAAATAAAGATTGACAGGTGCATTATCCAATCAGAGTGGGATTTTGGGGTGTATCCCATTCTGATTGAGTCACGCATTGGCGCCTTCAGCGTTTTCAGCATATCAGAAGGCGCCATTGCCTATTTCCTTCCGGAAAAGGCTCTAGGAGGCTCATTAGCTTCGGGGAGATCAATGAGTGCGGATATACGTTATTTATTTATTTCTTTTTTAGAGCACAGATTGTTCCAGGGCGGGGCAGAAGAGGAGGATGCCGGGGACATCGCGGGGAGGTAAGTACAATGTATATTATGTTTTTTTAAATTTTTTATATTTATATGTATGTTGTACTAATCTAATGTTTTTTTTTAACAGGGCCCGCGCGGAGAAGAAAAGAAGAAGGACGGGGACATGCTGGAAAGGTGAGTAAAATATTTAGAGTATTTAGAATGTTTATTTATTTTATGTAAATGTGTTGGTGATCTGAAGGGACGTCTGCAAAGGTAAGTGGTCTTAATTATTTTATTTTAGCTTAGAATTTGGGTTTGTATATGGCGATAGCATTTATTGTATGTTAGATAGGAGTATGTATTTTAGATAGTTAGGATTTATTGTTTATGGGGGTCTGTATCGACCCCCTATTTGCATATAATGGTCTGTATTCCCCCATGCGTGACAGGGTTAATTTAGTGCTTATGGGGGTCTGTATTGACCCCCATGAGTGACCGGGTTAATTAAGTGCTTACGGGGATCTGTATTGACCCTCATGAGTGACGGGGTTAATTAAGTGCATATGGGGGTCTGTATTGACCGCCATGAGTGACACGTTAATTAAGGGTTTATGGGGGTCTGTATTGACCCCATGAGTGCCAGGGTTATTTATTGGCTTATGGGGGTCTGTATTGACCCCCATGAGTGACAGGGTTAATTATGAGTTTATGTGGGTCTGTATTGACCCCCATGAGTGACCGGTTTAATTAAGTGCTTATTGGGGTCTGTATTGACCCCCATGAGTGACAGGGTTATTTTTTTTTTATGGGGGTCTGTACTGACCTCTATGAGTGACAGGGTTAATTAGGTGCTTATGGGGGTCTGTATTGACCTCCATGCATGACAGGGTTAATTAAGTGCTTTTTGGGGGTCTGTATTGACCCCCATGAGTGACAGGGTTAATTAAGTGCTTTTGGGGTCTATAATGACCCCCATGCATGACAGGGTTAATTAAGTGCTTATGGGGGTCTGTATTGACCCCCATGCGTGACAGGATTAATTAGGGGTTTATGGGGTCTGTATTGACCCCCATGAGTGAGGGGTTATTTAAGTGCTTATGGGGGTCTTTATTGACCCCCATGCGGGACAGGGTTAATTAAGGGTTTATGGGGGTCTGGATTGACCCCCATGAGTGCTTCCCGAACTGCGTCCCTCGCTTTGCGTGGGACTCAGTTCTTGCGAGCTCCCTTTGCGAGCGCCCACGTTTCGTAGTTTGACAACTATTATATGTGATAAGTGTGACAGGTTTCATAAATACCATCAATAACATTGTCTGTCTGTCTATCTATCTATCCATCTGTCTGTCTGTCTGTCTGTCTGACTGTCTGTCTGTCTTTCTATCTATCTATCTATCTATCTATCTATCTATCTATCTATCTATCTATCTATCTATCTATCTGTTTGTCTATCTATCTATCTATCTATCTATCTATCTATCTATCTATATATCTATTTGTCTATCTATCTATCTATCTATCTATCTATCTATCTATCTATCTATCTATCTATCTATTTGTCTGACTATCTAACTATCTATCTATCTGTTTGTCTATCTATCTGTCTGACTTTCTATCTATCGCTGTATACCTGAACGATACATTTTCATGAGGGCCACACTCAAATTGTTTCTCACACATTAGATTTACTAATATGCAAATAAAGCTCAGAATGTGACATTTTGATAATTTCATACTACATGAATATACTTCATTGTATAATTTAAGTGACAGTATATATATATATATATATATCACATATATAGTTGTCAGCATGTGGGTTGTTGCTAACACTTGCGGGCTCGCGTATTGAGCCTGCCTTTTGCGGGCTCGCATAGCGAGTCCGCCACAACTGCAGCCCTCGCAAAGCGAGGGCCGCAGTTGCTGGTAAGGAGCGCCAAAGGCGCTATTTGCGCTTGTGGAGGTGAGCGCCGTACGACCCCCTACGACTTTCGGGCTGCAAATGCGGACCCTCGCGAAACTAGGGGCCGCATTTGCGGAGGTGGAGGCATTTTTGCCCAGATCTTTAGACCACCACAAAAAATAATGTCTGTGCCAAACACCATTCCTTGACTTAAAATTCTATTGCCGTCATTTTTAGACGGGCAATTCGCTAGTATATATATAAATATATATAGAGTGAGGTAGCCGTGAATGTCCAGTAATCCAGTTAAATAATCAGAGTATTGCAGTGAGTAGTGATACCTTTTTTATTGGACAAACGTATTCATAATAAAGCGACGAGCTTTCGAGAGATAATGCCTCTCTTTATCAAGTCAAAAAGCGATACTGATACAAGTATGAACTAAAAACAGTAAACAGAAAGAGATGGGGAAAATTTTGGCCAGAGTTAAGTGAGAAACAGACCAGCATTGTGAATAATGTCCTGATAGGTCAGTAAGTCTATAGATCAGGTTGTAGATAAGAACACAGCAAAGTAAAATAAAGAGCAATACTGTTCAGCATAGCATGTAGCTTACAAAAACAGCAATAGAAGGTGTGTGTTTGTGGGGGGGGGGGGGGGGGGGGGGTAGAATATGTGTGAGCTATAAGACATTAAGATAGTGGGCCAGAAAGTCAATGTTAATGGTCAAATCATTTGTATTAAAAAAAAATATATTTTTTAATTCAAAAGTTTTCTGCTGTTGGATAGTTCTGAAATTCCCCCTGAGTACTTTTATTTTAAGGTTCTGGATGGAGTGATTCTCCTGGGTGAAATGGTGTCCAACTGGAGTACAATAGCTGTCTTCATGGTGCTTTTTGATGGAGCTTCTGTGGAGGTTCATTTGCATGTGTAGTCTCTGGCTGGTTTCCCCAATGTATCACCTCTTTCACATACAGTACATTGTATCATGTACACTACATGAATATGAGCCTCTGATGTTGTGGGTCTTGTTGTTGTGGGTGGCTGTGTCCCCTTTGCAGATGTGTTGCCATAGTTTGCAGCGACTTTTATTGCAGGGTTTGATGCCATTTTCTCTGTTATGCTGTCTTATGCAATCTTCTGTTCACCAATGTTTGTCTTAAATTTGGTGGTTGCCTAAATGCAAGAATGTTTTTTTTTGGGAATATATGTTTCAATTCTGTGTCCTCTGTGAGTTGTGGTTGTAAATCCTTGAATATTTTGCGTATTCCTCCTAGATCCGGGTGGTATGTGGTTACTAGAGGTGTACGTGAAGTTGTTTCTTTGGTTTTGTATTGCAGCAGGTGTTCCCGGGGTGTTCTGATGGTAGAGGTTACTTTCTGAGTGATAATACAGGGTTTGTAACCCTTCTGTCTGAAGGAGGCAGACAGTGTTTTTAAGTGTTTATCACGGTCCTCTGTGTTTGAACATATGCGGTGGTATCTGATGGCTTGACTATGAATTATCCCATTTTTAGTGTGGGAGGGGTGGAAGCTAGAGTTGTGGAGGTATATATATCAACTCCCCTTCTGGATCGCTACCTTGTCATTGTGAACTTCAATGAAGCTGTGGGCTATACCATGTAGGGTCACCCAAGATGGGTAGGTCATAGCAGATAGATCAGGCAAATTGCAGTTCAATGTAGAAAGAACTGGCAACCCACTCCAGAATTTTTGCCAAGATAACCTTGTGGATAAACACAACCGGATGCATAATGATATAGCACCAGAAGATAAGCCCTTCAGGTCAGAAGGCGCCTACCACATTAATGGAGAAGAGCAGAAGGTGAGTAGAAGTGGAAGTGGTTGGGCCAAAGCCCAGAGGACTCCCTGCTATGGATGTGTCTGGAGGGAAAGCAAAGTCCACTGCATCTCAAATATGAACCAAGGCAAACTGGGCATGGTCAAACATTAGATGATCAAACATGACATGACAAGATTAAACATCGATATCCTGGGAATTGTTGAACTTAAATGGACTGAATGGGACATTCCACATCAAACAATCAGCAGATCTTTTACTGTGGACAAGAATCCCACATAAGAAATGGAGCAGCCCTCATAATCAATGAAAGGGTGGCCAGCACAGTGCTGGGTTACAACCCAATATATGAAAGAATGACTTCAGTTTGAATTCTAGGCAAGCCATTTAACGTCACAGTGATCCAAGTATATACTCCAACTATGGTTGCTGAAACGTCTGAAGTTCAGGGTAGAATTGCCTGGTATTTTGTGGGCTGGATTAAACTTTTGCGTGAGACCAGACTGATATACTACGGGATATTTCTCCCTGTGAAGGGCACAAGTGGCAAAAAGAGTTGCTCTCTGAGTAGGTAACCAGACCTATAGCGCAAACCAATGAGCTGGAGTTCGTCCAATGAGCTGGAGCCAGACATCTTGGAGAATGAAGTGAGATGGGCCCTAGGATGCCTTGCTGATAACAAGGCTGCAGGATTTGATGGAATTACAGCTGGTCTGTTTGAATTCCTACAAGATGATACCATGAAAGTGTTGGAAAACTCAACAATTGGCACTAAACTTGAAAAGTTCAGTCTACAACCCAATCCCAAAAAAAGGCAGTGCCAAAGAGTGCTCCAATTATTGAACAATTGCATTAATTTCACCTGCCAGCAAGGTAATTCTTAAGATCCCACAAACTCGGCTCCAACAGTATATGGACCTGGAACTACCAGATGCGTATGCCAAGTTTTGCAGAGGCAAAGTCATAAGAGATCAATTTACCAATGTCTGCTAGATAACAGAGAAAGCAAGAAAGTTACAGAAAAACATTTACTTCTGCTTCATAGATTATTCTAAAGCCTATTATTGTGTTGTCACAACAAAATGTGGCAAATTCTTAAAGATATGGGAGTACCAAATCATCTCATCCGTCTTCTGAGGAATCTGCATGTGGACCAAGCATGGAACAACCAAATGGTTCAAAATCGGCGAAAGAAGTGCGACAAAGTTGTATGTTGTCACCTTATTTATTCCACTTATATGCAGAATGTATCATGCATAAGGACAGGAAACAATGTTGCTTGGAGAAATATCAACAATGTTATCAGTTTATGAAAGAGATTAAGAACTGACAAAGCAAAGAGCACCTGTATGTAGCTTTTATTTATAAATCCCAAGATTTGTGCTTTATTAAAATTCAACCATTATTAATCCTTTAAAAATCAGGATTTCTTTAATAAACTGATACAAATTGTAAATAGATTCATTAATGGACCAGTAGCAACTGATATAACCAAAGTCACTATTTGAAAAATAAGAGAAATATCAACAACCTTAGATATGCAGATGATACTACTCCGATGTCTGAAAGTGAGGAGGAACTAAAAGACCTATTGAAGATGATGAAAGAAGAGAGTGCAAAAGCTGGCCTGCTACTCAATGTTAAAAAGTCAATGTCACAACCTGCTCTTCGTTGGGCTTGAAAAGGCCAAGAAGACCAATCCTACCCGCAGGTTGTATAGGTTCCATTATCCCCCACACAGGATAGCTTAACCGAAGGCTTGGACAAGTTGCAGATTTTTCAGACCAAGTTGCAGGGCCGAAGGATAGGTTACCAGGTACCAGGGCAAGATTAATTTCTGATTGCAAAAAATAATAAATTGATTCTTTCTAAATGACACACACCATTCATGTGTGTTTCCAAACAGAGCATAAACTTTATTTTCCAGCATACATTTGTATACAGTGTTTCCACCAATAACCAAAGGGCCACTTCCTTTGGTACCACAAGTTTGACTCATTTTGTCCCCGTTGCACTACCCCACATGGGTCAGTTCTGTCACCAAGGACCTGTGCAAGCATTTCTCCTTCCCCACCTTAGTACAGAGAGGTCTATGGTTTCAGCTATCAGCTACCTCCGGCAGGATGTGGCACAGCAGGGGCTGATTAGGTAGTGGGACTGCTGGAGACATAGTGTCTGGGTGATGGGTCTTGGTCTAACCACGTGGAGAACCAGGGACCTGAAGGGAACAAGTGTTAGTTTCTTGGGGAACTGGCTCTCTGATATTGGGGGTAACCCAACGGAGGGCAGTGAGACTGGTTAGCGTGCTCCGGGTACCACCTGAGCGGGAGGTAGTAGTAGTGGTAAGGCCCAGTGAGTCCAGGACAACTTATGGTTGATTCTATCCGCTCCCTAGCCGACCGCCCCCTGGATAGCGATACCTTTATTGAGTCAGAGGCAAGTCGGCTAAATGGGTTGGAGCAGCTCCTGGATGTATTCACTTTTCGGGCTCGAATTTGGCTTACACAATAATTTTAGCAATTTGGGCTCCCTATTAGAGTGAATGGGGTCAATAACAATGACTAAGGTCAAGTACTTCTTAATATGTAGTTAACCACAAGACAAAGGATCAATGGGGTATCACTTACAGAACACTTGACACCACTTGACCCTGCTCTATTGGAACAAAGTATTTCAATTACTGTTTTGACAGCCTTGTTAAGAATACTTGATATCTTAATCAGCAATTGAAATCTGTGGAGATTAATTACAGTTTAACACAAGTTCAAATCCAGCCAGGACTATAGCCCTGCCTTGGGACTGAGTGCGAACTGTGTATCACGGATACTGGATGTGCCTATTTGTTGCCATTAAAGTGGTACTAACCACAAAATATTTTTATTAGCCCACTGGAATAGTTGTACTCCAAAACACATCCTACACATAGCATGACTGTTCTAAAATTTGGCCCAGACCTCCATAGGCTTAAAAGGCATGCTGGAAAAGGATCTTAGGGACCCAGGGTATACAATCAGAGAGAGCTTGGGGGAAAACATCACACAACAACATAAATCAGCAAAGGACATAGTCTAGGTCGCCAGCTCCAGAAGCCCATGAGTCCACGGGAGTCATGACAGTTGAAGATCATGTCAAACAGCAATCTCAGTTCCTGGCAAGTAGATGGGGAAGGAGTGGAGGTGGTGACAGATTTTATTTTCCTGGGCTCTGAGATCTTTGTAAATGGTGACTGCAGTCATGAAATTAAAAGTTGTTTGCTTCTGGAGAAGAAAGTTATGCTAAGTCTGGACAAGCTATTAAACAGTAAAGATATTACACTATCAACAAAACTCTGCTTAGTTAGAACAATGGTATTCCCAGTAGTAACATATGGATGTGAGAGCTGGACCCAAAAAAAAGGCTGAGCGCCGTAGAATTGACGCCTTGTAATTGTGCGTTGGAGAAAACTGCGTAGAGTCCCTTGGACTGCAAAAAGATCCAATAAATCAGTACAGGAAATCAAGACAAACTGTTCACTAGAAGTTTGATCATGAGGCTAAAGATAAAATATTTTGGCCATGTCATGAGAAGACAGGAACCCTTAGAGGAGACTCTGATGCTGGGAAAGATTGTAGGCACAAGAAGAAGGGGACGGCAGAGGCGGAGATGGATAGACGTCATTGAAGCAATGAACATGAGCTTAATGAAGCCCAGCCTTCCTCTTCATTTCACGCATTTTCATCCTATTTTTTAAATCAGTAAATAAAAAAAAATAAGAAATGTAGTTTCTAGCTTTGTGGGCTCCTGCGAGTTTCAGTTAACTTATATTTTAAACACTAATAATTACATATATCGTTACCAACTGTCCCTCTAGCAAGACAAAAGATTCTCCCAGCCCCCGTGGTGTCTCTATTTTAAAGGGTCTGTCAAAACAAATTCTTCTATTCCAGTCTTACCACATACCTAAATCTTTCTCCAGTCTCTCTCCACTAGATTTTATAAATTTTTAAGGAAATGGGAAGCCATTTTTTCCTGAATATTGGAGTTCTTTTTGGAAGGTATGTCATGTCAGAACTTTTCACTAATAAATTCCCATTTTATATGTGTTATTGTAATCTAATAATATACTTATGAATATGTTATGTGCTCTATACATTTCTATATATATATATATATATAGGTATATATGCATGCATTTCCATTTGGATATATTCTGTGTTTATAGTGTGTATACTACTGACAATTAATCTTACTTTCATATTATGGAAAACAGATAAGTAGAATCCTTTTAATTACAAGAAATGATCTGAGACCATAAGCATGTGATAATGAGCATTTCGTCCTTACAATACAGGTGCCCGGCTGGAAGGGAGGAAACAAAGGAAAATAGATATCTAAAAATTTGGAATAAGATTAAGTCATGAATTTGTGAAGAATTTATTTTATTATGTAAAATGTAATTTTTAGAACCAGTCTGCCATCTTGAGAAATATAACAGAAGTGCCGTTATATGTATTTTCTTTATTCAGTACCTAATTATATCTTCATATTATATTTTATTGTCTAAGAGAACATGCATGCAGTGATGAACAATCGAGATAAGGTTAAAGATTTAGTATAATTAGGAAAGAGATAAATGAATAGGATGGGGGCATTAACAAGGAACATCCAACATCTGATATCTATATCTACATCCAACACATCTATAAGCTACATTGATAGACTACATCTAACATCTAGAATCTATGGGCCTCATTCAATTGCGATTTGGCCAATTGAATAGGGCTCTAAATAAGCACATAGCATATATTTTTTAAAGAAGTTTTTAGTTAGTGAAAACCTTGCTTTTGGATAGATGTTTACTAACTAAAAACTTCTGTAAAACATATATGTAATGTGCTTATTTAGAGCCCTATTCAATTGGCCAAATTGCAATTGAATGAGGGCCTATGAGTTGAGAGCTAACACAGTCCCCTGGACAGACTGCATTAGAGAGGCATAGAGATACCATTGGAATATTCCTAAAACACATAGCTAATTTAAAATTTATTTTCCAAGAGCTATTAAAAAACGTTCATTGGTCACATACAAAAGAATTCACATACTTACATTCCAAGAATTTCTTTTGAAATATAAGAAAAGATCCAGAGTCCCATTGGGCTGAGTCATTTGATGAAACCAAGTACCAGAACTAGGTTTTGTTATCAGATTTAATATTCTTCTAAATTTTACTTTTCATTACAGATATGGAAATATTTTGTTTATTTTCTGTAAAATAGATTGCTATATCAATGTTTACCTGATATATAAAATATCATTATAATCTGTAAACTGTAAGTCGACGTGCAGTTTACAGATTCATTTTATAAATGTCTCAAATATCAGCTGTTATAGCAATCCAATATATTCTATACATAATTGTACTGAAAAACATCTTAATTAGACTATAAAAGTTATGAAATATCATATGATGTTAAAATTGTATGATATCTTAGTAAATAGATACTTGTAAACATACCAAAATAATCAATACTATTTCTGATATCATAACTATCATATAAAACCAAGCATATAGTGCATGTCTTATATATGATTATGTGGACATTGTGATAATAACTAATATTTTGTATTGTTATATTTGCTAAAATTGTTTATTCCATCTTGTTATATTAAAATACACTAAAATATTATCTTTATTCATTTATAATAAATATTTTCTTAAATACAGTTCTGTTTATTTCATGAGGCCAAGGCTTATATATATCGTGTAATAAGAATTTGAAATTAGTTGAAATTGGCAAAAATATAAAATATGTAATTTTTACTTAATATTAATAAAGGTTATTGATATCAAAAATATCACCCTATTATTATCCAAAACCCACGACGTCGTTTTATTGGGGGAATGTATATTTACCAGTTTAATAAATTATATTACTTATTATTAAACCATATGGGCTGTGGGGATTTTTGATATTAAGTGTTGACATGGAGCCTCATTAAATAAGGCTCCGAAAGTTAGGGGATGTAGGCTGTACGTATGCGGGTCTCCTCCAGGCATGCAGTGTCCGCAGGTTATGGTGCTATTCAATTCGGCATGACCGCTATTTATGGGTTGATAGCAAAATTCGGAAACCATGCCATCGTATGTAGCTTTTGCGAGTTTGAACATGATCAATTAAGCAAGCTTGAACATGATCAATTAAGTGAGTTAGAAACAGCCAATGGAAACCAAGATCGTCATCAATATATCAATGAAAAAAGGAGGTTGGATTTCAAAGTCCTACGGGCTTCAATTACGAGTTACGATCAAAATCACATTCCTGAAATATTGCACTATTGATAAAGCCGTAAATATGATATTCTATTACATGCAAGTTCCATTATATGTATTAACACATTGATTGCCAGGATTGATATAACACGGAAATTAAACATGAATTAAAGTATTTTATTTTGCCGATTTGCGAGCTTTAGAATGTTGTGCTATTAATTCTAATGCCTTTCATCACTTTTCTCATATTATAAAGTACAGTATTGATTTTTTATTTGCTTTTAAGCGAATCCTCCTTGGAACCCCTAACTTGTGGACTGACTTTTGCAATTTGCGGCCTTGGCAGGGTGGTTAGCGAGGACGACTCAAAACAATTGAATAGTGATTTGCGATTTCTGGCAGTGAAAGATCAAAGGCTTGTAGGGCCCATAACTTGAGATGGTAACCATTGCAATGAATCGGAGGCCGGAGCCCGTAACCCGATTGGAGCCTGCAAAAAAAGGCCAATTGACTAGCAAAATAACTTACGGACTCCATTTCCGAAGCCCAGATCTCCTGATTCCTCAATTGAATAAGGCTCATGGTGTCTAGTTACGTGTGAGTGCACATAGATCTGTAGTTGGAGTATAATCTAAATATTGTTTAGGAGGGTCTAGCCACATATATGGCCCCAAGTCCAAAAAGGGCAGGACAATGATTTTTAGCACTTTGGTTTAAGCCTAGTAAAAATGGTAAAACTACTGTGGGAAAGAGGTAGAAGTGGATCAATTATTTATAGATAATGAGGATATGTGTTTTTGAGTGCAAAAGAAAGTGATTTCCTAGTTGTTGAGGGTTAAAATGGATTATCTAATTGCGGAAGAAGGACATACTCTCACACTCTAGAGAACCAAATATTGGCTGCATAGGAAGATTCTAAGGGCCGTGTTTGTTCCCCCCCCCCCCCCCCCCCCCCCCTTGGGCCACCTTCTGCTCACCACTGGTCTAGTTTCTTCTACACCTGGGGGAGTAGCAAAAAAAGCAATTGAACTGGACCAGTAGCCTAGAATGAGCTTACTGTATTCAAATTACCTTGGTTAATGGAGAATTGTATTATATACAGAGTCTGTTGCCACTAACACTTGATAAATGGCTTCAGCAGTTGTTTTAGTATTTAATGTAAAGGTTAAAATCAATTGGAAGGGAGCTCTACATTTTTCAACATCAGGAGCTTTATATTTTGATTAGGTCTGATCTTTAATCAGATCCCTATTCAATGATTTAGTTTCAAAATTGAACTTCTAAACCTCTAGTAGAGCTACTTGTCTCCACTTCTTATGAGGTCATCATTGGGTGGGAGCAACTCTGACTAAGAGGCAGTTCTACATAGTCAAACACAAGCTTGGGTGCTTGCCAAGATAAACCAATTTAATAAAGTCTCTGCCAATGAAGAGCATCTGTCCCCATTGAAACATAATATTGTGCCTGACTATCTCTCAATCATAGTTGCTGCAGTCCTTTGACCTCATAAGGGGCGGAGGGAAGCAGCTCAACCGGAGGTGATATTGAATATTGCTTTTCTAAATTATTGATTATCAATGTCTAATTCAAACATCTAGCGCCTGTTGATCAATGCCTAATTAAAACATGTAGCGCCTGTCATTACAGTAATACTTTAATAAGAAGTAAAAAAATGTTATACTTTTATTGACCTTTTGAGCCAGACATTGTACAAGGCGATAGTGTCTGTGCCAAGATTATTATGAAAGTATCCATTCCATAGAAATATCTGAGAGTTCAAATGGTTTCTAATGGATATAACAAATAGTTCCACGGCTAAAATATTTGGAATTGGGGTCCCTGTAGGTCGGAGTACTCCAGTTCTTCAAGCTTGGCTGGCGTTCTTATTGTACAAGCAATGGTTTACGTGTCACAATGACAAATTGGTGAATTAGCCCTTAGTACTCTGTACTTGACACATCACTTTTTTATTGCTAGAGAAACCTTGTCATACTGACAAACATTATATGTAAGTTCTCATCAGCCATTACATGGCGGATCTCCTAGGACCCAATTCATTATTATGTGAATATGGCTTCTCTGTACCGTCTTTCAGTTCTGTTAATTTACACTTTGCCGCAAAGAAACATAGATTTGAAGATGACTTTCTCCATGTCACAATCACTCTGATTTCCCTTTCCTTCCTTGTGTCCCTATCACATACTCTGGAAGGCTGGATAACATATTGGCTACCATTTTTTTAAAATACTACAGCAAATTCATTTTAAATTAAATAAAATTATATTGTTCTAGTTATAGAAAGAGGATGGCCTACTTTTTTGACAAGTATAAATATGAAGATCTGGCCGCTCTACCTTCATCTGTGAGGTATCACTGATTTCCCTAGTTAAGTAAGGGTCCACATACTTTGCCCATATCACAGGGTAAGACAACATTAAATAGTATGGGTTGGGTTGGAACTCATTCCATGAGTAGGGGTAATACCAGTCAAGACCCCCTGCACAGGAGACACATCAGATCCCATTGGCACATTTTTAGTTACGGGTTGCAGAGACTTTTAATAGAAAACTGAAGATTGTTACACCCCCTGTTTCCAAATTTAACATACACAAGTTTGGTGAGTATATCTAAATTTAACAGAAACATGTCTGGTGAGTATATCTACATTTTAAGGGTACAAGTGTGGGGCTTGTATCTAAATTTAATGGGACAAATCTCTCTAAATACGGCTCACCATTAACAACAGTATCATTTTATTCATGTTGTTGAAAATCATGATTTGGCCACCACAATTATCATATCTGGGGGACACAGGGACAACAAGATTTTTAGCAAATTTAAAGAAATTCTCTTAAATTGAATGTCTGGTGTGTTTTAAGAAAATTGCCTATAGTCGGTAAAAACATGTAAAAATTGTCAAGCCTTCCTTGGAAAATTATTTTATACGAGGACAATAAATGAAATACATAACTGCAGTATGTGTTTGGTGAGCTTTAGCTTTGTATCCAAAATTATGGTGGGTATGTTGAAAGTTAACAAACTTACAATTAAATATACAAAATTTTGGCTAAATTGCCTCCTTTTTCATTTTACAGATTGTAAAAGGTTCAAACTGCTAAGGGAAGTTATGTACACCCTTATGAAAACCCTACCATGGTATTGATCTTACTGTGAGGTGCCATATGAAAGCTATGGGCTCTTCAGTGCATTGATAGGCACAGTCACTCATTTCCTTGCTTCATAATTTCACTGCCATTGCAGAACATCACGCCTACAGTAATGGCATAGGACAAATCACACCTTAATGTTTGTGCAGTATATTGACTGTGTGTGATCAAGCCACCATCCTCATTATCTATGCAGCTACTTGTGATGGTGCTTTAAGTTAACAATAAGTACCTATAGATAAGTGGTTATAAGAACTCTTTATAAAGTACATACAAGTAAATAGACACATACAGGTATAATTACATGTTAGCATGACTTTAGAGGGCGCGTCAAATGCGTGCCGTTATCTGTGCGCGACACATGCAATCCCGACAGGAGAGCAGCCCGACATCAGCGCGCCGCACCGAATACAGGTGATGGGGTCTAAGGGTTTAGGGTTAGGCATGGGGTCTGAGTCTAAGAGTTAGGGATAGGCATGGGGTCTGAGTCTAAGGGTTAGGTATGGGGTCTGAGGGTTAGGCATGGGGTCTGAGGGTTAGGGTTAGACATGGGGTCTGAGTCTAAGGGTTAGGGTTAGGCATGGGTTCTGAGTCTAAGAGTTAGGGTTAGACATGGGGTCCGAGGGTTAGTGTTAGACATGGGGTCTGAGGGTTAGTGTTAGACATGGGGTCTGAGGGTTAGGGTTAGGCATGGGGTCTGAGGGTTAGTGTTAGACATGGGGTCTGAGGGTTAGGGTTAGGCATGGGGTCTGAGGGTTAGGGTTAGAGGTGTTCAGGGCGGTGGGCTATACATTTTAGAACTTGCGCTCTTTCATCCGCGCACATTTGACACATGATTTTCAACAGAGGGCTGAGGTCTGCGCAGCATTTTTGGCACGCATTTGCATTGTGCGCTAACGTCATGGTACGATACTACATACCTTTAAAAAAATTCAAGAAAGAAATGTCTTTCAGAAAAAGATAAATGCAAGAACAAGAGGTTGTTATTTTAAGTTGGAAGGTGAAATACTTAGTAAGATACATAGCTAGGGTCATATGATTTATGTAACCAGAAATTAGATAAAGTTACTGAGCAGCGGTGGGCTGTAAGGAAATGTCGCCATCAAAAGTGGCGGTAGGTATTAAAAGATTACTTTAGATTGTAAGTTTGAGAGTTTTCTCTCCTGTTAGGTGCTCCACGTGAAATCTCTCTATAGCTCAGGGCTCTCCAATCTTTGCAATTATTTTTGCCTTGTAATTAACCCATGTATATCGCTACTGAAAATGTTGGCACGTTACAAATAAAGCATAATATTAATAATACAATTCCAGTATACTTTATTACAGACAGGCGGAGTGATCTCTAGTTGTAACGACATTGTCTTTGAAGTGGAATAACCCCCTGTCAGCTATATGTCACGCTTGTCAAGTCACTGACGCACATCATATTATCCCTTGGGCGCCAACCACTTGCTTGTGCGCTTTTTCAGACAGAATATGCCGTGCCTCTAAATAATGAATGCCATGTTGTACATACTCTCAGTACTACCCAAATATAACTTATTGTTTTACTGAAACAGACAGGAATATGGTGATTGCCATGACAGCTATACGCCAAGGACACTCTGAAAATGAATTTGTATGTTGGACTCATATATTTATCTTTATTTTATCGACCATGCTATTTCAATAATATATAGCAATAATATCACGAAAATTACAGAATGCCTTTTATATCCTGGTAATGCCGTTCAATCCGTTCTCAAATATTTCGGCTGGTAATAATCCTAAAATAAACAGCAGGATCCTCCGAGCCTCAAGTCTTTGCTGTCAGTGCTAATGTATTTCAACGCGTTGCATCGGGGAATCGGCTATCACCTCCTGAGGTTTACATAAAGTAAAGTTTTTTCTTCCTAGCCGGGAGCAGTTTAATTTTGTTAGCTTGTGTGCTCTGCTATTATTTTTTTTTTAAATGTATTTGAAGCTCAAAGTATTTTCCAAAGGTTTTAGGGAACTTTGCAATTTTGAGGCAGAATAGGTTAATATGGATATTAAATATAGAGAGATATTTTAAGGTTATGGGTTATTTAGGGATTATCTGCATATAGAAATGGCATTAATTCTAGCTTGTGATGAAAGAACCAATAGTCTCATCTAGTCTGCCATTTTTAAAGCACTTTTAAAGGGATATTTTAATATTAAAAAATATAAACTTTGTGTTTGTTTACATAACTAAACATAATTTAATTTATTTGAATCATTTAGTTGTTTTAGACTCTCCGTAGACCGTAACATACCAGGACATCTTTATGTCCATGGTCATGCTGATCCACTTGGTATTCATGGCAGAGGTACTGGAGTGGGTTGCCCGTTCCTTCTCCAGTGTGCCTCAGCATACAGCTCCTGGTTTTCCTGGGTGGTTTCCTATCCAAGTACTGACCATGCCAACCCTGCTCAGTTTCAGGGTGGTGTGACCTCTTGGTTCTCTGACTTGGAATCAAATACAGGTCGCAGTGGTGATAGCACCAAATCCTAACCACTGGACCACCAGGGAACCCATCACTTTATTATCAAGTGCAAGCTCTACTTTTACTCACTGAAACCTTTTTTTTAATAGTCCCTACAAAGGTCTGCCCCACATCAGATGCCCATCTTGTTTCTGTAGTATTATATGTACTAACCAATCACAGATTGTCTTTCAGCAACATAAAAAAAAATTACTGTTGAGAAATAGTGTGTTATTGGCTAGTACATCTAGTACCAATAGAAACACTGTGTGCATGAGCTGTGGGGCAGACCTTTGTAGGGAATATTTGGAAGGTTTCAGTGAGTACAATCAGACCTTTAAAGCACTTGTTAATAGAATGATGTTTAGATATGCAAATAAATACGTCGGTAGTTTATTTTAATATTAAAACTAGGGGATCATCCATGTTAAAGAGTCAATGAAGTGTCATATTTATAGTATGCTCTTATGAGGGACCCTTGGATGCAGATAACATCTGTATTCAGTTCTGTTGAGAGGTTGACACTATAAATGACTACTTGATGAAGTGAAAGTGTATGTCCAAGTAGGATAACTGTCCCCCTTGGGCTCCTGGCCAACTAGCAGTCCAAGATGGAAGTTTCCTTAACACAAGGAGAGTCTGCCAAATGCAGGATTTTTTCTAACATTGGTTTTATTCTCATGCCTTACATAGATGCTAATATTATTAATAATTAATGCAACAAATCCGACACAAGATCCCCAAGTGACAAGAATAGTTTACAAATCAACATAGCTTGTCATTTCACACATAGTTACAGATTACATAGTTACATAGTAATTGAGGTTAAAAAATACTTTTAGTCCATGAAGTTCAACCGTTTTAGATCTCCTCTAATCCCTGTAATATGTAGATTAATTAGTAATTAATCCAGAAGAAGGCAAACAGAAAAAAACATAAGGGAAATCAAAAATAAAATTCATTCCCGATCCCAGATACTGGTGATCGGATTCCTCCCTGGATCAATACTCCCTCTCTAGTTATCCAGGATAGCCCTGATAACCTCTTTATTCAAAAATATATCCAATCCCTTTTTAAAGTTATCTATCAAATTCGCTGTAACCACCTCCTTTGGTAGAAAATTCACCCTTACTTTGAAGAACCCTTTTCTTTCTTTAAGGTGGAATCTTTTTTCTTCTAACCTCAAGGGATGTCCTCTTCTCAGTTAATAACTTCTTGGCATAAAAAGTTTACTTGACAAAGCTTTATATTGACCCAGGATATATTTATAAGGTAATCATATCTCCTCTTAGATGCCTTTTTTCTAGAAAAAATATGTTTAATTTGGTTACTCTTTCTTCATAACTTAGCCCCTCCATTCCCCTTATTAGTTTTTTTGCCCTCCTCTGTACCTTTTCCAGTTCTCAAATGTCCTTTTTATGAAGTGGTGCCCAAAATTGTACTCCAAATGAGTACGTACTAGAGATTTGTATAGTGGCAGAATTTCCCTTGCTTCTATACCCTTCTTAATACATGCTAATATTTTACTTCCCTTTGCAGCAGCTGCTTGACATTGAGCACTGTCACCTTAGTACTCTTAAGTCTGTTTCTATCTCTGATACCGCTAGATTTGCTCTGATACCGCTAGATTAGAAATTGCATGGCTATTGTTCCTTTCCGCATAACTTTACATTTACATAGCTCCAGTAAACAAGCATTTGCACAGATGATGTCTACAAACAAACTTAGGCCATAGTCAGTCACTCTCAAAATGTCCTATTTTGGTTGCCATAATGGCACCCCACACAAAGCCAAAGACGATCTTCACAAATAGCAATTACCAAGTTTAGAAAATATATTGAAGCTACAGAATGTGACTTATTTTCTAATTTCCCGGCTTCAGGGTGTGACCTTGGGAAAGCGACATTGGAGTCCTACTAGCTTTATCTTCTCAGTGTTATAATTAAAGTTATCAGCATTTTATCACCTTGGCTATTTTTTTGTACACAGGAAATACATGACCAGCTGTATTTTGCTGGATAATACAGTATTTTATTAACATATTCTCATGTATTACTGAGATCATCAATGTTATGTTGAATGCTTAGTATAGACTATTAACTCACTTAAGAGGCTGTTAATGATCTCACAGTTTTCTTTCAAATGGGCTTAATAATGTTTATAAAAATACAGTGTAATCATTTAGAAGCAATGAGCCATTGAGCAGCGATAATTTGTCCCTGTAACACCTCATATAGTGAGCTAATTAGGTCATTGGACAAACTGCAAAGCAAATGTTTGGCGGTGGACCATTAGCCCATGTGGTTTCTTGGAGGCTAAATGTCCCCCAGTTAGCTTATTCCATGAAGATTAGAAAATGAGTTGGGAAAATGGAAATCCTAATTAGTTGGGTAGCAAGTGCCATGAACAGAACGATACAAAGATTTAATGCCACCAGTCATCGTATTGTATCTAAGGCAATTCAACTTATGTTGGATCTAACCATTAATAGGACAATAAAAGCTGACACAAAAACAAATAAGAGACTCACACCTGAGAATAGACAACACTATATAGTGTTCCCTATAGAATAGGACCCATTTTTCTCACTAGTGACTTAAAAATTATTTTTTTTGTAGGATATCAATCTGACTCCTCCCACAAGGAGAGATTCGCCATGAAATACCAGGCAATTAATTGCACAATGCATGGGAAATAAAACAAGTCTTGGTCTATATATGCAGATGGGGAAACAAATGGAAGTCTGGTGGGTTTCCATATCTGGTCAAGGGACCTACTGTCATCTACATTGACTATTCTGTCCATGTGGCCTCTAAACCCCTAGCTACATCATTTAAATATAATAAGGAGAGAGAGTTTTCTGTTCCAATATTAGACATTTACAAGGAAAAGAAAATGAGGAGCCCTGATCTATTTCTACTTCAGCCAACAAGTCCACCTCCATAGAGTATTGTAAGTATATCCCAAAGTTTCTATTATGTAGATACTTAAACACACAAATATTCAAGGACTGTAGTAGATCGAGTAGCAACAGAGCAGGTGTCACACAGCTAATGTTGCTGTTTGTGGTGGAGAGGTTCCTGGGTTTAATTCCTACAGAGGTTGATTTTTTTTCTTTATTGTTTAAAAAACTAAAATGACAATATCTAAGTCAATTCTTGGTCAAGATGTAAACAAATTTTCCACCCTCTAACTGATGTGCAGAGGACATATGGTGGTCCTTTATTAAAGTACATAAAAGTAAATATATACTCAGGTACATTATATACCTAGTAAAATCCAGGAACCTTCCATATCCCTTTAAGCCTCCGGATAGTCTTATGCTTTTCCCAGGCATGATTATAATTTGACGTGCTCTGATAACAACCAAAATCTTAGACCAGAAGCAAACTATGTACAATTTTCTGCTTTCAGACACTGTCATAAATATATTTTCTAAAAACAAATCTAAACATTTCTTTTTCTAAAAAAAGAGAATTACATCCTTGACATTCCCCAAGCTCTGGCTGATACATTATTCAGTCGTGTCTCTCACACCTACAGTATCTTAAGAGCGTTGAAGACATTTTCCCTATTCACTAACATTTTATTTGGGCAAAGAGTCTCTTGTTTATGTGGCTTAAAGATATATGTTTCCTGGATTATGAATGCATCTGATAGAGGAGAATCAGTAGTGTATGAAAACATTTTTTGTATGGAAAAAATCCCCAAATTAACATTATAACAGCCTTATTAAATTGCGATTCGGTAAATTTAAAAGGGCTCTAATTAAGCACATAGCATATATTTTTTACAGAAGTTTTTAGTTAGGGAACTTCTATCCGAAAGTAAGGTCTTTACTAACTAAAAACTTCTGTAAAAAAAATATGCTATGTGCTTAATTAGAGCGCTTTTAAATTTACTGAATCGCAATTTAATAAGCTTACCCCAGAGTTTGCGAATGTTTTCATTTTTCTGGCAGTTGATTTTGAGACCGAACACCCCTGAAAATCCAAGCTAAATTAGCATAAAATTCATAATTTGTTTTGGCTAATCAACTTTGTTGCAATGTCTGGGGCTCAGTCTCTGCAGCAAAGCATCATGGGACGTGTAATAGGAGGACGGAAGTGGCTTCAGGCAGTGCTGCTCTGGATCTCTGCACTGTGTTGCTATTAGCTAGAAAGTTGTTATTTGAGTGATGTCCAACTCTCCGTGACCTCATGGACCTTAACACACCATGCTGATCCACTTGGTATTCATAGAAGATACTGGAATGGGTTGCAATTTCTTTCTCCAGTGGGTCACAGCATTCAGCACTTGGTATTCCTAGGTCATGTGTTCTCTGGTTTACCAGTGGTTAGGATTCGGTGCTTTCACTGCTGTGACCTGGGTTCAATTCCAGTCAGGAACCAAAGGGTCACACAGCCCTGAAGCCAAGCAGGGTTGCGTCTGGTCAGTACCACCTTGGAAGATCAGGAGTTGTATGCTGTGCCCACTGGAAAAGGAACTTGCAGCCCACTCCAGTATCTCTTCCATGAAAACCAAGTGGATCAGCATGACCATGGACATAAAGATGTATCTGGTGTATTACGGGCCATGAGGTCATGGAGATTTGGAAACGACTGAACTATGCAAGAAAATGTAAATATATATAATAAAGCATACTAATCAAGTGTTAATGGGAACAACATACTCTTTATTATTTTTTTCCCTTTAGATTATATTAATTTTCTTAATGTTCAATAATACATCTAAATCCAGTTACCGTATTAGCTGACCAAATTGCATATACAGGGTCTCAGGGTGAGCTCTTTTGGAGAGATATGGGAAGAGGCAGAGTGCTTCTTGGTTAGTATTTAACCATTTTCATTTAGGAATTTTCATTAAAAAATAAAAATAATATGGCACATCAACAAATTAATTTAATAAACAACTAATAGCTCAGAGTGTGTATGAGTAGTTACGTTGTTAAAATGGCTGTTGTGGGGAAATATCTGTGATCTGCTCACACACAAGAGAGCGATTTACATGCAAAGAAAAGGGAAAAATGGGTGCGTGCATACCTTGCACACGCACTCGCAGGGGCTCCTCCCCTTTACTGCCCAGGGGCTCCAAAAAGGTAGATCCAGCACTGTATACAGATGCCAAGGGACAGAAAAAGTCTCATACAAGCTGCATATAGAGGGTCTAAGGGTGTGCTCTGTTGGAAAGATATGGGAAGGGTCATCTGAGGCTCGTGGAGGAAGATCCTGCCTGAGGAGGGATGGAGACCCTGAAAGTATCACACTACATCCAACTTGTCCTAGAATATTTTTTAACTTTATTTGGGGATCCGGTATACAACTATAGGGGTTAAAACAATTAAACAATAAAACAAAATTTGCACAAAACCAAAGAGCATCTTTAAATTTCCAGGCTAAATGTGTCGGCCAGTCACAAACGGGCCTACGTTGTTGGGTCTGTGATTGGTCTATGGAGAACCAATTATCAGGAAATCAACAATGTGGTTTGAACTTCGTGCCTTACAGTCTCTGAGGGCTGACATTGGCGCATCTGATACTGGCTTGGGGAAATGGCCAAGAGAAGAATTAGGAAGGGGCCAACAGGCCTGGGAAACTAAATTAGGCCAAATTAACACAGGAACTAAAATTGGGTGGAAGTGCTAGAGTTAGGATGTGGTTTATAGGGACAATAGAGCAGGGGTTATCCAGTGCCCTTGTGTCCCCCGGGTGCCAGGTGATTACATGTTCACTAAAGGAGCTATATCCCTTTTCTTGAGCAGTTTAGTCACCCTTTGCCAGCTCTATGTTGTGATCCCATAGCAAAATATGAATAATATGGCCCACCAACAAATGCATTTAATAAACAAGTAATAGCTCAAAGTGCAGTCATGGAGCAGTTATGTTGCTCACAAAGCAAGAGAGCGATGTACACACACTGTTTTCCTCCAGTTCCACAGTTCCACAGTATTCACATCTCCCACTCCTGCTATGTTGACCCATCCCCTCGGTGCCTCCTCTGGTGGTCCTGCTACTGGCTGCTCCCTCAAGCAATGCAGCAACGTCACAGTGTCCTTTTTCAAATTTCACGCCAGAGTCCCAAATACCATCTCATAACATTGCAGAAGCTCATCGCCACTTCAAGAATTTTACCAATCTTCCCCTTGATGGCAACCCTGAGAATTTCAAACGATCCGTCTATGGCAAAATGCATGGAGGTTTTGGCCGTCGCCTTAGATTGCCATAATACCGGCTAAAACCAATCCGCGGCCCCAGTGATCCAGCTCTCTTAGGGAGTGAGTCAGCCTCCTGATGGACAGGTCCATCACAGTCACACATTTCCTACCATTGACTTTCATGAGCAAATTTTAAGCATTATATAAGTTAATGTTTACATTAAAAAAATGTTTTGTAAGGGGGGAGCAGCCGATTTTTCATCAAGCTCTATAACTCGACTGGTGCAATGCCCTGACACACCCTAAATAGAAATAATAATGAGGGCCTGACTTTTTTAAACCCTTGCCATACTCTTTTGTTTCATATAAACAAACACTTTTGTAATATTTAAAGCCTATTCTATTAAATGTGCAATAGCAGATGTATGACTTCAGTGTCCCTTTACTTAGCAATATGTATATACAGTAAAAACATGACATGTAACAGTACAAAGATGTTGAAGAGCTGGTCCTGATTATAAACTATAAACTAAAACTAAATTAATCACAAATTAAAAGATACAAATCAATACAACAGGTTATAAGATCCAGTGTTCGAGTCCAGCTAGCATGTTTTATTTTATATATATGGAAGTATATTTAAAATGGTAGTTTGTATGTCCCTACCCAGGTTCCCAGAATTGTATTTCTCAGAATTCTGAGCAGGAAATAGGTTTTTATAACTTACTTTCACATGTATATATATATATATATATATATATATATATATATATATATATAAAAAAGGAGATACTGTAGCAACTACCGGATTCATTTTTTTGAAAGTTTAATATTATAGGTGCTCCCACACATTTCTTTAGATACATATATATATATATATATATATATATATATATATATATAGCTTAAAGATTAATTACATGTTACAGTTTAGTTTTTTTATTTTGTATATATGGATATATATTTGAACTGTTATTAGATTAAAGAGCAAAGCCTTTGTGGACACATTTGCAGGAAATAGTTTTTTTAAACTTATTTTAGACGTTCAAATGTGTGTATATATATATATATATATATATCAATATATATATAGCTTAAAGCTGTTTTGAAGAAAATTACTTGAGAACTTGAGAATAAGCAATGTTTTGTCTAGTTTAATATTTTTCTATGTAATTATGTTGCTGTGGAACCTAGCATTTCAGTTTTCATTGAATTTCCTGAGATGGGAGGAGACTTTGGGCCTCATTCTATTAGCGGCCGTAAAACGGCCGTAAGGCTGCGATTCCTTGCGGGGGTTCAGTTAACTCGCGATTCTATTATACGGCCCCGCAAGGATCTCCTTTTACGGCCGGCCGCATATCTTGGAACCGGCCGTAATCTGTGAAATATAAAAACTCAAAAATAAATTCAAGCCTGCACTGTACAGCTCTGTAAATGCTAGGGATCATATTGGGGGACATAAGGATTAAAAGGAACCCCCTCTCAAGCTTGCACATCAGCCCAAACCCGAGTTCAAATTAACTGTTTATTTTCCGGCTGCGGCGTGGGCGGGTCTGAGGTGCTCCAAGCACTCTGGACTTTTTACATGGATATTTTACGGATATTAAAAATTAAATATTTTACGGATTTGAGTACAGGATAATTATGTGCTATTTTTTCTAACACCTAAAATCCCTTTATAGTCTTCTCAAAGTGCAGGATGGCTTTATTTGAGCTATTTTATGTGCTTAATTGGTGCTAGCGAGACCTCTTTCCTGCAAGTAACTGCGGCTCGTTTTTAGCCTTGCAGAGAGGTTTCCCGGAGCAATTGAATTGCAAATCTCTTGCGGCCGTTTTAGATCAAAGGCTTTCCTCCGGCGCGAGCGGCCGGAAGAGATAGCAAGGCACCGGCCGCAAGCCTGCCGTAATCCCCGGCCGGAGGGGAATAGAATAGCAGAATAGCTTGCGGCCGGTCCTTGCGGCCCCGCAGCGGCTGCGGCCGATAATAGAATGAGGCCCTTTGAATACACAGGACGATTGTAAAAGATGTACAGTAGTAATGTGGCATATACATCTGCCAGTGCTATACATACCTTAAACTGAAAGCTAATTAGCTTACAGCCAGAGCCTGCAAAAAGTAGCCCAGTAAAGAAAATGGATGCCTGCAGTAAAGAAAAATTGCATTTAAAATTGGAAAATGTAAAGTTTGTGCTTATTTTAATTTCGAGCAACCTTTTGCGCATTATAATATTTAGTTAGTAAATTACCATATAAAAATAATTTGACCCACAATGATCCTTTAACCATGTCACAGACATTAATCACATTTTTATTAGTATATTAATATCAATATTATAGACATATAATATAGATATATATCTATAAATATATATAATTATATAATAGATTTTTATTAATAGATAGATGATAAATTATACAATGAAAATACAAAGCAGAGTGTTTAGATTCAGAGTCCATTACCCCCAATCTTCATATGTCCATAACTCAGTCCACAAGGCAATAATAGGGCACAAAACAAAAACTACACCATTAATTCTTTGCTGATGTGAGTTTTTATAAAAAGAACACAGTTTTATCAAACTCATGCAAAAATAGTCCATCATTTCCAAAAACATGATTGTACAAACAGAGCAGCCACCTATGAAATGAGATTTGCTATTGCTGATGCTTATGGAAATAATTCAGATATTGTAAACTGTTTTCCAGTATGTTTTGCTTAAATTCTATTATATTGTGAAAATTATTTTATATTTCCAAAGCTTGTTCATAATTTCCTTGGCATCTAGAAGTAGCAATAGCTGAAATTCAGATCATAGCAGTTACAAATAGGCGTCTGACAGCGGCTGGTCCACAGTCGTGTATTTGTCTATGTAGGCTAGACTGAATTTTATAATCTCAAATTTTCCATCATAAATATACAACATCATGTTTTAAACATTAGATACTCGCTCAATTGCTCCCTTGTGCCTTTCAGTTTTACTATAAAAAAGATTGTGCATTTCTCATTTCAGGTAATATAATGTCTGGATTGGAACATGTTATATGGGGTTGTTTATCTTCTTACACCCATCTGAGTCATGTGTTGAGATATTACAGTGGGAGAGGATCTGACCAAGGGTTGTTGTTGGTTCAAATCCAGATGTATCTCTTTTTTTAATAGTTTTTCTTGAAGTCACAGTAGAACACAAAAAGTGAACAAGTCTGAACTGTAAAGTTGGGTATAAGACAATTATTTGTAGTGCATTGACAGTCATGTCCATTAGAGTGGTGTCAATGTCTGTTCTGAAGGATCGCATGTTACTTTCCATAATACTTTCAACTTAAAATAAAACATGGAGCTGTTTATGTGCTTGCAAGGATATTATTATTATTATTTGTAACGCGCCAACATATTCCGTAGCGCTATACATGGGTTACGATTAATGCAAAACAATAGCAATATTAACATGTTGCAAAGAATGGAGAGCCCTGTCTTTGAGCTTAGCATCCTGTGTCCAAAGTGCGTTCCCAAAGCACCATGCAGGATTGAAAACTTGCAAACTTGCAGTCTATAGGTTTGTCCTGGTTCGTAGTTAGAATTTTAAATATTTATATCTAGCTTTATATATATATAATGTAATAGATACAGTGGTGAAGATAGTTGTGGAGACACGGTCCGTGAGGATCAGCACTTTTCCTTTAAAGGGGCTAGATCACTGGGGTCTGGGAAGTCTAGTCAGCCCATTAATTTCCCCATTGACTGTCAGCTCTTTGCCGATTGATTCATAGTTCCCGGGGTTGGCGGCACAGGCTCATTGGTTGAGCAACCAGACCAACCAGAAAGCCATATTTTGATTGGAAGTGGGAAATTCAAATGGATGCTGTGGGGCTACCTGACTTGAGGATGGGACTGCCAATGGGAGAGCACCCGGAAGCGGCTCTGCGGGATTGGTCTTTGGAACAAGAGCAGGAGATTTGAAAATACTGAACTGTTCTAGAAGAGCAAACCTACTCAGACAAGACCTGGTACTCCTCTGCCTCTACCTTACATCAGAGCACCACAGTAATGCCCTCTCCATTATCTCCCGAAGTCCCATGGTTGATCCCTTTATCGCTAGCCCCTTTCTCACCATTGAAAACAATAGATGCCATATGTGGATTGCCACTATGCTAATTTCTCATGTAACATCAAGTAGGCAGAATAGACTGTATGTAAACAAAGATTAAAAACATATATTTTTTTTAGCTGTTATTAGTGTAATTATAAAATAGATAATTTTAACATAAAATCATGTGCTCTTTCACACCATGAAAAGCACTGACAGTGAATTCAGAGACCCTTTTACTTTTCCAGGCTCACTGATCACCCGGCTGCTACCTTGGCCCAATAGCAGAAGAGCCGACATTGACTGTAAAGCAGGAATTTCAAACCAAATTGGTGGCTTCCCGCCAATTGGTTCCCCACCTGCCAATGTCAGCCCTCCTGTGCATTGTTGCTGCTTTTCGAAAGTTTCCAAACCTGTTTTTTAAGTTTTGTTACTTTTACCTATAAAGGTAACCTGATTCCCCCTAATAAATTGATGTAGCTGTTTTGAGGCTATATACTGGCTTTAGTGTCTTTTTACAAGATCCAAGACCCTCTTTATTCCAAAGCAAGATCTTAGTCCAGTGGGTTTCCAGTGGATCCATGTGAGATCAGGAGCATCCTGGAGCATCTGGAGCAGGGGAGCCGTGTCATCACACCTCTGAATGGAGTGCACCAGAAGTGCAAAATAATTACACACGCACACGTAGGGATTATAAGGGAAAATACAGACCACTATCCTGTAGTGGGCTCCTGTGCTTTGCACGTGCTCTATTTTTACCCCTATATATATATAGCTCAGCAGTTATTATCCTGACACTTGCAGCACTCTTGGGACAAACAAACCGCTAAAGCCCCAACGAACTGACATATTTATTGAATGCCCTTATGAACAGTGGTGGAGCTAGTGAATGGAGGGTGCAACAAGAAAAATGTGGGTAAAAAAAATCTGGCTCCCATATCAACTCACACAGTATAGCTAGATAGATAGATAAATAAATAAATACATATATAGATAGATAGATAGATAGATAGATAGATAGATTGATAAGGAGAGACTTACATAGAGATCAGGTATAAATGTACATATAAAGCATAAATTGGTATCATAGAGAAATCTTAGAATTTAAGTGTGGAGGGGGACAGGGTAAGTTTGTGAAACAGTAGAGAAAAAGATGAAGAATATGGAAGAGAAGAGGCAGAAAGGACGATAGAAGTGGACATGGGAGGGAGGCCATGAGAGAAAAATAAAAAAAGGTCATACAGAAGAGATAACAAGAAGGGAAGAAGGTGGAGCGAGAAATGCAAATTGTCAGCCACATTAAATTCGGGCTACGTGCTAAAATGTAGTAGATCTTAGGGATTTTTGTTATTAAATTAGCCCCGTAACGCAGGCCGTGAATAGCCTACGTGTTGAGCAACGTTGAACTTCGCACCCGTAAATCCTTTGATCTCTCAAGCTTGGAACCACTACTTGTTCTATTTAGCTATTAAATTGCAACAAAGTTTCCCGCGAACAAGCCCATAACACGCAAATGGAAAGCCCAACGTGTGCTCAAGAGCACCCGCAAGGGGGGTAAACTCAAATCCGTACCAGTTGTAATGAAAATAAAAACACACTACTGTTCTTTTATTAAAAGTGAAAGTGATGTTAGGACATAGAATTAATAGCACACCATTCTCAAGCCCGCAAATCGGCTCAGAAAAATACTTAATTTCATGTATATATTTTGTGTTATATTGATCCGGTCAATCAATGTGTTAATACATACTGTATACTGTAACTCGCATGTGATAGAATATCATATTTGCGGCTTTATTAATATTGTATTATATCTGGAATGTGGGTTCGCTCGTAGATCATATTTTTTTGTTTAACTATTGTATTTATTTTGCGTTGATACCAGCAGACATGTTGTCTTTAGTCAAAACAGATAGGAACAATAAATTCAGATAACATATTTAGTTGTATTGCAAGACTGACACTTTGAATTGACACTTGACAATAAAACTAAATAGAAGGGTAATGCCTCTCTGTGATCCTATGGACCGCAGCACGCCAGGTACATCTGTCACCTCCTCTCTGAGCTTGATTACGTTCATGTTCATCGTTTCAATGATCTCATCTAACCATCTCCGCCTCTGCTGTCTCCTTCTTCGTGTGCCTTCAATCTTTCCCAGCATTAGAGACTTTTCTAGGGAATCCTGTTTTCTCATGATATGGCCAAAATATTTGAGCTTCAGCCTCATGATCATAGCTTCCAGTGAACAGTTTGTCTTGATTTCCTGAAGTACTGATTTATTGGATCTTCTCGCAGTCCAAGGGATTCAAAGCAGTCTTCTCCAACACCCTAATGCAAAGGCGTCAATTCTACGGAGCTCAGCCTTCTTTATGGTCCAGCTCTTACATCCGTATGTTACTACTGGGAATACCATAGTTCTAACTATGCAGACCTTTGTTGATAGTGTAATGTCTTTACTTTTTACTAGCTTGCCCAGACTTGCCATGGCGTTCCTCCCCAGAAGCAAATGTCTTTTAATTTCATGGCTACAGTCCCCATCTGAAGAGATCTTGGATCCCACGAAAATAAAATCTGTTACTGCCTCCACTTCTTCCCCATCTATTTCCCAGGAACTGATATTCACATTTGCCATGATCTTTGTCTTTTTAATGTTGAGCAGCAGGTCTGCTTTTGCACTTTCTTTTTTTACCTGCATTAATAGGTCCTTTAGTTCCTCCTCACTTTCAACCATCAGAGTAGTATCATCAGCGTATCTGAGTCTGTTGATGTTTCCAGCAATACTGATTCCAGCTTTGGACTCATGCTGCTCAGCCTTTTGCATGATGTACTCTGCGTAAAAGTTGAATAAATAAGGTGACAATATACAACCATGTCGCACACCTTTTCCTATCTTGAACCATTCTGTTGTCCCATGTTTGGTTCTGACCGTGGCTTCTTGGTCCAGATACAAATTCCTCAGGAGGCGGATGAGATGATCTGGTACTCCCATTTTGCCACATTGTGTTGTGATCCAGACAGTCAATTGCTTTAGAATAGTTTTTGAAGGAGAAGTAATTTTTTTCTGGATCTCTCTTGCTTTCTCTATTATCCATCGGACATTGGCAATTTGATCTCTTGTGCCTCTTCCTCTGCGGAACCCGGCTTGCGCATCTGGTAGTTCCTGGTCCATATATTGATGGAGTCGAGCTTGTAGGATCTTCAGCATTACGTTGCTGGCATGTGAAATAGTGCAATTGTTCAATAATTGGAGCACTCTTTGGCACTGCCTTTTTTTGGGATTGGAATATAGACTGATCCTTTCCAGTCTATTGGCCATTGTTGAGTTTTCTAAATGTGTTAAGCACTTTCACAGCATCTTCCTGTAAAATTTTGAATAGTTCAATTGGGATTCCATCACCTCTTGCAGCCTTATTATCAGCAAGACATCCTAGGGCCCATCTCACTTCGCACCCCAAGATATCCGGCTCCAGCTCATTGGACAATCTATTGAGGTCATCACCTCTGTAAAGACCCTTCCTGTATAGATTTTCAGCGTAGTCCTGCCACCTCTTTTTTATCTGATCTGCTTCTGTTAAGTCCCTAGACTTTTGGTCTTTCATCATGCCCACTTTGACAATTAAGGTTCCTTTGAGATCCACAAATTTTCTTGAATAGATCTCTCGACTTTCCTATTCTGTTATCTCATTACATTGCTCATTGTAGAATGTCTCCTTGTCTCTTCTTGCTATCCTCTGGAATTCTGCATTCAGTTAGACAAATCTTTTCCTATCACCACCAACCTTCACTTTCCTACTTTCCTCGGCTACTTCCAAAGCCTCTTCATATAGCCAGTTGCCTTCTTAGTTTTCTTTATTTTGGGGATATTCTTTGTTGCTGTTTCCTGGATAATGTTGCAAACTTCGATCCAAAGTTCTTCAGGCATTCTATCTTCTATATCTACTCCTTTAAATCTATTCTTTACCTCCACTGCATATTCATAAGGGATATTATTTATTTCGTATCTGCTTGGCCTGATGATTTCCCCTCTTTTATTCAGTTTAATTCTGAACTTTGCAATATGAAGCTCATGGTCTGAGCCACAGTTCTCCAGGTCTGTTTTTTGCTGACTATATAGAGCTCCTCCATATTTGGCTGCAAAGTATATAGTCAATCTGATTTCTATATTGTCCATCTGGTGATGTCCATGTGTAGAGTGATCTCAGAGACTGTTGGAAGAGGGTGTTTGCTATGACTAGGGAATTATCTTGATAGAATTCTACTAATCTCTGACCTGCTTCCTGTTGTACTCCAAGGCCCAATTTGCCAGTTAGTCCAGGTGTTCGTTGGTTCCCTACTTTAGCATCCCAATCTCCTCTGATGATTGTAACATCTTTTCTTGGTATTATATCTATGACTTGTTGAAGATCTTTATAGAACTAGACAACTTCAGAGTCTTCAGCATCCATGGTTGGAGCATAGACTTGGATCACTGTGATGTTAAATGGCTTGCCTTGAATTCGAAATTTAAATAATTCTGTAATTTATTGGGTTGTAACCGAGCACTGCTTTGACCACCCTTAGACTGACTATGAGGGCTACTCCATTTCTTCTGCAGGATTCTTGACCACAGTAGTTGTTGTCTGATGTGAAATGTCCCATTCTAGTCCATTTAAGTTTACCAAATTCCTAGGATATCAATGTTTTACCTTGTCATTTCATTCTTGACCACATCTAGTTTGCCTTGGTTCACAGTTCTAACATTCCAGGTTCCTATTCTGAATTGGTCTTTGCAGCATCAGACTTTTCTTTCCCCTCCAGAAAAATCGGAGACTTCATTAGATCTGGTGTTACTTGTACTTGCCCTCTGCTCTTCCCCAGTAATGCAGTAGATACCTTCTGACCTGAGGGGCTCATCTCCCAGTGCCATATCATTATGTCTCAGGTTGTGCCTGCCCATAGAGTTTTCTTAGCAAAGTTACTGAGGTGGGTTGCCAGTTCCATCTCCAGTGGATCACGATTTTAAATATAGAATATAGAATTATGTGCAATAAAGGAACAGAAATAAGTACTATAATTTTTACAGCTAAAATGTAGTTTTCCCCTAACCTTTCCTCAAAATAATCATGGAACAGGTGGACCAATTTGGGACCGTGAGAAAGCTCCATTTCCATTTATGTGTTTATACCACTTGGCTATACTTGATGAATATTCCACTAACACATTCTAACATTTTTTTCATCTGCTTTTCATTTTATCACTTACATTGCTAAAATTAAGCTTGAAGTGTTTAACAGAATCACAGGTTTTTTTCACTCATTCTGCCGTATAATTTAATTTTTTCGTGTTCGTTCTTTAGGAAGCATTTTCTAAGGTTGAAATGTAACTTTCTGTTAAACACGCAATCTGTTCAGTTTGACAAGCCAAGATTTAACAAATGGCTTTGACCAAACTGGAACAAAGAAGGAGTAATTACCTTGAACCTACATCACCCGGGGGGCTTCAGGATGCTTTCATGTGCTTTACAAATGTGCTTGTGTTCAATGTGGAAGTCTCCGCACCAGCTTGGCAGCAGATGTGCTGATAAATATAAAAAGCTGTCAAACATTACTCGGAGGACATATCAAAGCATCAGCGCATATCACTCTTGATGGCTCATGTCCTTATCTGGACTAAATTATTTAATTTAATAAATCCACTTAGAGTGGAAGTTCCACCTAAACTTCATATGAAAGAACACACTTATGTTTTGTTGTTGTTCAGTCGTTCAGTTGTGTCCAACACATCATGACTCTATGTACCGCAGCACGCCAGGCACATCTTATGTTTGGTTGTGCTTATCCATAAACTTTTCTTGGCAAAGATACTGGAGTTGGTTTCCAGTTCCTTCTGAAGTACCTTGATTTGGCTGACCTCTCTGCTATGACCTGCCCATCTTGGGTGACCCTCACAGATTCATTGACATACACAAGCGCATTCACCACAGCAAGGTAGTGATCCAGAAGGGGATGTTTTGTTGTATATCTATTTTCTATGTTCTAAGACTAAACTAGGAACATTGGCAACAGTGCTGGTGAAGTAGATGCAAAGCACAGGAGTTCCCAACATGGTAGGGGCCCTTTGCTATTGTCAGCGATCTAAAGTAAAGGGAAACACCTAAATGGAAGTTTTCTAGTTTTTACCAGGCATATACCTATGTATCTAATTACTTTTATACATTTTATACTATTAAGAAGTGCTTATCAGTTCTGTTTTTACTGCTTAAAAGCAAACAAATAGTCCCTGTGTGGGTCTGCCCTCTGCAGGGTATGCAGATACCTCTGTAGGACTGGATGTGCAATACAGTGTCCTTACCTATCAGGGACCACGTCTCAGCAGCATGTTGCAGAATGAGAGATGATCACTGATTGGTTATTATGAGACACAGCACAGCAAGATCACAGGATCTGTGCATTTGTGAGCTGCAGCGGGCAGATCTTTACATTTTATATTTTTGATTTAGGCAGGAAAAGGGAAGCTTTTAAATACTTCTTAATAAAATAAGGTACCTAAAAGTAAATACCGTATTTATCAGAGTATAACACACACTTTTTCTCCCTGAAAATAGGGGGCAAATGATGTGTGCGTGTTATACGCCGATATAATGTTAAGGACCGTGTCTCTTTCCCTCCCCCCTCCTCATCCTCAACCTCGCCGGCACCCGGTACATGCTAATGACGTGGCGCGCATGTGACGTCACATGCGCGCCGGGTCTAGAAGGAGCGGAGGCCGGAGCAGAAGCAAGTAAGTGAGGGGAAAGGGGGAGGTATTTGGGGGGGTTTAGGTTGAGGAGGGGGGTTTAGGCTGAGGAGGGGGTTGAGGAGGGAGGTTGAGGAAGGGGTTAAGGATGAGGAGGGAGGTTGAGGATGAGGAGGGGGGTTTAGGAGGGGGGTTGAGGAGGGGGTTGAGGATGGGGGGGTTGAGGATGAGGAGGGAGTTTGAGGATGAGGAGGGAGGTTGAGAAGGGGGTTGAGGTTGAGGAGGGGGATTGAGGAGGGGGTTGAGGATAGGGGGGTTGAGAAAGGAGAATGAGGATGGGGGGTTGAGGAGGGGGGTTGAGGAGGGGGTTTGAGGAGGGAGGTTGAGGAGGGGGTTGAGGATGGGGGGGGAGGAGGGAGGATGAGGAGGGAGGTTGAGGAGGGGGTTGAGGATGATGAGGGAGGTTGAGGATGAGGAGGGAGGTTGAGGAGGGGGGTTGAGGAGGGGGTTGAGGATGGGGGGTTGAGGAGGGGGGGTTGAGGAGGGGGTTGAGGAGGAGCAGCGATTTCTGAGTAAACTTTTGTAAAAACATATAATATCCAAGTTTCTTTGTTAAAACAGTTGCTTTTACTGTTATTTTACGTTATTTACTTTATAAGTGTTTATAATATTAATAAAAAAAAGTTCTGAGCTACCCTTATTTTGCTTCAAAGTACTTTATTTGAAATTTTAGTTTTTTTTCCTGAAATTTCCTTCTAAAAATGAGGTGCGTGTTATACGCCGGTGCATGTTATACGCCAATAAATACAGTAGATACACAAGTGTATTATATATCTAGTAAAATCCAGATAACTATATAACCAATTTATTAGTGTGTGTGTGTGTGTGGGGGGGGGGGAGATCATTATTATAGAAAGGTGATCTGATTGTTAGGGGTCATCGGACTTGAAATAAAACCTACAGGGTGAATAGAGAAGTTGCAAGGTGGACCCCAAATTATTTTGTACCAATATTCTGTATTCACTAATTATGTCACTGATTACCATCTCTGTAAGCCAGTCTATAAAAAGATAAATTTTAGCATACTGTACTAGTGCATGGAAGCTGCCATGACAGGTTTACTTCCTTTTCAAAAGACAGAGCAGGAAAAGCAAGGCTTGCAAATGTACTAGCAATCTACCTTCTACTATGCATGTGTGGGAGATGGCACCCGACCTTTGCGCGCACAACAATGGTGCGCCGACAACAGGATGCCGACATCAGTGCGCCCACAGCAGTGCCCTGTTAAAAATGCCAAAATGCGCGCCAGCAAAAGAGAGCAAGTTTTCAAATGTTGTATACCCTAACACCCTAAACCCCTCTAACCCTAACCCTTAGACCCCCATGCCTAACCCTAACCCTTTAACCTGTAAGCCTAACCCAAACACCCCTTAAGCCTAACCCTAAACCAAAGACCCCCCAAGCATAACCCAAAGACCCCCTAAGCCTAAACCTAACCCAAAGACCCCCTAAGCCTAACCCAAAGACCCCTAACCCTTAAACCTCTACGCCTAAGATCTCTAAGCCCGCCTTACCTGCAGTCCGGTTGGCACGCAGTTGTTGGGCACGCTCATGTCTGGCGCGCAGTTGTTGGTGCGGGCATTTGTTGGCGTGCTGATGATAGTGCAAAGTTGTTGAGTGCGCTAAGGATGTGCTACCTTGGTTGATGGGGGAAGGTGTCAAATGTTGGCAAAATCCACCACTGAGACAACAAATCTTACCTACTGCTTCCACTCCATAATAGATACAAAGTAGCAGAACACACCCACTTAGACTCCAAGGGCCTCATTCTATTATCGGCCGTAGGAGATGCGGGGCCGCAAGGACCGGCCGCAGGCTATTTGCCTATTCTATTCCCTTCTGGCCGGGGGCTTGTTATCCCTTGCGGCCGCACGCGCCGCAGGAAAGCCTTTTATCTTAAACGGCTGCAAGAGTTTCGGCCGCAAGAAAACCCCGGTTGCTATTCTATTGCTCCGGGAACCCTCTCAGCAAGGCTAAAACCGAGCCGCAGCTTACTTGCACCAAAAAGGTCCCGCAAGCACACAATTAAGCACATAATAAAGCCATCCTGCACTCTGATGAGACGATAAAGTGATTGGGGGTAGAGATTTCACGAATAGTTCGCCGAATGACTGTGAACTGCGAACATATGCGATGTTTGATCCGCCCCCTATACTTTATCATTGAGCAAACTTTGACCCTGCAACTCACAGTCCGCAGACACATTCCAGCCAATCAGCATCATACCCTGCCTTCCAGACCCTTCTAACTCATGGACAGCAGCCATTTTGGAATCATAACTAGCTTGCAGTCTTACTGAGAGGAGGCTGAGTGTAGGTGATACTGCATCAATAGGGAAAACCATAGCTAGGCTACTGTACACAGTGTGGAATACAGTGCTGAAGGACTCTTTTGATCTCTGCTGCAAGTACACCCCTGTGTCTTTTCCCCCCTTATCATCATCCTCCCCTCACCTTAGCACCCAACCCTAACACCCCTCACACTTATCCATAACACCCATCAACCTAACACCTAACCCTAACACCCCTCACTCTTATCACTAAGACCTAACACCCCTCACACCTATTCCTAACATGCCTCATCCTAACACCCCTTACACTTATCCTTAACACCGCTCACCCTAACACCTAACCCTAACACCCCTCACACTTATCCCTAACACCCCTTACTCTAACCCTAACACCCCTCACACTTATCCCTAACACCTAACCCTAACGTCCCTCACCCTAACACCTAACCCTAACACCCCTTACACTTATCCCTAACACCCCTCACCCTAACACCTAACCCTAACACCCCTCACACTTATCCCTAACACCCCTTACACTAACACCCCTCACACTTATCCCTAACACCCCTTACCCTAACCCTAACACCCCTCACACTTATCCCTAACACCCCTTACCCTAACCCTAACACCCCTCACACTTATCCCTAACACCTAACCCTAACATCCCTCACCCTAACACCTAACCCTAACACCCCTTACACTTATCCTAACACCCCTCACCCTAACACCTAACCCTAACACCCCTCACACTTATCCCTAACACCTAACCCTAACATCCCTCACCCTAACGCCCCATACACTTAACCCTAACACCCCTCACCCTAACACCTAACCCTAATACCCCCTTACACTTATCCCTAACATTCCTCACCCTAACACCTAACCCTAACATCCCTTACCCTAACACCCATCACACTTATCCCTAACACCCCTTACCCTAACCCTAACACCCCTCACACTTATCCATAACACCCATCAACCTAACACCTAACCCTAACATTCTCACACTTATCCCTAAGACCTAACACCCCCCACACTTATCCCTAACACCCCTGACCCTAAAACCTAACCCTAATACCCCCTTACACTTATCCCTAACAGCCCTTACCCTAACACCCATCACACTTATCCCTAACACCCCTTACCCTAACCCTAACACCCTTCACACTTATCCATAACACCCATCAACCTAACACCTAACCCTAACATTCTCACACTTATCCCTAAGACCTAACACCCCTCACACTTATTCCTAACATGCCTCACCCTAACACCTAACCCTAATACCCCCTTACACTTATCGCTAAAAAACCCTTACCCTAACACCTAACCCTAACATCCCTTACCCTAACACCCATCACACTTATCCCTAACACCCCTTACCATAACCCTAACACCCCTCACACTTATCCATAACACCCATCAACCTAACACCTAAACCTAACATTCTCACACTTATCCCTAAGACCAAACACCCATTACACTTATCGCTAACACCCCTCACCCTAACACCCCTCACACTTAGCCCTAACACCCCTCACCCTAACACCTAACCCCCTCACCCTTATCCCTAACACCCCTTACCCTAACACCCCTCACACTTATCCCTGTGTCTCTTCCCCCCCTTATCATCAAGGAGGGGGGAGGATGATGAGGGAGGGGGGAAGAAACACAGGGGAGGATGATGAGGGAGGGGGGAAACAGACACAGGGGAGGATGATGAGGGAGGGGGTAAAGAGATACAGGGGAGGGTGATGAGGAAGGGGGGAAAGAGACACAGGGGAGGATGATGAGGGAGGGGGGGAAGAGACACAGGGGAAGATGATGAGGGAGGGGGAAAAGAGACACAGGGGAGGATGATGAGGGAGGGGGGGAAAGAGACACAGGGGAGGATGATGATGGAGGGGGGAAGAGACACAGGGGAGGATGATGAGGGAGGGGGTAAAGAGATACAGGGGAGGATGATGAGGGAGGTGGGAGGATGATGAGGTAGGGGGGATGAGACACAGGGGAGGGTGATGAGGAAGGGGGGAAAGAGACACAGGGGAGGATGATGAGGGAGGGGGTAAAGAGATATAGGGGAGGATGATGATGGAGGGGGATGTTAGGTTATTTATGCCCTTTATGGATTAAAACCAGACTCTGCATCAACTATGTAATTTTCCGTGGGAGTTTTGACATGGATCCCCCTCCGGCATGCCACAGTCCAGGTGTTAGCCCCCTTAAAACAACTTTTCCATCACTATTGTGGCCAGAAAGAGTCCCTGTGGGTTTTAAAATCCGCCTGCCCATTGAAGTCTATGGCGGTTTGCCGGGTTCGCCGGTTCGCGAACATTTGCGGCGGTTCACGTTCACGGTTCGCGAACCGAAAATGTTATGTTCGCGCCATCACTAATTGGGGGTGTTAGCATTCATAGCACAACATTCCCCTACACTCAAATCCGAAAATAACATTCTCACACTTATCCCTAAGACCTAACACCCCTCACACTTATTCCTAACATGCCTCACCCTAACACCTAAGCCTAATACCCCCTTACACTTATCGCTAAAAAACCCTTACCCTAACACCTAACCCTAACATCCCTTACCCTAACACCCATCACACTTATCCCTAACACCCCTTACCCTAACCCTAACACCCCTCACACTTATCCATAACACCCATCAACCTAACACCTAACCCTAACATTCTCACACTTATCCCTAAGACCTAACACCCCTTACACTTATCCCTAACACCCCTCACGCTAACACCCCTCACACTTAGCCCTAACACCCCTCACCCTAACACCTAACCCCCTCACCCTTATCCCTAACATCCCTTACCCTAACACCCCTCACACTTATCCCTGTGTCTCTTCCCCCCCTTATCATCAAGGAGGGGGGAGGATGATGAGGGAGGGGGGAAGAAACACAGGGGAGGATGATGAGGGAGGGGGGAAACAGACACAGGGGAGGATGATGAGGGAGGGGGTAAAGAGATACAGGGGAGGGTGATGAGGAAGGGGGGAAAGAGACACAGGGGAGGATGATGAGGGAGGGGGGGAAGAGACACAGGGGAAGATGATGAGGGAGGGGGAAAAGAGACACAGGGGAGGATGATGAGGGAGGGTGGGGAAAGAGACACAGGGGAGGATGATGATGGAGGGGGGAAGAGACACAGGGGAGGATGATGAGGGAGGGGGTAAAGAGATACAGGGGAGGATGATGAGGGAGGTGGGAGGATGATGAGGTAGGGGGGATGAGACACAGGGGAGGGTGATGAGGGAGGGGGTAAAGAGATATAGGGGAGGATGATGATGGAGGGGGATGTTAGGTTATTTATGCCCTTTATGGATTAAAACCAGACTCTGCATCAACTATGTAATTTTCCATGGGAGTTTTGACATGGATCCCCCTCCGGCATGCCACAGTCCAGGTGTTAGCCCCCTTAAAACAACTTTTCCATCACTATTGTGGCCAGAAAGAGTCCCTGTGGGTTTTAAAATCCGCCTGCCCATTGAAGTCTATGGCGGTTTGCCGGGTTCGCCGGTTCGCGAACATTTGCGGCGGTTCACATTCGCGGTTCGCGAACCGAAAATGTTATGTTCGCGCCATCACTAATTGGGGGTGTTAGCATTCATAGCACAACATTCCCCTACACTCAAATCCGAAAATAATTTTTATTTTCATTCATGTCAAATATCCGTGGACAAAGTCCCGAGGGCTTGGAGCACCTCAGACCCGCCCAGGCTGCGGGACGGAAAATAAACCTTTAATGAAATATCGGATTTGGGCTGATGTGCAAGCTTGAGAGGGGGTTGCTATTAATCCTCATGTCCCCCATTATGATCCCTAGCATTTACAGAGCTTTACAGTGCCATCTTGAATTTATATTTGCATTTAAAGTTTTCTGACCTTGCGGCCGGTTGCATGATATGTGGCCGGCCGTAAGGGGGATATCCTTGCGGCGCCGTCTATTTGAATTGCAAGGCAAAGGTAGCTCTACACGGGGCCGTAAGACGGCCGCAAGGAATCGCAGCTTTGCGGCCGTTTTACGGCCGATAATAGAATGAGGCCCCAAGTCAACAGGATGCATGGAAGAAACAAATATATAATCTTTCAGGTACAGAAAGTGTCTACTAAAATAAAGATTTTACATCATAATTATTTTATGAACATTGTATACACAGATGCTAATGTTAATTAATTGCAAATGTCACAAACATAGTTTTTCAATCTACAGTGTAATTATTCATATTGCTGTTGTTAAGTTCTTTAGTCGTGTCCGACTTGCTGTGACCAAATGGATGCAGCACACCAGGCCCAATGTCTGTGTTTCTGGTTCTGCTTATCCATATGGTTTTCTTGGCAAAAAAAATGGAGTGTTTTGCCAGTTCCTTCTCCAGTGAACCGCAATTTGTCTGACCTCTGTGCTATGACCTGCCCATGTTGTGTGACTATACATGGTATAACTCACAGATTTATTGATCTACACAAGCCCCTTCACCACGACAAGGTAGTGATCCAGAAGGGGATTTTCATATTAGTACCAGTAATATATTTATTATACACCTCCTTATTGTGATCTACATGCAGTTAGGTATCCTAGAGGGAAAAAACATATAACAGGGATACAAGTTTATTCTAAAAGCAAAAATAAATGGTAACAATAAGGATTACTGCAATATAAATAACATTGTTTAGATGGAGCCATGAGGGACACTGGCCAAGGCTACGCTTGCAGTTTTCTGACCTCTGAAGCCATATATTCCTAACCTCCAGCCATTCCTGTTAACATGCCACAATCCCTTGTCCAGACTGTTATATTGTTGTAGCACAGGGCTCTGGAAACTTTACAAGCAGAGTTTTTTTTAAATTTGAAGTTTTAATTGCTATGGTGATTTGTTAGACTGGCTTCAAGATCCCAGAGGACCACAAGTAAAAGCTACAATAAGACTTCTGGGAAGGCCTAGATGCCTCTGAAATAGCCTCTGAATGAAGATTTGCAATTTACTAAGAGGTTATAAAGAAGAATGTAATACTTAAAGCAATGCTACCTACAATAGAGAAGGGAAAGTGAAGAAGCCAACTATTAACTCTTAATTCAATAGCAACTTAAGCTGCATATACACCAAGAACAAACTTTGTTGCGTTTAAAATAAAATATAGATAGGAAATTGAAAAAAACATTTGTACTTATTATTGAATATGGTAGAAATTTGAATTTAACACATTGTAGAGTGGAAGAACTCGCTGTACGTCTATAAAGAATAAGCAATAATAACTAAAGGAACTTGTGGAGGTCTTATTACTCCTGTACTTGGAACTTGGGATGTATTTTAAAGTTTATTTTTTTTGCATGACAAATGAGCACTGAAAAGTTTAAACAACTAAACCATTTATTTCTTTGCAGATTGTGTTTATAATATTCTCTGTGTAGTGGCTGTCAGGGCATTACACCAGCGGAGTTATGAAGCTCTATGAACAGCTCTATGAGCTGATCAGTTCTAGGTGGGTGCACATAACAAACCCTAAAATATGACTGGCCTTCAGCACAGATTTTGTATTAACTAGTCTTCATATTGACATCACTATACTTTTAAATATAGTATGCACATGTAATAATAAGGTAAAATAAGAATGTGAGAGAGAAGATAATGTGAAGTGGTTGAAATGGAATCACACCGATACCCAAAAAACTTTAATCTGCCATGTGCCCCCCTCTCCATAGGAACAAGACCCCTCTATAGTTGAAACATCTCCCTTTTATTTCAACTAGTATATCATCTCAATTGGTGCTGAGGAATGAGAAGCATAAGGCCATCTAGTCCTAGATGGAAGGTCTACTAAGATCAGTGAGGAACACATACGAGTCCATATATTTCTAAGTCTCTATTTGAATTTTATTAATTGAACTTACCCTTAAGAACAATGGCCCCTATTCAATTGAGCAAATTGCAGTTACAGAAGACTGTAATGTAGCCCGTAAAATGTACTGATATTTAATTGGCCTCTTTTAGCTTTTAAATTGCACTGTTGTGCAAATTATATTAAGATTGTAACCTATCATATTTGTTTTTTCCTTTTGATGACAATTTTCATTGTCATAGTGGGGAATGTTGGGGAAAATAATACAAATATCCTTACATTTTTGGCATATATATATATATATATATATATATATATATATATATATATATATATATATAAAATGATCACTCTTTCCAGTTAGTGTGATATTTGGCTGGGATATAAGCTGTGAGACAGTATTTCCCATTTCTGCAAGATATAAGTTAGGAAATAGTCTACATGACCCATGACTTAGCAGTTTCAGTTAGAGACAGTACACAAGCTCTAGACATAGCAAATATGTATTGTTTACTCACCAACAATGTCTAATAAGCGCTATTTACTGTGCACAAGTATATCATATACAGTGGATGTATGCATAGATTTGACCAAAGTATGTGTTATATTCTTATTGGATATCATATATAAATAAACTGTCATTGGTTATTAGTGGGTAGTACCATGTTGCTAGATGGGGGAAAGATTGATTTTTTCATTGTCTTATGTAAACAAATATAAACGCTGTGTCTGGATATATTTCAGTCAGCAGAGCAGTAGTAGGCAGTGAGTGATACAGTGACAGACATTTTGGGTTTGTTTTCGCTACTGATCCACATTTTTTTTCTAAATAAACTATAATAATGAGAAAATTACCAGTAGACTCTGTTTTTGTTACCATGACTGGAGGTTGGAGTACAAAGTGGTGTGAGTATGAGGAATTTTTCCTAAACACCACAATTCATTTGCGGGTTACAGGCTCAAAAGCACTGCGGTTTGTCAACAATGTAACTCCGACCTATATCATCCTTTGATGTTTCAAGCCCGATAAAAAAGTTACAAGTGCTAAAATTGCAAATTGATATTAAAGTGCAACAATTCAACAAGCCCGCAATTGACTTCAAACATGTAAATGGTGAATGTGGCAAAAAATCCTATGAGTACTAGATAGGACCCGCAAGTGGATTAAACACCTGCTCGTAGCACTGCAAAATAAAATAAAAACACACTGTACTTTAAAATACTGGGAAAGCAATGAATGGCATTAGAATTAATCTCCAGCTCGCAACATTTCTGGATTGCGAGTCGTATCACAAACCGGACTTCTAAACACTAATTTATTGACGTCATGATCTCATTTACTATTGCTACATATAGAAGCATGGTTTACGATATTTGCTCTTAACCCTTTAATTGCAGGCTTGTTCAATTAAATCAACCCGTAATTGTAGCAATTAATTAAGTGGGCTTGCAATTGAAAAGGGGACCAAATGTTTTCAGCTGTTGCCAACTGTTTTTAATCTTGCAGTTTGGTAAGAGAGCAGGAAACAGGTTAAGTACATACAGTATCTTGTTATGGCGAACTGAGTAGAGTTCCATAGCAAGCTTTCAAGTACAAACAGGCTCCTTAATGTGTCTAAAAATGCTTGCTATTTATCTTTACTCAATTAAGCATTTGGTTCCCTGGTGGTTCAGTGCATAGGGTTTGGTGCTTTCACCTCTAAGACCTGGGTCTGATTCCAGTCTGGGAACAATAAGTCACACCACCCTGAAGCCATGCAGGGTTGGGCCTGGTGAGTGCTTGGATGGGAGAGCACCTAGGAATATCAGGAGCTGTATGCTGTGGCCCACTGGAGAAGGAACTGGTAACCCACTCCAGGGTCTCTGCCACGAAAACCGAGTGGATCAACATGATCATGGAAATAGTCTGAAAGAAACGACTGAAAGAAGCAAAAAAAAATTATCCACTAAAAGTTATCATGTCTATTCAACCTGCTTCTTCTTTTTTCATGTCTCACATAGTACCAATCTGAGAGCTTGCAATCTGTTTTAGCCCATGTAGTTTAGTAAAACAGAAATAAAACTGCATCAATATAATGCAGTGTTATTATTTTTGAAGCTTAAGAGCTTGTACTCTATTCAACATGGCTTCTATAACACAAAGTGTTGCACGTTACTTTGCACCATGAATAAATCATTTACTTTCTTTAGACCATGCTTGTCCAAACTTTTGACTTGAGGGACAACAGTGGAAGTTTACTTTCAGACAGCAACATTTAGAATATTAATTGAAACAAAGTGTAATATGCAACTCTATTAACATAAGGACTACATTTCTGTAAATGAGCTTTAACAAAGCCATTTTAGTGCAGTACAGAGAAAAAATAGTTAAGACGTGAAAGATATATTAAAAATATAGACTTAAAAAATATATAGAAAGAATTGCTATATCAAGCGATGAATACAGTGGAGAACAAACACAATATTGTATTATCAGGCAGTATTGGTTTGTACAACTTCAAGATCAGAGCCTGGAACAGAATAAAACTAAACGTTCAATAATATTGTTAAAAGATAAAATCATTAATAGAAAATCTTGGCTCTAAGTTGTTTAATCTCCAAAACGAAAGCACATGAGACTCAAACTGGATTATGGATCAATCAGTTAATGGACACAAAGTGATGTTTGTTGGATCATCATGTACAAGTAATTACGTTAGAATATGTCAAAAAAGTTCCAGTGAATCAACAATACATTTACCCTTGATAAAATATACTTTAACACTTCAAGGTATATCAAAAACAATCATAACATTACCATTGACACAAGAAGGCACTAGATACAAGCAATGTGGTGCACAAGCTGCCGCAACAGGGACATCTGTATTACTTCCTTTTTATATTATTACGTTTTTGTTTTAGAACAATGGCAGAAGCCGCGGTCAGAACCGCACATGGAACATCCAAATGGCTCAAGATCGGGAAAGGAGTGTGATAAGGTTGTATACTGGCACCTTATTTATTCTTCTTATACACAGGATACATCATGTGTAAGCATGGGCGTAGGAGCCAAAAAAATCTGGGGGGATAATTCAACTCTACTCCCCGGACAGGAAGCAGCTAAGGATCTACGACCAGTGCACCTGGTGCAATGCACTGGGGCCCTGCTCTGGGAAGGGCATTGCTACAGTGCACCTCAAAAACAATTTTTTTATTTCTTTGTTTAAATTCTCAATGCCCCTGGCATCCCAATATAATTAACACACACAGAGACACACACACACACACATATATATATATATATATATATATATATATATATGCATACATTCATGTTACATTGCTACTAACACTTACTGTAAAGTAGCAATGAGTACAAGTGTTTAGCACTAAACTCTAAATTATATAGGAGTGTTAAGCGCTTCCGTTATATTCTGTTTTATTGGACAGTATTTTAAATTCCCCAAGTATTATTTTTTAGGAGCATTAATTAAAGTTATAAACAATTATAAAATACAGTCTTATGTGTTTCGTATTTGTGCTGGTTGGGGATTATCTCTGGCACATTTATCCACAAGTGGTTATATTTATATACAGTATATATATATATATATATATATATATATATATATAATGTATGTCTATATGCCATCTAAATAAATATAATATAAATAATTGATCAAAACTTTCATGAGAAAGACATACTGCTCCATAGCGCTGAAGTGGTCAAATATGGTAATGCGTACCATACCCCTCCCCTAGTTCCTATGCCCCTGTGTGTAAGGCTTGCCTGGATTTAATATTACTGGGAGCAATATTAACAACATCAGATACTGGGATAATACAACACTGATGGCTGAAAGTGAGGAGGAACTAAAGGACCTATTGATGAGGGTGACAGAACAGAGTGCAAAAGCTGGCCAGCAGCTCAACATAAAAAAAAGATGAACATCATGGAAAACAGCAATCTCAGTTCCTGAAAAATAGATGGGGAAGAAGTGGAGGCAGTGACAGATTTTGCAAAACCAATATTAAAGGAATATAACCCAGAACTAACTAATAGAGTAAGCTTGTAAACAATATGATTTACTAGCGACTTGCCCATCACAAATAACAACAACATTTTTTGAAGCCTGGCAATGTTGTTTGCCACACAATGTGAGGCTCTCCCCCCTCTAACTTGCTGGCATCACGATGAGCTCCTTCTGTGCCCATTGCAAGCCTCTACCCCCTCTACTTTCTGGGCCTTGCGATTATCATAAAAAACTTCTAGATGTATATGTCCACTTATATTAATTGTTTGTGCAAATAATATAACACTGATTATAATGTCAGATAATTGCCTTGCACATTACATGGACAAAGATCCAGTGTTTAAATAAAGTAGGTTTATTACAGGTCAAATGTCACCTTACATTATAGTTATCTCCAAGTGTCATACACTGTACCTAGATAAATTGGAGGAATTTATTATATAAGATGGACTTATAGGGAGAGTAGATTATACTCAAGTATTAAAGCCCTGTTATTGAACATAAAGAATGGTCTTTTAGGGAAAATAGATTATACTTAAGTATTAGAGCACTGCTGTTGAGAATTCCACTGGAATGGTAACAAGAATGACTCTTGAAATAATATAGGGAGGCTTGGTATACAGTAGCAGAAACACTTGCCCTATAAACTGGTATAGCGGTTTCTTTAGGATCCGCTAATTATCCTCTAGTGTAGCAAGTAATAAGTCTCTATACTGTAGTATCACTAGTAGTGAAAAACAGATTGCAGTTATACTTCTATATGGGTCAAGCACACTCTCCCTGTAATCTGGTATAAGAATTTCTTTAGGACCTATTATTTATCCTGTAATATTTAGCAAAAGAAGGACTACACTGCATTGACCCTCCAATATGAACCAAAATGAATCGCACAAATAATGGTGGCGCTCTCTGTCAATGCTATAATGCTACACTGGATCGTGACATCATCAAAATGAGCGCAATGGGCACATTTTGCGTCCACTTATATTAATTGTTTGTGCAAATAATATAACACTGATTATAATGTCAGATAATTGCCTTGCACATTACATGGACAAAGATCCAGTGTTTAAATAAAGTAGGTTTATTACAGGTCAAATGTCACCTTACATTATAGTTATCTCCAAGTGTCATACACTGTACCTAGATAAATTGGAGGAATTTATTATATAAGATGGACTTATAGGGAGAGTAGATTATACTCAAGTATTAAAGCCCTGTTATTGAACATAAAGAATGGTCTTTTAGGGAAAATAGATTATACTTAAGTATTAGAGCACTGCTGTTGAGAATTCCACTGGAATGGTAACAAGAATGACTCTTGAAATAATATAGGGAGGCTTGGTATACAGTAGCAGAAACACTTGCCCTATAAACTGGTATAGCGGTTTCTTTAGGGATCCGCTAATTATCCTCTAGTGTAGCAAGTAATAAGTCTCTATACTGTAGTATCACTAGTAGTGAAAAACAGATTGCAGTTATACTTCTATATGGGTCAAGCACACTCTCCCTGTAATCTGGTATAAGAATTTCTTTAGGACCTATTATTTATCCTGTAATATTTAGCAAAAGAAGGACTACACTGCATTGACCCTCCAATATGAACCAAAATGAATCGCACAAATAATGGTGGCGCTCTCTGTCAATGCTATAATGCTACACTGGATCGTGACATCATCAAAATGAGCGCAATGGGCACATTTTGCGTCCGCTTCTACGGGGGGCGATGGGCGCGTTTCGCGTCCGCTTCTACGGGAACCAGAGGGGAAAGGCTGAACAGCCTCAGGTTTAAATAGGAGAAGGATTAGATATCCACAATCATTAAACATTTGTGAGCCAAGCTAAAAAGAGTTGGCAATCAAATGCTTCCATCCACATTTATGAAGTTTGGGGAAATGGAAGAAATTAAATCCAAAAGGATTGTCATTATATATCGCAAATTTAAGCAATGCAATAGAGACTCAGAATACGAAGGTCAACAGAAGGTCAAAATGGGACAATATGTGCTATAAGTAAATTAAATTATTTATGCTATGTACCATACAGGAATATATGTTTAATCATCCATATGTATGTTCAAAAATGGATTAAACAGGTCTTAACAGGGGCTGCGGCAGGTCGCATGGAGGAGCAGCTCCTGCTCTAAATCATACGAAAAGGGCCTAAAAGGGCCTAAAAGGGCCTGAAATCAACAAACCTTGTCCCACAAACTACACCTGTGCCCCGGGGGGGACGAGTGCGGCATTGGCCAAGATAGAGGAGGAAGAGGAGAGCCGGGAAGCGGAGCCACGAGGTTGAGGCCTATTCCACCCTACCTCCCATGATAGTGGCTCCCGGCACCCTTCCCCCTGCATAGAAGGAAGGCCCGGATGGGGCTGAGAAGGCCGCGAAGGAGGAGAGCGGCGAGAGGAGACCTGCGGTGACGCCAGGAGAGGCGGAGGCTGGGGTAAGCAAGAGCGTGTGGGGGAGACGCGCGGGCGGCGGGCGGTCCGCAACGCAGGACCCCAAAGAACCCCAAAACAGTCCCCACACTGGGTAGGCCTACCTCCGGAGTGGGCTCGGGGGCGAGGAAGGCCCAGCAGAAGGCCGGAGGAGCTCCGGCGGGACCGGAGTCCTGGGCCTAGACTGGGAGGCCGCCATGTTTCAACTATAGAGCTGGGGCATCGCGGGAGGCCCCTCTTCTCCCAGCTAGGCCCTAGAGACGCCCAAGAGGGGAAGATCAGGCGCCTGACGAGGGGAGCACAGCCCCAAGGCCCCAGAAATAGGCCAGAAGCCCATGGGATAAGAAAACCCCAAGTAAACACCCTGGGGGGAGCATTCCCGCCAAAAAGAAGTGGCCATTTTCCCACAAGGGGAATTAAAGAAGAAGGGGACGGAGCCAGTGCCCTAAAATAAAGGGCTCAGTACAGGGAGGCTCCATAGCCTAGCAAGAAGGCAGTAAGTGTGCATAGAATCAGGCACAAACAGAGCAACCCTGAAAAGGGGAGAATAACACCCTGAATAGTAGCTAGCCCTCAGACCCTGGGCTCACTGACCGTGCAGAAGCACTGAGCAAAGAAGTGGAGGTCCCTATCAGTACAGCTGCAGGTCCTGAAAGCACCTCAATCCACTTCCCAGAGATACTTTTATGCAAAGCAGGGGACTTAAAACGTAACCTTGCTACCAACTCGCCCAGCCAAAGATAAACTAAGGGTTGCTCCTTGACACACATTCTACTGGGCGTGCGCTTTACAAGTTTCTAGCAAGCCTGAAGGCCCAAGGCAACAGAGTATACTCTTACAGACCCCTAACCCGGAGGTAGAGAGCTGACCAGAACCACGTGAGTGTTTGACTTTTGAAATCCCCCCCATGAACACTATGGGACAAGGAGCTTAGAGACAGGTGGCTCTCGACAGGCATGACTCAACAGACTCAGAGGGCGCCTCACTACTACTACCTACTACTGGTACGAGCTCTCTCCCGCGCACTTCAAATGATTTAAAGCAGAGGCGGCTTCTATCTCACACGTTACCTCATTTACAAGCTTATGCTGACATATAAACTACCCTCAACCAGGGCCGGACTTGGCGAAAATGGGCAAGTCAAAGAAAAATGTGCCTTCCAAGAGCATCTAGGAGCTTTCCACAAGCCAGAGGCTCTCCTCTCGCAGCCCCGTAGCCCCTCTCCTGAGGAATGAGACCCGCTTGAGGCAGAAGGGGAAGACCCCAACCCATCTCAGGACATGAATCTCTCAGCCAAATCCTTAGAGATCATAGGGCAGATGCTACAGGCTCAATCAACATAGCTGGTTAAAGAGATCAGGGATGACCTATTCGAACTGGGCCAGAGAACCAACCTCCTCGAGGAGACAATGGATAAAATCATTGAAGCCCAAGAACAGGACAGAGCGGAAATCATCAATCTGGCGGAGAAAGTCTCTCTCCAAGACGACAAGCTGGACAACCTAGAAAACAGATTGAGGAGACACAACATCAGGGTACGTGAGGTCCCAAACTCGGTACCAGACCTGCTGCAATACCTAAGAGTGGTAATCTCCAACATCCTACCAGAGGTGGCTGACAACTCCTGGGAAATCGAGCGAGCCCATAGAGCCCTGGGGGCCTCACGAAATCAGGAATTACCAAAAGACATAATTGTTTGCTTCCTGAGGCAAAAAAACAGGGACCTGATCCTGAACGCCACAAGAAAATTGCCAAACATCAAAGGCCCTGATGGCGCTCCTCTCCAAATCTACATAGACCTATCCCCACGAACAGATTATATATATCTAACATAAGTGGTAGACCACAATGTATAGAGTTTAGCTAAGGGTGGCCTAGGCCAAAGATAGCTAGTGTCACATAAAGCCAAGGATCCCCAATATACCGCAGTTTAATACCCAATGCTAATTTACTAATACCACGGCTGACTGTTAGGGGAGAACACAAGCTCAACTTCGTTAGATTACGTATTTTACTGTAATTTGAGGTAATCTCAACAATGCCTGTTAGAGCCCCATACAGGACTTTATGTTTAGAACTGTTAGGTTAAATTTGTTTATGGTAAAATTGCTAGCAATGTATTTTATGTTCTGGTGTCGAACGCCTAGTGTTAACGATATCTTTTCTAATGTACTGACTAAGCTCTCTCTCCTCGTCATCCCTTCCGGGGGCACCCATAGGTGTTCCAGCTTTGCTCGCCCATCTCTCCAGGGGGGGTTGCTCCGGCCTCCACCAAGCAGTCTGGGGTAACAGCTCAAACGAGGTCCCTGCAGACCTCCACACACTCACATGGCTAACCCACACTACACGTTCACTACACACAATGTTAGAGGCTTTAACTCCCCCAACAAGCGAAGGAAAGCTTTCATAACGTATAAGAAAGACAAACCTGCAGTCCTCTTTCTCCAGGAGACCTACTTTGCGCAGGGGAAGTCCCCCTCGTTTTTACACAAAGACTACCCAATCTTTTACACCTCCAGCCAAAAAACTAAGAGGGCTGGCTCAGCGATTTTAATTCATAAAAACTTTCCATTTCAAGTTTCCCATAAAAAGAAGATAGATAAAGAAGGTAACTTCGTGATTATCACGGGCAACCTGCTCAACACAAAGCTCACCCTGGTGTCACTCTATGCCCCTACAGTAGCCCCTCATAACGCTATCATTAATCTTCTGGAGATGCTAGACTTCCAGGACTTAGGCAAAGTTATTATAGGGGGGGACTTTAACCTAGTGCTAGACCCAGAAATGGATAGGTCTAAGAAGCAGGGGGAATCCCGACTCCCAGACAAAATCAAGCTAATCAAAAACCTACTTCTGAAACTGGGACTGGTAGATGCCTGGAGGGGACTTCACCCTCAAGAGAGGGAATATACGTTTTATTCCCCCACACACAAATCCTACTCTTGTATAGATACTCTTTTCATAGACGCCTCTCTATTAGAACAAGCCACTTCTATGGACATAGTCCCTTGCTCATGGTCAGACCATAGTCAGGTCACACTAGGCCTGAACCTAACCCCCAACTTCGAAACGCCATACACATGGCGGCTCAAAGATAGGCTCCTGTCAATCCCGAGTGTGCTGGACCAAATCTCTATTTGATTTGATTTGAGATTTGAGGGACTTTATCTCCACTAACTCTAGTCCCTCCACGGGAGTGGGGTGGATCTAGGTAAAGCATAAAGCATTTTTAAGGGGCCGCTTCATAAGGCTAGCCTTGGCATATAAAAGAAAGGTTAGGGAAAAGGAGAATCTACTGACGAAGGAACTAGCCACCCTAGAAAAACTAAATCAGAAACAGCAGTCAGACCGAAACCGCCAGCGGATAGACGGGATCAGACTAGAACTAGACAACATCCTGTCAGCCTAAACAGAGAAGGCCTTAAGGAAAACCCAGAGCAAATTTTTTGTGCAGGCAAACAAACCGGGTCCCCTTACTGGCCAATAGGCTGAATGCCAGATTCCAGGAAGCAAGGGTCACCCAAATCAAAACTAAAGCGGGCACAATCACAAATAGTCTGGCTAAGATCCAGGAAACCTTCAGAACCTTCTATCAAGAGATATACACCTCACAAACACAGGCGGTCGGGGACTCCTGACCTTGGGGGACTAGACCTCCCAGTTCTGGGAAACTCCGATTTAGACCTACTAAATTAAGAGGTTACAGGAAGTCAGAGACACCATTAAAGCACTCAAACTAGGCAAATAACCCAGGCCAGATGGCTTCTCAAACCTATACTATATACTCTTCTTTCCCAAGATGGGGAGGGACCCTATGGAGGTTAAAGACTACCGGCCTATCTCCCTGCTCAATGGGGATATTAAAATCCTGGCCAAATTAATGGCTACCAGGATCTCCAGCTTCCTACCCAACCTAATCCACAAGGACCAAGTAGGCTTCAGCCCTCACAGGCAGGCAGGAGACAACATTAGGAGAGTACTAAACATTATACACCTAGCCAAACACTAAAGACCCCCTTTGAACTCTAGCCTTAGACATCGAAAAAGCATTTGATTTGTTAGAATTGCCATACCTATTCGCAGTCCTACAGAAATTTGGTATTAGAGGGAACTTCCTAAACTTCCTTAATACATACTATAGGTCTCCACAAGCAATCCTGAAACTCCCCGGCCCAGAGAATTCTCTGTTAAATATACAGAGCGGGACCAGACAAGGCTGCCCTCTTTCCCCACTCCTATTTGCCCTCGCCATGGAGCCACTAGCTCAGAGCATTAGGGCCTCCCTAGCGATCCAAGGCCTTCAATTAGATGGCCAGGAATACAAATGTTGTCTCTTCACGGACGACTTACTGTGCACTTTGACCCGCCCACTCGCGTTCAAGGCGGCCCTGATGGAAGAGCTGGTCAAATTCCACTCTGTCTCCGGGCTGCAAGTGAACGAAGATAAATCAGAAATTATAGGACATCACCTTACACAACCTGAGAGGGAGGGGCTTAAGACCACATTCAACTTCCACAAGAAACACTTAAAGTACCTGGGAATAAAAATTACCCCTAACATCGCGGACATCTACGGGGCAAACTACCCGCCCCTATTCAAAGAGATAGCAGCGGATCTGGAGAGATGGAATAAATTCTGCATCTCCTGGTCTGGACGGATTCACAAGGTCAAGATGAACGTGCTCCCCAGAATCCTGTACTACTTTAGATCACTTCCAATTAAAGTTCCCATTAAAGACCTAGACAATCTACAAAGGCAAATTATGAGGTTCATATGGCGAAATAAAACCCCCAGAATCCCGAAACTTACTATGTTTAGGCACAAAAGTAGCTGCGGACTCTCATGTCCCCATCTTAAACTCTACTACAGGGCGGCCCAGATCTCTTCTCTGCCCCAAGCGCATTCAGCGGCACACCAACCCATATGGGTAGCAATAGAAAATCAACAGCTACACCCTCAGGGGTGGGACACGGTCGTATGGCTTCCAAAGTCTCATCCCAAGCCGCTTACTTACTCCAACCCCATGATTAGACTATCCCTGGGATGCTGGGACTGGGCGAACTCACAACGGCGCCTGACTCCTGACCTCTCTCCGCTCCTATCGATTACCACCTCTCCACTCTTTGCAATAGATCTTCCGAGTGACTCAATAGCTTGGTGGACCTCCAATGGGTTGGATAGGATAGGGGCATGGTTCAAAGAGGGCAAACTCATTAGCTTTGAGTACCTTAGGGATAATTTTAATCTCAACCTAAAGGAACACTTCATCTTTTGCAAGTTTAGTCATTTTATATGGACCCTGGGAAAGACTCTAGGCCAACCCCAAACAAACTGGATGACACGCATGTGCTCAGACGCCCCGCTATCTAAAGGCACACTAGGCACAGTATATGAGAAATTTAATAGCCCGCAAAGCAATAGTAAGCATAAGCCCTTGACAAAATGGGAGGAGGACCTGGGTCAGACATGGGATCTGAAGAAATGGGGGCAAATTAGCCAGAGACTAGCGAGAGGCTCCTACAACTACAGCTTGATGGAAACTTCACTAAAAGTACTCCATAGGACTTACATTACCCCAACCAGGCTTCATACGATGAATCCTCAAGAGCCCGACACATGTTTTAGGGGATGCCCAGAGACAGGGACCTTCATCCGCATATGGTGGACATGTCCTAAGGCCCAGGACACCTGGTCCGAAGCAAACCGAATAGCCGCAAAACGCTGCCTCAAATAACCCCCTCCATTGAAACTTGTCTCTTGGGACAACGACCCCCCTTAACGTCCAGGCCCCAAGATAAGTTACTCCAGTCCATATTTTTTGCGGTAAAAATCCATATAGCCAGTAAGTGGAAAAACTCTAACTTATGCTTAAGAGAGATCATAAATAAAATAAACTTTATTATGATTAACGAAAAACTTATCCACCTAGTCTCAGACACTTACACTAGCTTTCTGGCTATCTGGGAACCCTGGATAGCCTCCAACTACAGCATAGATCTGGGATAGAGTGACACTGGGCAGGCTGGGGAGGATATAGAACAATGGTGACTAGAGAGAGCGCGGCAGGGCACCCTCGCTGGAGACCGGGAGCAAACATAAGTTGACGGGGGCAATGCCTATGGGGGACCTTGGGGGGCTGGGGACGAGGTGGTTGTCCCAGAGGGGCATTAGACTCCAACACTGCTAGATTCTTATATAGCCCACCTTACCCCATACTGGGGCGCAGATATTCTTAGAAGGGAGAAATTATATACCTTAAACTTATTGCTCTGTTCAAAGTTAGCTTTAGTCTGTAAACCATAACTAACGTAAACTTGTTTGTGGTTTCAGTTGTTCTTTTCTCTTGTTTATTGACCTTTCTTGTTTTTACTTGTTATTGATAATGGAAAATTGTTGTTGGAGTGGCACACATAGAAAACTGTAACAGGGCAACCTATTAAGGACCATATGCTTAGCAGGTGCACCTTGTATTTGCTTTTAGTTAAGCTTCCCTGATCTGTACCAGCACTTTATATACACGGTTGTAATTTTGTGTGTCAATAAAAATTATTGAATTAAAAAAAATAAAAATATGTATTAAACAGTAAGTAACAATTGTATTTATTATTATGTGAAACAAATATAATGCGTATAATAATGTGATTCATGACAGACTAATCCAATATGGATCGGTATGAATAAATATACATATAAAGGTTGAAAATAATATAAGTAATAAAAGTGAATTCATTTACACTTTATATCCTCCAAGGGATACATGCAAGTTAAATTAATGTGATAATAATATATATATATAACATAGTTGCAAAATAAAACCTTTATAGAAAATATTACAAACATTAGTAATAATGTGTGCACATAAATTAAATAACACTAAAGACATGTTATAGTTTTATATATCACATTGTGACATTATGTGTCGTATATAAGAAATGAGTGATTAATTGTGTCAGTGAGTTTTAGCAATAATTACCATTAGGTAATCATGCTTAAATCCAAAAGATAGATTGTACAGATAACATTAATAGTTTAGTTAAAAAAAAAGCCCCAAATGTAATACTTCATTTTTTAGTTCACACTAATAGCCACGTATTAAAGAAACACTATGTAGTTTATATTTTCATTCAGATCATTTGGCATTATGGCGTCTAACAATACAATCCACCTACTTTCTGATTTTAATAGTTCTGCTTCCATGTCACCATGGTGTGGTGTGTCAGGTAGTGGCGAGCTACCGTGGTCAATGTTTTACCTTTGTCCAAAGTTTTTTGGCATTCTTAATGTTGCCTCCCTACTCGTCATGCCCACATACCTCTTAAGGCAAGGGCATTCAAGGCAGTAAATAACCCCTACAGTACCACAATTAAATAAATCTCTAATCTTGTGGACTTTACCTGTCCTATCCTGTATTTCTGTCTTACTCTCTATATGTATGCAAAATTTACAGTACCCACACATGTGGGTACCACTTTTTCTTCTGGTATCTGACTGGTGCAGATCTACACTAATTACTATTAGGGAGCCACTAAATAGGTTATTTTCTTCGGTATACACAAGGGAGGTACCAGTGGTTGGGACACGGCAACATAATGGGGCTACACTACCTTTGCCAAATATTTGGTTAACACAGGAAGTAATCCAAAAAAGGTTGGAAAAATAAATGTTAATAAAGCCCCGGGTCCTGATGGAATACATCCAAGGGTACTAAGGGAACTGGGTTCTGTAATAGCCAAACCATTATATTCAATTTTTCAAGATTCACTCAACACAGGGTCTCTACCAGATGACTGGAGACAAGCTGATGTGATCCTATATTTAAAAAGGGAGCAAGAGCAAATCCGGGGAATAATAGACCAGTGAGCCTCACTTCTGCATTGGGGAAGCTTTTAGAAGGGTTCATAAGGGATAATATACAAGAATATGTCTATTTGAACAGGATTATAAGTAGGAGTCAACATGGATTTATGAGGGATAGGTCATGTCAAACAAATCTAATTAGTTTCTATGAGGAGGTAAGTAGGAACCTGGATCAAGGCAACTCAGTGGATGTAGTCTTTTTGGATTTTGCAAAGGCTTTTGATACAGTGCCACATGGGAGACTATTGTGCAAACTAAGAGATACAGGAATTGCAGTAAATATCTGCTCATGGAATGAGAGCTGGCTAAAAGACAGGAAGCAAAGGGTTGTTGTAAATGGAACATACTCTGATTTGACTAATGTGGTAAGTGGGGTTCCTCAGGGTTCAGTATTAGGTCCTCTCCTTTTTAACATATTTATTAATGACTTAGAGGTAGGATTGGAGTGTGGTGTCTCCATTTTCGCTGATGACACGAAGTTGTGCAAGGTAATTAAATCAGATAGTAATGTGCTTTCCCTCCAAAGGGATTTACATAAAATTGAGGAATGGGCATCTAAATGGCAGATGAGATTTAATACGAATAAATGTAAAGTTATGCATCTGGGAAGGAAAAATAGCTATGCAATTTATAATCTTAATGGAGGTGTATCAGATATTGAAAGGGATTTGGGAGTGCTTGTGGACAACCACCTAGGTAACAGTGCTCAAAGCCAAGCAGCAGCTGCAAAGGCAAATAAAATATTAGCATGTATTAAGAACGGTATAGAAGCCAGGGAAGCAAATATAATTCTGCCACTATACAAATCTCTAGTACGCCCTCATTTGGAATATGGAGTACATTTTTGGGCACCACTTCATAAAAAGGACATTTTAGAGCTGGAAAAGGTACAAAGGAGGGCAACAAAACTAATAAAGGGAATGGAGGGGCTAAGTTATGAAGAAAGACTAACAAAATTAAACTTATTTTCTCTAGAAAAAAGGCGTCTAAGAGGAGATATGATTACTTATATTAATACATCCAGGGTCAGTATAAAGATTTGTCAAGGGAGCTTTTTGTGCCAAGAGGTTTTCAACTGACAAGAGGACATCCCTTGAGGTTAGAAGTAAAAAGATTCCACCTTAAAGAAAGAAAAGGGTTCTTCACAGTAAGGATGGTTAATCTATGGAATTCTCTACCAGAGGAGGTGGTGACAGGGGATTCGATAGATAACTTTTAAAGGGGACTGGATTTATTTCTAATTAAAAAGGGAATTCAGGGTTATCATGGATAATTAGAGAGGCAGTATTGATCCAGGGAGAAGTCCGGTCGCTGGTGTCTGGGATCAGGAGGGATTTTTTTTTTTTTTAATACAACTAATTAATTAATAGTTAATCTGCATATTGCAGATCAGAGGAGATCTTGAAAGGTTGAACTTGATGGACTGAAGGTCTTTTTTCAACCTTAAATACTATGGCCCTCATTCAATTGCAATTTGGCCAATTGAATAGGGGTCTAAATAAGCACATAACATATTTTTTTTAAATACGTTTTTAGTTAGTAAGCATCTATCCAAAAGCAAGGTTTTCACTAACTAAAAACTTATTTTAGAAATATATGCTATGTGCTTATTTAGAGCCCTATTCAATTGCCCAAATCGCAATTGAATGAGGGCCTATGTAACTATGTAACTATGTAACTAATTAGCATAAGAATACAACAGACAAATAACAAGAGCAATGTTTAGCTAGTTTAAGAATAACAGAACTTACAAAATGTATCTCTGCTAATTTTGAAGAGAACATAGTAATAAAATAAAAAGCACATTTTTACAAACGAAGAACACAGAGTAGTGAAAGCAGCTGAGTTATAATGTTCATAATTAATTTACATTTACAGACATTAATATCTAATATAGTGAATTATTAAGTTGTTAGCAATGAGCATTTTATAATTAGTTAAAAGGCGCAAAGAACTTTTTAAAAGCTGCAAAATAAAGTTCCTGCTCAATTATATTATCTCAAAATAACGAGGACCGAGTTTTCATGCTGTGTCAATAGCTGACAGGTATATTAAAATTTCAGCTCTTTTCTAATCAGAATGTCAAATATATTTTGTAATGTCACTGATTTAGCTGCACTTAATAAATGCAACCAAATTACTTATGTGTCATCTGTCTCTCTATCCAATCACAGAGGCATTATGTCATGTCAAGTGCAATCTATGTTTTAGCAGAATGAGATTGTAACCCAAGATGCAGAATGTAAATCATAGGATACTCATGAACCCTTGGCATGGTATACTGTCTGATGACTGCTGGTGCAGTAGGTGCAAAGCACTGGGGGCCACAAAAGAGTAGAGGCCGTCTATGAAGGGGGATTTCTTTTTTATTAGTAGTGGAGTAGATATTATTTTTAGAGAAAGGTTATCTATCTATCTATCTATCTATCTATCTATCTATCTATCTATATATATATATATATATATATATATATATAGTTGCAAGGGGGACCCAAAATATTTTGCACTGTAACCCTCCATTCACTATCTCCACTACTGGTGTTGAGTAAATCACCGGGAACTGTTAATAAAACATTTTTTTATGTGGTCCTTGAATTTGGAAAGGTTTTGTTAAAGGTCCATTTACCTCACTGTAAATGTAAATGCTCTTCATGGTGTGAAAGAGCACAAGATTATATGTTAAACTTATCTATTTTATTAATTACACTAATAACAGCTAAAAAATCTAAAGTTTTTAGTCTGTTTAAATGCAAACTGTCTCCGGTCTACTGGCTGTTGCAGGAGTAATGACAGATAGGGGTGAGGACTGTGATTAATAGCAGTTTTCTATGCAATCAAGGTGATTCCAGCATTTTTGTTAAAAGTTAACTTTTTTTTATTTTGCTCACTACACCGAGCTGTAGCTGCGGGTCTGGCAGTAGGCAGTCAGTGACACATGTAAACACAGATTTTACTTTATTTGATTTTTCAGTGAAAGATGCACGTATTACAAAAATTCAGAAAGTATTGCACATGCTTTTAGGAGATTTTTACTGTGATGGGGTCCAAATTGTGCCGAGTTAGGCGGCCCTTTAACCCTCATGGGCTGCATGAAAGTGGCACTTTCTCTATAAGCGACATCCTGTCCTGTGCTGGGGGGCTGTATTTGTTTCCATTAAAGAGCTGAGGTCTTTTGTGAAAAAAATTCACATGCTTGTGAAGTTGATATGCAGCCACATTGCCTGCCAATGGTCCCACATCAAGAGGGACAGTTTAATCTTAGCCTATACTTGCGAGCTGCTCAGCTAGCATTTATTCCGATTGCCCACTCAACCAAACATCAGCATTTCTGGATTTTTATGGGAAATTGGCAATTGGGATACTTTGATCTGGGATCCATACTCTCCATGAATCAAGCAAAGCCATTCCAACCCTATGATTAACTCTACTTTGGCTATTTGGGTCTGGGCCAAAACTATAAAACATCTAGCCCCGCCCCTCTCACCTTTAACATCTCTAAAGTCATTCCCTACTTTTGATGCCGTCTTTAGCTCTGATTCTAAACAATGTTGGCCCTCCAGCCCGCTGGGAAGAGTAGCTTCCTGGTTTTCCAATAATTAAACAATGTCTCACAAGCAACTTATAACCCAATATCATATACCAGATAGTGAAATATATAACTATAGGAAGTTCAAACACTGGCTTCTAACTTTGACCCAGGACATTGGGCCGCCAAAGCAAACTTGGTTAGCGACCATATGCAGGAACCTGCCTTCTTTGCCAGGTTTACTAGGCTCCTTATACTCCTTTTATAATGATTCACAAAATAGCCAAGGTAGAGAGCTATATCCTACAACATGGAAGGAGGTATGCTCTAACCTAACAAGAGGTTCCTTTACATACAGTTTATTGGAAATCTCGGTTAAGGTTCTACACAGAACCTACTACACACCATCATTAATGAATAACTTTAACCCACATCCCAGTGAGAACGGCTTTAGAGGCTGCCAGTCTAAGGGGGATTCCCTTCACATTTGGTGGACATGCCCTCTTCTGCAAGGGTTATGGGGGGAACTGACTAGATTGTTTTCACAAACAATTAATATCCCTTTACCACCCACAACTGAGACATGCCTAGTAGGCATACATGCAGACAACCTATCTGGACATCAAAACAAACTTTGGCAATATTTTTCTTTGTCAGTGAAGCATAATATTGCAAAAAACTGGAAAACTCCCACATTAACTTTCACAGAGGTCATTCTTAAAATTAATTATATCATCATGATTAACAAAACATTTACTCAGATTTTGCAAAACACATATCCCCAGTTCCTTACAATTTGGACCCCTTGGCTTGCTACTGCCCATAGCATTTCGTTATAGTTACTTGCTAGTGAAGTAAACAAAACTGGTAATGCAGAGATGTTGAGACCGGGGGAACCCGGAAGGCCACACGTACTAACCACTCCAAGGATGTTTCAGTAGGTGAGTTTGCCAGATTTTTTTCTCCTTTTCCCCTCCTTTCCCTTCACCTGTTAATTTTTGATTTTGCTATTAATCAACTTTTAGATTATCAAGTTGATAATGTAAAAAAAAAAAAAGAGAAGACAAGAAATGTTTAATAGGTCACATCATTTTATTTTTGTTCAGCTTAGCATTACTTGACAGTTAATTTGTATGCTATGGGAACCAGCAATCATTGCTATGGGCCAGGTGATGCTATGTGTACTTGACCTGTTATTTCATTTTGTATTGAATAAAAAAATGTGGAACAGTCTATTATTTGGACCAAGGTCCCGCTGTCCAAACAGATGAGGCAGTGTTGTGTTTTTCTCTCTCCAACGGACTCAACTTGTCAAGTAAATGCTGCTATAGAAGATAATACAATTTTCAACACTATTATGCTCTAGTCTTGTTACATTGTTTTAGCTTCTGTTGTATTGTTTCTATGTCCCTGGGGTTGCAGTGATTGGTGGGCAAAGGGTCAGTAGAAAGGGGTCAGTTGGTGTGCAGCAAGGGGGGAAAAAGAGATGAGTTGAAATTTGCTGAAACAAAATGTAACAGTCTAATGCTTGCTATCTCCAAGAAACAAATTCATTCATGGAAACATAAATTATTTTCAGCTGAGAACTTCATAATCAGTTATACAATAAAACTCTATAACAAAAAAAACCTTTTCTTTCAGCACGTCTTTATGTACACAGTACACCCCCGCCTGAGACTACACTGGCTTGTCTGAGCCTCATAAAGCTGCCTATATATAACCATATCTTACCTCATTTTGTTATGATATAGGGATATTTCTTAATATTCCACAGAAATTCTGCTCTCACCCCTTGAAATGTCTCTTTTACTTTTTTCAAATCTTGGGCAACATGGCATATATTACACTACACAGTATGTATGTGTGTATGGTACAACAATATATGTTTACTAGCGACTTGCCCGTCAAAAAATTACAGCAATGAGATGTGTAAGTTTGGAAAGTTGTTTAATTATATCCGTATTTGACATTTCAGGAACCGTTTCTAAAAAATGACGGTCAATAAAAGAATGTTGAAATGCTGTTTGTCACACAATGTGAGTGTACTGTGTTCCTCAAGTAACTAAATTCCTCAAAAAGCAGAAATCTACATTACATAAAATAAGAAAAACTAAAATCACCAAAAATAAAAAATGTACATTACAGAAGCAAAAAAAAAAGCTAAGTCACCAAAAAAAAAGAAAGGAACATTACAGAAAATAAAAAAATACATTACAACCCCCCTCACTACCATTTTTTTTTAAAATTTCACACCTGAAAATGAAATACATATAATACATACATATAATACAATACAATACAAAATAAATTAAATAAAATACAATACAATTAAATAAAATACAATACAATTAAATAAAATACAATACACCCCTATCTAATATATATGCCACTATGTAATATACATGCCACTATCTAATATACATGCCACTATCTAATATATATGCCACTATGTAATATACATGCCACTATCTAATATACATGCCACTATGTAATATACATGCCACTATGTAATGTAATGTACATCCCACTATCTAATATCCAATACTATGTAATAATACATCCCCCTATCTATCTAATATACAATACATGCTATCTATATATATAGGTCCCCTAATTGTAAGCTACAATAAAATAATTAAGACCACTTACCTTTGAGATGTTTCTTGAGATCAGCAACCCACGGTAAAAAAGATTAAAAAAATTAAAACAACACGTTTACATGAAATACCTAAACATTCTAAACATTCTAAATATTCTAAATATTATTCTCACCTTTCCAGCATGTCACGTCCCAGCATGTCACGTCTTCCATGTTCCGTCGTCCATCTTTGCGTCTTGTCCGGCAATACTCCTGTGAAAAAAAAACATAACATTAGTCAACATAAACCCAATTTAAAAAAACACAATCTACATTATACTTACCTTTCCGCAATGTCTCCGGTCTCCTCGCATGAAGGAAAAAAACAAAAAAAACACATAAAAAAAACCACACACATCCACCCTGGTGGATGTCTCCGACGCTAATGACCTTCCTATGGAGTGTTCCAGAATAAAATTGGCAATGGCGGCTTCTGATTGGCTGAAAAGGCTGTCTATCAAATTCAGCCAATAAGAAGACCCCATTTGTGAACCAATGAAAAAAGTATACACCCCAAAATATGACGGTGATTGGATAACACACCTATCCATCTTTATTTGAACCAATCCTAAGGCTTTATTGCCATCAGCCAATCACAATGGAATATACCCCCACGTACTGATTGGTGAAGACATCTGCGCATTCCCATTGGCTGTAATATTGATTGATATTAACAATAGCCAATGAGAATGCACAAATCCTTCACCAATCAGTACGTGAGGGTGTATTCCATTGTGATTGGCTATTGTCAGTGCAAAAAAGAGGCGAAGAAAAAGTACACCTTTAATTCCCAAGACAGCCACCTCCCCCAAAGGAACATCCATATAAATATCTACAGACAAAAGTCATAACTCAAACCCATATGTATAAAATAAAACTTTTATTAAAAATATAAAAATAAAATATTAATATATTAAAAATGTGACACACAAAGTTGTGTCATATGCCAACCTCACTTGTTTACAAAATGAATAATATATATAAATCGAAGTGTGCTTAATACAAGGTCCAAATACCTATAATAAATATATTCAATATGCAGAGCTATAAATAAAGCACACAGAATAATCTATAGCGTGTCTCAACCAATTTCATTGAAGAGTAGGAAGTATGCAACCAGTAGGTGATGAAATAATGTACCACTGTGGCCCTATTTACATACAAATAGTGGATTAGGCAGATAAGGGCCCACTATTTACCCACTAATCTGCCTATGAAAAGCTAATCTATACTCCCTATCTGGGACTATTCACACCACTGGTGCACTTACCTACTCTCCAATGAATAATAGGTGAATAACATGGCCAGAGGTACAAACACAACAGTGCAGATCGGTTACTCCCTAAGCAGTTCGGATCCGACGAGCACGTTTCGCACCAGCTTCCACAGGGATCGTAAGAACTGAAGGGGGCGCATTGGTTTAAATAACGTGAGTAGGACGGTTCAATAGGATCTCTCATCTGCATTTTTTTCTGTAATGTTCCTTTTTTATTTTTTGTGACTTAGGTTTTTTTATTTTGTGTAATGTAGTTTTTTTTTGTGAGTTAGGTTCTTTATTTAATGCAATGTAGATATTTTTTTTATTGTGACTTTAGGCTTTTTTTATTTTCTGTAATTAGAGTGGTGGGGGTAAATAGAGTGTAGGTAGTGTAGATGTTAATAGGTTATGTAATGTTTTATTGGGGGGGGTCTAGTGCAGTATAGTGTTTATACTTAGTGTCATGATGGTCCTTGAGGACCATCATGGCACTTATGTGGTTAATGTAGTGTTATAACAGGCCCATAATGGTGTTAATATATCCTTATGGGACTGATGGGGTTAAATAGAGGCTTATGGGGGTCTATATTGACCCCCATGAGTGACAGGGTTAATAAAGGGCTTCTGGAGGTCTGTATTGACCCCCATGAGTGACAGGCTTAATGAAGGGCTTATGGGGGTCTCTATTGACCCCCATGAGTGACAGGGTTAATGAGGGTTTTATGGAGGTCCGTATTGACCCCCATGATTGACAGGGTGACAGTGTAATTTTTTTTTATTTTTCAACGGGGCCTTTAAGGACCTTTACGGTTCTTTAAGGACCTGTAATGCGGGAATTTTGAATTTTGATTGCAGCGAGGGTCCCCAATAGCGTGCAATCGGGACCCCCACTGCGATGGTTAATGTGGGGTTAATGCAGGGCTCGGAGCTTATCTCGGATCCCCTGCGGTTAATCCGGGTTTCCGAGGTTATCTCAGATCCCTTCTTGGGTAAGTTCGGCGCTCCATGCCAGCAACTGAGGCCCTCGGCCGCGGTGTGTGTGTGTGTAACCGGGTGTGAGGAGCCTTTGAGATTTATTTATTTTTAAAGTCGTATGTGTGTGTGTGTTAACAGAGCCGACGTTGGAGCCTCCACCTTCGTTTTTTTTTTCGCTTCGCGAGGACCCGTATTTGCACGAAGCCCGCAAGCGTTAGTAACAACTCGCATGCTCACAACTATATATGTGATACGCATTAGATAAGAGTTTTTATTTCATAAAAATAGCAATAAAATTAATACATTAACAGTCATATAAATCTCAAATATTTCTGAGCAGCATTTTATTGCAAAGTGTGTTTATATAAGCTGAAGACTTCGCCAACCATTTTATTCATAAAATTCAAAAACCTTTAATGAACTTTCCTTTCATAGTGGCTCACACACTCCACCCTCTCAACTAACCAACAACACCCAGTCTTCTCCCTTCCCTAATCCCACAGCCACTTTGAACTGCTTTGACCCGACTACAGAGGACAACGTTTCCAGCCTGCTATTATCCACTCGCCTCACTACCTGTCCTCAGGATCCTTTTTCATCTCAGCTCATCCCTCCCCTCTCTACCACACTAATCCCAGCTCCCACACATATTTTGAACCTTTCCCTAAATACTGGCAGGTTTCCATCTTCTCTAAAACATGCCATAATTACACCCACCCTCAAAAAGCCCTCATCTGACATCTAACTACCGCCCTATCTCTCTACTTCCCCTGGCTTCCAAACTGCTGGAGCAGCTCATCTATATCCAGTTTTATTTTCTCTAACTCCCTTCTTGAGACCTTCCAATGCGGCTTTTGGCCCGAACACTCCACTGAGACAGCTCTCACTAAAGTCACCAATGACCTGCTCACCTCCAAGTCAAGAGGCCACTTTACTATTCTTCTTCTTCTTGATCTCTCTGTTTCCTTTGACACAGTCGACCATCCACTTCTACTCCATATCCTCTTTTCCCTCTGTATTCGAGACACAGGTCTCTCGTGGTTCTCATTATACCTACAAAATCGATCATTCAGTGTCTCCTTCTCTGACATCTCATCTTGTCCTCACCCCCTGTTGGCGTACCCCAAGGATCAGTCCTAGGTCCCATCCTCTTCTCCATCTACACATCCTCGCTTGGTACCCTAATAAACTCTTTTGGGCTTCAGTATCAGTATCTCTATGCAGATGACACCCAAATCTACCCCTCAGCACCAGATCTATCCCCCTCTCTTCTAACACACGTCTCCAACTGCCTCTCTAGTATATCCTCTTGGATGTCCACCCACCATCTCAAACTCAACATGTCTAAGACTGAACTCCTTATCTTCCCTCCCTCTACCACAGCATCAATTGCTCACATCTCTCTCACTGTCAACAATAACATCATCACCCCCTCCTCCCAAGCCCATTGCCATTACTACTGGACCTCGCCCTCTCTTTCATCCCTCACATACAGTCTTTTCCATCTAAGAAACATGTCCAGAATTTGACACTATCTTACGCAAGACACAACTAAAATCCTAATACACCCTCTCATCATCTCTTGACTACTGTAACTCACTTCTTGCTGGCCTACCTACCACCCGACTATCCCCACTTCAATCTATTATGAATGCCTTTACTAGACTCATCTTCCGTACACAATGTTCAGTGTCGGAATCACCTCTGTCAATCACTCCACTGGCTTCCCTTAGCCTCAAGAGTAAAACATTAAAATCATGGCCCTAACTTACAAAGCCCTCAACAATTTCACACCCCCGTACATCTCTGGTCTCATCTCCAAATACTCCCCCACCGCCCTCTTCGTTCTGCTAATGACCTTCTTCTTTCTACAACTCTTGTCACCTCCTCTCACTCTCACATTCAGGGCTTTTCTCGTGCCACCCCTATTCTCTGTAACTCCTTGCCTCGCTCCACCAGATTTTCCTCCGGCCTCAAAACTTTCAAAACCTCTCTAAAAAAGAAGTGTATCACCTTCCACCTAACACACTCAGCACCTCTCTCTCCCTCCTTTACCACACACAATTGTTATGGATTGGGATCCGTACAAAATGCATAACTGTATTCGTGCACCTACTTATATATTTTCTCTTTTCAGTATTACGTAATCTTATTAACAATGTTGATAATTGGAGACTCTAAGATGGAGGATTTGTCACTTCCCTGCATACAAGATGTAGGCAGCACTATTTCCGGTCCGTTAAGGATGACGAGTCTTATCACACCCTGGGCACAAGGAGGAGAACGCCATCTTCCTTTTGTCCTAAACTTCTGACCAATGAGAGAAAGACTCATCCCCCTGTGGGATGAGACCTGGAGACTCCTTAATGTATTAACCCAATACCTGACCGAGACCTCGTAAAAGCGGACATCTCAGAACCAATGAATTGTCTTATAAACCTGAAGTTTTGCTTAGTTGCACATAACCCACAGAAGTTACACATACAAGCGTACATATGTACGTGGTCCGGGGATTGAGATTGCTTTGCATACTTACCTGGTAAGGGTCTATGTACGCTGGATAGATGAATATCTTTTGGGGGTCATGATGGTCATGCCTTGGTAGTGTGGTAACCCCAAGAGACATCTATCATTCACTAAGGGTGGTTAAACGTGTATGTGGGACACAGACTTCAGTGGCAGATTGATAGTGTTGTAAAGCACAATAAGCCCTGGGGGTGTCGAATTGTAAGCACATAGTTGTGCAAGATCCCGAATTCACATGTCTCTGAATCTAAAGTTTTCTGCAGAAAAAGTTTGATGATTATAATGTTATATGCTATGTTACTGCTGGTTATTAATGCATGATGATATGAAATGTGATATGATTATGTCTTGTTGATTTACATGTCTCTGTCGACTGTTCTCCTTGCTATCCCTTGCCAGCAGTAAGTGGTTACAGACTGCAAAGGTATAGTCCCTGGAGGGTGGTAACAACGGTCTGAGTTTAGAGAAGACATACGGATTAACCCTTCGTAGCAGTCGAACAAATCAGACCTTCTCTTTCTAACAGCTGAACTCTCTCTCTCTCTCTCTCTCTCTCTGTGTTACTACCTCATTAAAACCTGGCTGTTAAATACGTATTTGCTTCACATAGAGATATGGGGCAGAATCAAGTTAAATTGAGTGAGGGCATGTTAGCCCGGGATATAGTCAAGAAAAGGGGAGGTGAGGCTGTGGTGCGCCGATGCAAGAAGATGTTTAAAGTGTGTGCTATTACCAGTGTCGTAGGAGGACATTTGAGGGTAGAAGAGTGGCGTAGAGTGCTGAGGGATAACAAAGGGCAGCTACAAGATTGTGGTTTGTTGCCGAGTGCAGAGACGTGGTACAGGGTGGCTAAAGCGATTGCACAGGAAGGTTGGACCAAGAGAGAGGTTGAAATGAAGGGAGAGAAAATGTATGTGTATCATGCTCCATGTGAAGTGGCCAGCTCCCCGAATTCGCCCGATGTCCCCTCCACAATACAAGCATCCTGTCACCTTAATGCACCACAACCACTACATACTGCCGAACAAAGACATTCCATCCAGCCACAACCCAAAGATGGCGACCAGACACACACGAAGGAGGAGCCACACTCACCCCCGAACACAACACATCATAACATGTCATTCGTTATTTCACCCATCCAAAGGGCTCCGCCCATCACGCCTACCGCCCCGACAGCACATCCCACTTGCCTGTATCTGATACTGACTTCAGATGGAACTCTGTATTCCCCATATCCGATATTTCCATCTGTGGAGGTACCAATTGTAACAGAAGACTCATCAGCAAGTGCTGGGCCCCATAGTGTACATAGTGTGCACAGCTCTGCCGTAAGCCCACTGTTCGCCCCCTCCCCAAACCCAGGACACCACTGGAAGTGCAAGCTTTGCCCATACATCATCATCAACCAGATAGTTCAGAAGAGGGAGATGACGATATTAGGGGAGGAGAGGGGGCAGAGGAATGGAAAGATAGGAGATCCAATTCAAAAGCGAAATCCAAGAGGAGGAACAAAAAAAAGGGAAGTTTAATGTAAGTTGCATTCACCCCAACACAAGCCACATCCCTTATAAACACATTGCCCGACCCTGAAAAACAACCTATGCCTTTCTATAGGAGGATGGCACAGATCCAAAAAACTTACTCTGCAGCTTGGGAGGACCTAGTTAGCCTGTGTGAGATTAAGGCAGGAGACTCATACTGGCCTATTATGCGGAATGCAATAGATCCTTATGGTACAAATCGCTGAAAGCATGACTTTACATCAGGCATACAGTTCTGTGATCTGTTAAGATATTGGGCAAAGGATAAATTGGCAGATCAAGCAGTTAATTTACAAGATATTAAAGAGGACAAAGAAGAATCAGTAGAAAAATTTCATGCACGACTCACACAAGTATTTACAGATCTTGGCTTCAGCCCACATAACAAAACACACACGCAGATGTTAAGTACAGCTTTTGTTCTGGGATTACAGGAGACAATTCAAAAGGGCCTCTTGACATCCAGGCCAGAATATAGAGTGTTACCTTTAGACACCTTATTGCTGGTTGCTAAAGGGCTGGAAACAGCAGCGGCTAAACAACCTGCACCATCAGCGTGTAAGAAAACTGCTTTACTTATGATAAACTCTGAAGAGGCACCACAGAGAGAAACAAGACAGTGTTTTATTTGTGGAAAACTGGGACACCTTAGCAAGAATTGCAAGGCACCCAGGAAGCCGAGACCTAGACAGCAGGGAGATGATACGAATGGAGCGTCTGTAGTTCAAGCTACAGTATAGGACGGGGGTGAGCCTGTGTCAGTGTCCCCTATTCTGGCAGTTTCTTCAGGGGATGGCGGAGTGAGACCTTAAGCTATTGTGACACTACCAATAGAGGGAACTCCCACAACCTTCCTAATAGACACAAGTGCAGCCAGAAGCGTCCTAAGAAAGCATGATCTGCCCGATATATCTTACCTGTCTGACATTGATGTCGCTTGTGTAGGAGTAGATGGTGTCCCCATCTCCAACCATTTAACTCAACCTATGCAAATAGGCCCATTTCCAGACCTGCTTGCAAGATTTGTAGTATCCTCTACATGTCCTATAAACCTGTTAGGTGCAGATGTGCTTTCCCGATTGCAAGCATCCATCTCATTCACCCCGGACGGAACTGTACAAGTGTCTACACCTCTACAAGTCACTGACACGTCAGCACTCGGCTCACTGCCCATATTACTACACATAGACGCCAAAAGCATCTGTAATACAGGGCCAGCTGATATCTTGGACAAGATTCCAGCAACACTCTGGTCACAAGGACCGGAAGATATTGGACATCTAAAGGTGCCACAAGTCATAGTAAAATTGAAACCCGGAGCAGAGTTACCACGGAAGCCACAGTATCCTCTGAAGCCAGAACAAATAGATGCAATCTCTCAGCAGATAGAGAGATTAGTGCAGCAAAGGGCGTTGGTCCCGTGTACGTCACCATGTAACACGCCCCTCTTCCCAGTCAAGAAGAAATCCAAAAAAGGAGAGCCAGTAAAATATTGTATGGTGCAAGATTTGTGCCAGTATTTGTTTGCTTTCACACATCATCATAATCAATACAAATGGACTGTAATGCCTCAAGGAGCACAAAATTCGCCCAGCCAGTTTGCCAAGGCTATTAGCCACATCCTTGACTCCTGGCAACAAGGAAATCCTGACATTGTATTGCTACAGTATGTTGATGATCTCTTACTGTGTGCTGAAGATCTTCCCACAGCCACAAGAACCTCAGAAAGCTTGCTAAGACATTTGGCAGAACAAGGATGCAAAGTGTCCAAAGAAAAGCTGCAATGGTGTAAAGAGACTGTCATATTTTTAGGACATTGCCTGTCAAAATGTGTGCGTCATCTTACACGCTCCCGTGTACAGGCAATAGAAGACATGTCAGTCCCAGAAGGACACAGACCCCTGCATGCTTTCCTAGGCCTTATATCTTACTGTAGAGCATGGATCCCAGAAGCATCCCTTCTAATGCAACCCTTATATGACGTGTTGAAGACGGAGCCATATGAGATGACACAGACAGCCCTGTGTAACTTTTACACCCTGAAGCAAGCTATTTCAATAGCACCAGCACTAGGATTACCAAACTATGATCTCCCATTCAAGCTGTTTATATCAGAAAAAGAGGGACATGCAATGGGAGTCTTGACACAGTCCCATGGAAACAGACAACGCCCTATTGGCTATTTCTCATGTCAATTAGATGCCGTGGCAAGAGGAGGACCATCTTGCCTCAGAGCAGCATTGGCAGCACATGCCTTACTGGACAAATCCAATGACATAGTCCTTGGCTATCCTCTGACAGTTCTGGCACCACATGACATTGCGGCCATCATACGGAAGACTCAACCTAAGCACATGACTACAGCCAGACACCTCCGTCTGCAATGTTCCCTCCTTCTACTAGACAATGTTACTTTGCAGAGATGTTATGTTCTCAATCCAGCCACTCTCTTACCATTTCCAGAGGGGGGAGATGAGGAAGATACTTTTGGTACAGCCTGATTTTGAACCCAGAATCAGGAATAACCAATCTATATGTACAAAGACGTCTACTGGAAGGTGGTGGAAACAGACAGACGCTAACAGATGCGACACAAGACCCTCTATATTGCACACTGTGGAATAAAGAATCTCCAGGCCGAGATTTCCAATATGAAGCAAGCCTCACTGAATTGAAGCAGGTCACCTTAAAACTAAAGACATTGTACAACAATGCAGCAGGTGATAGTGCATTTACGGTGGAACTCCCACCAGAAGTAGAAGTGCTCTACAAACACTGGGATACAGAAATTCCACATGTTGCACTATCAAAGTTTGCACCAAATGGATGAAAACCTTGGGAGCTGCATTAAAATGGTGGGAATGTGCAGAGGAAGAGGAGTTGGAAGAAAAAGGAGTACAAAAGAAAACTCTTGACTGGCAAGCAAATAGCACTCCCAGTACACAAGCCAGAGACCCATATGCAGTCCCAGGACTCACAAAACAGCCCCATGATTGTCTTCAGCAAATGGAAATGGAAACCTCACACCTTGCAAATGTAAAGGAACTTGCTCTGACAGACCCAGACATCACTCTGTATGTGGATGGATCAAGGTATGCTGATGAGAATGGAAAATATCACACAGGATACGCTGTGACTACGGAAAAAGATGTGATACGAGCCTTCTCACTACCTCCCTCCATGTCAGCACAAGAGGCAGAATTGATTGCATTGACTAAAGCCTGTGAGGTTGCGACAGGAGTCCGGGCCAATATCTATACAGACTCAAGGTATGCTCTGGGAGTGACTCAAGACTTTGGGGTAGTTTGGAGAGCCAGAGGATTCATGACAGCCGCAGGTACTCCAGTGAAGCATGCTAAAGCCATCCGTGAACTGTTAGAAGCTCTAACACTTCCGAAGGAAGTAGCCATACTGAAAGTAAAGGCACATGGGAAGCTAAATTCTGGGGAGGCACGAGGAAACCATCTAGCAGATCAGACGGCTAAGCACGTGACAATGTCAACACAGGAAATGGAAACAAGAGAGGTGGATGGAGGAATAAACATCTACGCAATGCAAACTTTGCCAACAGACTTAACATTGCTCAAAGAATTGCAGAAGATGGGAGGTCCAGAAGAAGTGAACAAATGGAAAGCCAAGGGAGCAGCCCTGAAAGATGGACTATATGTTGACAATCTGAGATTGTGTTTACCAAGAAGCTTGTACCCAGCAACAGTACAATGGGCACATGGACCAGCACACCTGTCAAAGACTCTCATGAATGCTTTAATAAACAAGTATTACATGGCCCCAGGCATCACCACTCTGACAAACACTTACTGTAAATCGTGCAGTATTTGTGCCAAGTGCAACGCAGGCCGCACTGAGAAGCCACCACAGAGACATTTAGCAAAATCATTGTATCCATTCCAGAGGATACAAATCGATCATATTCAGATGCCAAAGAGTGGTCGGTATGAATATGCATTGGTCATCGTAGACATGTTCTCAGGATGGCCAGAGGCCTACCCAGTTACAAACCGTGAAACGCCTGTTAACAGAGATCATCTGCAGATATGGCATTCCTGAAGTAATCTAAAGTGATCAGGGACCAGCTTTCACAGCAGTATTGGCCAAGGAATTATGGACAGCCCTAGGAGTAACCCTCTCCTTTCATACGCCTTACCATCCTCAAAGTAGTGGGAAGGTGGAACGTATGAATGGTACCTTGAAATCTAGGATGCTAAAAATGTCACAAGAAACTGGTATGCCATGGCCTGAAAGTCTCCCCATAGCCTTGTTCAGTGTCAGGTATACCCCTAGAGGGAAACATGCATTGTCCCCCCATGAAATCTTGTTTGGGTCTGCTCCTTGATTAGGGTGCTACTTTCCTCAGCAATTGCAACTTAAATATGATGTACTTGTTGACTATGTAATTGCATTGTCCACCGCACTGACTAAAATCCATGCACAGGTGTTCTCTTCTATTCAGATTCGGAAGTAATCACTGGTACTCATCAACTACTTCCTGGAGATTGGGTCCTAGTTAAGAAATTTGTGAGGAAAACCCCTTTGGAACCCAGATACGAAGGCCCATTTGAAGTACTGCTGATCTCAGATACATCAGTTAAGCTGGAAGGGAAAGCTCCTTGGGTCCACGCATCTCATTGCAAAAAAGTTCCTCCTCCTGACAATCAGGAACTAACACAATGAGTATAATTCAGTGGGTTGTCCTGTCTCTCATGGTAATTCCGAATATTGCTCAACAGGTAACCATTACAAAAAGTAAAGATGGTATTACATTTTGGTATAATTCACGTAATACACATGTTGCCACATACACCTTTGACTTCTGTGACATTGTTCCTTGCCCTTCAATCCCTGAACAATGTGATATATACAAGAGAGATATGTATATATGTGTCATTGATGAAACTGTTGGAAAACACTGTGACACACGGAGAGCAGCGGGATGGGGCACTGGGACACTTTGGGGGTATAGACCTCAAAGTGCTGCAGATAAGAAAGATGACCAGGGTAGATCCCTCCTTGTCCGAATGACTCTAATAAAGACTGGTCGATGTCTGAATAGTGGAGTATCTGGTTCTGATATGCAACTGACTCTGACCATACAAAACCCTTGTCCCATGGATGCTGATACATATATACTGAGGGCTTGGGCTAGAGGGCAGAGTGCAGAACTGAAGGGCAAGTTTAAGATAGCAGATCTATACAAACACCCAGACTTACCTTTGGCATTGCAGACATTGAAGCCAGGGCCCCAGATCATTGGAACAAAGGCTGCTACTGGTGATCCAACATATGAGGACACATTAGCTACTGAGACTGGATTCTCAGACCTTAATGTATGGTTAGAATGGATGAAATACAATGTACAAGAAAGTAATAAGACCAACTGTTATGTATGTGGCCATGCTAGACCTCACTTAGGTACTGTTCCACTTACTATACCAATGCAAGAAGAAAAATGCTTTCTGAAACTGTTCAAAGGATATAGTCATACAGATGAATGTGAACAATGGAGAAACACGTACCCTGTGGTAACCAATAACCCCCATCCAGGGAGAGGTATAACTATATACCCTGGAAATTATACGTGTTACAGAAGAAACGTTTCTCAGGGGTTCAATTTACAGGAGTTCCCAAGTGGATTTTGTCATACATACAGAGATGGTTCATCCACACTGCTAGTCAATCAGACCCGATCTTTAGGGGACATATATTGGTTATGTGGGGATATGAAACTTAGGGTAAGACTGTCAGGAGTATGGCGTGGGGAATTTACCTTGGCTAAAGCCATAATGCAGTTACACATTGTTCCAACTTATTACGATGACAATTTACCTAATGACTCCCCAACGAGGTCCAGAAAGAAAAGACAAACTTCATCATCTGAACCTCGGAAAAGTTTTGACCCACATGTATATATTGATACTATTGGAGTCCCAAGGGGGGTGCCCGACCAATTTAAGGCCCGAAACCAGATAGCAGCAGGATTTGAATCACTGATACCAATGATTGGTGTAAATAAGAATGTTGCCTGGATCAATTATATTTACTATAACCAGCAACGATTTGTTAACTACACTAAGGATGCCTTAAAAGGCATTGCAGAGCAATTAGAGGCTACATCACACATGGCCTTCCAGAATCGTATGGCATTAGACATGGTCCTTGCAGAAAAATATGGAGTTTGTAAAATGCTTCCTGACACTAGCACATGTTGTACATACATTCCTGATAATACAGGTCCAAATGGTAAGATCACACTGGCGATCCAGAAATTGGCTAACCTTGGTCAAGAATTAAAAGAAAATTCTGGTACTATAGATTATTGGGAATCATGGTTTGGTTGGATGAATGGCTGGCAGAAAGTGTTATTGCAAATAGGGATGGCCATCTTTATTGTTATAATCTTGTTAGCCTTCCTCTTATGTTGCATTATTCCTTGTATACGCAACTACCTTCAGAAAGCTGTGGACAAGGCTTCTCCCACTTTTATCCACCAAGATTTAGACACAGATCTACATGGACAGAATGATGATTGCAAAATATCCCATCTTCTGATGCAGACTTTAACTGGCTCTAAGGAGAGTGTTCTGTGAGCTGAGCTACACTATATCTGAGTACTATGGTTCCTATCCAAGCCTAGCTACACTATTAGATATTAGAGGCGTGTTAGGTCTTCCCCATGACACATAGGTCATAGGGTAGGTGTGACGTCAGGTCATGGCAAGCCCGATCGAATGAAGATATGTACCTACAACTTCCACACATGCAATGCTTTCAACATCCGGAAATAGAAGACATAAAGAATAGTGCTCTGGAAGGACCATAGTTGAGATATAGATATACATATATATATATCTATCAATCCATTATACTTAGCTTTAAACACCTGATATTAGAACACAGTGTCATAATCAATAAGCTTTACTAATAATTGAGAGTGTGGCGAATATATTATGTCATTTTAGGGGGGACTGTTATGGATTGGGATCCGTACAAAATGCATAACTGTATTCGTGCACCTACTTATATATTTTCTCTTTTCAGTATTATGTAATCTTATTAACAATGTTGATTATTGGAGACTCTAAGATGGAGGATTTGTCACTTCCCTGCATACAAGATGTAGGCAGCACTATTTCCAGTCTGTTAAGGATGACGAATCTTATCACACCCTGGGCACAAGGAGGAGCACGCCATCTTCCCAATGTCCTAAACTTCTGACCAATGAGAGAAAGACTCATCCCCCTGTGGGATGAGACCTGGAGACTCCTTAATGTATTAACCCAATACCTGACCGAGACCTCGTAAAAGCGGACATCTCAGAACCAATGAATTGTCTTATAAACTTGATGTTTTGCTTAGTTGTAACTTTTATCTGATTATTAAAAACTATATAAATGACGGCTGACGTAATAAAATTAGGCGAGAGAATGCTTTATACCAGAACTCTGTGTTGGTGTATTATTTCTCTAAGGTGTGCACACTATCTGTATATTGGTAATTTGGCCAGGGACAGATATCTCTGAGAAATACTTTTGTTATTCCCGAAACACAATACCTTTAGGTTGTAAGTATGCGAGATTCAATCCAGGGTGCTTTGGGAAAGGACCATGGACACTGGATTCAAGGTTAAAAGACAGTGCCCTTCTTGCTTTGCTATGTTTAATTTGTATTTATCTTTATCTTGAACTTTCTTATGTACATCACTACAGAATATTTTGGCGCCTTATAAATAAACAATAATAATAATATAAAAGTAAAATAAATGTAAATATTATGTTTTTTTCTTTTCTTGTTGGCCATTATTAGTTAATCACCAAATCATATAGAAAAAAGATAAATGACCACAGTGGTCCTTCCCCATTTTATAGATTTAGCTGACTGTTTGTGTCATGGGTGCTGCCATCTTGCAGCTTAAAGGTATATGTAAGTCAGCTGGATTATGAGTGCATCTGATAGAGGATAACTAAAAGTGTATGAAAACATTTGTTGCATGAAAAAATACTAAAATAAGCATTTAAACACTTACCTTGAAGTTGGCAAAATATATTTTAATTTCTGTCAGTTGAAATGTAGGGTTAACACCCTCCAAACCCAGGCTAAATTAGTATACTATTTGAAAAATAGTTTTTGTCAGACAAGAGCAAGTAAAGACTGAAACATTTGTATCACAATCTTGCAGTTGCTGTCTGTTTTTTCTCTCTGCCTGGCTCTGTATGGGCAATTTCAGCTGTGACCCCACCAACCATCATTTCCTTTAGCGGTCACACATTGTACCCTGCAGGGTACACTTTATGTAAGCTTCCTAAGGGTGTGCACAGCCACATATCAGTATCTAGCATATAAATATGTAAGTACATTCAACTTTTCAGTATAATACATATTTTTCTACTAATCAGTAGCTGTTTATTAGGAAACATATGAAAACCAGGAAACTTACATATCCCTTTAGTTGAGTATAAAAGGTAATACATTTAGTATTAAAAGTTTTTCTTTCCTTTTAAACTTTCTTACTATACGTTCAGTACAGTTATTCTTCTCCAAATTATTTCTGAATATTCTACCCTCCAGCTTTAAATATGACCTCTTGCCCTAGTATAACTTTTTTTTCTAAAAAAAAGCTTTCTTTTCTAACGTAATTTATTTTCTCAATATATCTGAAGGCGTTTATCATATCTTTACTTCTCCTTCTGCCCTCCAAGCTATATTTATATAGGTCATGAAGTTTCCCCTTATACTGTAGTTTCATTTTTTAGACCAGGCACCATTTTAACCATCTCTGCCCAGAGAGCCAATCTTCTTGTCTTATTGATAGTAAAAAGTTAAATAGATTAATTTGCTATCATGACTTTAATAGAGCAGATTCTGAATATTTAAGATTTTGCATTAAATATGACAACTGTAAATGTTATCAATGCTCTATTTCTTCCTCTATAGGATCTCCTTCTGTCTAACTTTATTGAGTGTGGCAGAGTACTGCACCAGCTGAGTTATGGAGCTCTATGAAGAAATAGGTTGCTCCCTTTAGTGGCTGTACTTGACACAATCCTTTTGCAATATCATTTTGTACATGGATTAAACCAACATTTTCAGCCTTTGCAACATTTTTAAAAAATGTTCTCTTAAATGCCTTATCGTAAATACATGACTGGATTGTTACCTTGTCGTGGTGAAGGGAAGAGGAGGAGCTACCGCCGGTGCAACCATGCAAGGCATAGAGGCCCCTGACCTCCTGCAGGTCCCCTGTGGCCCCTGCGGACCTCCTGTAGCCCCTGCAACCTCCCCAGGGTCCCCTCTGGCACGATGGTGTCCTCTGTGGCCCCTCAGTGACACCTGTGGCCCTCCATTGGCCCCTGCAGTTCCTGGTGGCCCCCACATATCCCCCTCACGGCACACTGTGGCTCCCACGGGCCCCCTGAGCCCCCTCAGCCTCCTGTGGCCCCTCTTGGACTTCTGCAGCCACTCTCAGCCCCTTGTGGCCCCCTCAGTCCTTGCAGGCCCCTGTGGACCCCGTGGAACTCTATGGCCTCCCTCTACCCCCTCCCATATATATATATATATATATATATATATATATACTAGCGAATTGCCCGTCAAAAAATTACGGCAATGAAATTGTAAGTGAGCTAATACTGTGTATAATTTAAAAAAAAAAGAATAATAAATTAATATACTTTACCTATTTTAAGTAATATATGCAGGAAGCATTGTGTTGAAGAGCTGGCAATCTGTTTTGATGTTGCTGCAGCATCAGTGGTGTGGAGCTGCTGTGTAAGCGTGCTGAATGTGTGGAGTGTAATAGTGTGTGTGCGCGAGGCAAATCCGTTAGGGTAGCTGTGTACTTCCGCATTATATAAGTTATTGTTCTAAAATGGCGGCTAATGTGTGGTATGCGGCTGTGGCTGATTTAGCGTCCTTGGTTTTGGATGTCGTCCGACTTTTTCGGAATATCCGTAGCTGTTTGGTGGTGTTTTGCGTGTTTACGGTCGTTTAGCCTCGTTTTCATTTTGTTCGGCAGCCATTTTTTCTCTCGCTTAGGTGATTTTCAGGTGTTAAAACTCCGAAATTTGTACATAAATCGAGGTGTAACTTTACTTGCAGAGGTCATAGGTGCACCACCTTGCTGTGGGTAAGCTTTTTATATATTTGTTGTGTGTATTTATTGTGTTTCTAATGTGTTTGGGGTCGCACGGGTTGCGTCCTTGTTTTCGAATCTCGTATGTCTTTTTCGGGAATTCCGTAGGTGTTTGGTGGTGTTTTGCGTCTTTAGACTGCTGTAGCCTCGTTTTCGTTTTTTTCGGCGTCCATTTTTTCTCTCGCTTAGAGACTTTTTCAGTGTCTAAACTCTTTTATTTTGAGTTAAATTGAGGTGTAACTTTAGTTTTTGAGGTCCTGGAGGTAAGCTTTTTATGTATTTGTTGGGTGTATTTCTTGTATTTTGCATGTTTTGATGTGCGCGGGTTGCGGACGATTTTAGCGCTGTCGTAATTGGTCATAACGTGTCTCGTATTTTCCTTTTGTAACTACGTAAATTTTGCGAGGTCCGCAGTTGCTGGCAAGGAGCGCCTTCGGCGCTCCATGCCAGCAACTGAGGCCCTCGTTTCGCGAGGGCCGCGGGCTCACTATGCGAGCCCGCAAGTACTAGCAACAGCTCGCATGCTCACAACTATATATGTGATATATATATATATATATATATATATATATATATATATATATATATATGTTTTTGCCCATCCTGCACTAGCTCCGCCACTGGTTTAGGGACATGTGTACCTCAGTGAATCTGTGAGCTATACCATGTAGGGTTATCCAAGATTGGCAGGTCATAGCAGAGAGGTCAGACAAATCATGGTCTACTGGAAAAGGAACTGGCAACCCACTCCAGTATGTTTGCCAAGAAAACCATATGGATAAGCACAAAACAGACAGATGTGCCTAGCGTACCTCTTCCATATGGTCACCGAGAGTCAGACACGACTAAAAGACTGAACGACAAAACAAAATCTTTGAATGCAGGGTACCTTTTATATTTGACTTTACTGGAGTAGATTATATAAGTATATATTTGAAAAATCATTGAATCTGACAAAGAGCATATTTATAAAGCTAGTTTTTAAATTAGAAAAATTAAATGTAATGCCTCTCCTGGCCCCTGTAAACATCCACGACTGGTGAAGGTTTTCCTGTGAAAGGAGCGTTTACATCACTGCAAGAGCAGGGTTTGCATTTTCCATGTGCTTGGCACTCAACCTTTTTAATATGGACACTGGCTGCGCATCTTCCCACTTGTAAACCCAGACAGTTTTGAGCAGGGTGATACTACATATGACACCCCAAATTTGCTATGGTATGATGATAAGTGGATACTTTCAATTCAGAGGAAGTTTCTATGTACACAATGGAAAAGTTGCAGTGTGACAACAGCTTTGATGGAGGAGAATCTTGAAGTAAAGTGTCTTGTTGTGGGTTGCCATGGCAACTGTGACAGTGCTGTTTTAGCTCATGAGCTCAATGTAATGGTAGCGGAACATTATCCTAATGTTATGAATACCTAACACTTCTTCTCTACTTATTGCTATGTGCTTGAGACATTATGAGGAACCATACTGCATAAAAAAGATTTCTTATTCAGTGCTTGGGACAGAGTCATGCCCAAATCCTGAAACAAGCTTCCTTCCAGAAAGTGCTTAGACCCAATACACAGAAACCTGCAGAAGAGAGGACCTAACTGGTGGGATCCATTCATTGGCGGGTCCAGCTGGTCCTTCCACTTGACAGGCAGCTACCACTTGCAGCACTTTCATAGAGATTATAGGCAAGTTCATTAGTTTACAAGGGCATACCACCCTGAGACCGCAACACAAAGAATAATCTATGTAAAGGAATTGGATCACTGCAGTAAAGAATAAATGCACAAAAAGAAAACTATTTTACTTTTTTGCTTTCAAAAACACTTTTCCCATTATTACGTTTGATGTGTCAGCACCGCGGTATTTATTATGGTGATACGAAAACTCTCCCAGTAAAGCCGCTCAGTCTGGGAGGTTTCATTACTTCCTATGTCACATAATTGTCTTTGAAGCCAGCAGGGTGTAGGGATCGAGACAACATTGTGAATGACTTTCAGTAATATTTAGAGGTTGAGACAGAGAGAACTCGCCGCGCCGCAGTTAATGCACGCCGTCCTCGGGGCACTTCCGTAATCAAGTCTTTTCACACCTCTTCTCACTTTAAGATGTGTTTCCTGAAAGCAATTTTCTTAGACCTGGATACTTTCATGTGAATTTAATTGGTTCGGGGACCTCTACATCTGATTTTTTTTTTTTTTATTAATTTGCAACTTTGTCTGATATATTTACTTTATTTATACCTGCATATTTTGCTGCACCGTCATTTAAAGGAACAGTATATAGAAATTGTAATTGAGGTTGAAAAAAAGACTATTGGTTCATTACCTTTTTTAGGTTTCCGCTGATTCTTGTAATGATGCAGAGGAGAGTAAATAAATAAACAGACAAACAAATCTTCTTAAACTTTGCCAATTGTCTCATTAGAGGAAAAAGATGGAAATACGATTATTTAGGTTATATAAGGAAAATAAACTAATTCCATTATTTAAACTATATATATATATATATATATATATATATATATATATATATAATCATCTTTATTTCAAAAGTATTTGTACGTTTTGAAAGATACATCTATTTTTTTGTAAATAATGAATTTATTGCTAATCAGTAACTAAATAAATAAATGAAACCCAGTTCTATGACCATCACAGGGCAATAACAACACGAGCTTGTTGTTTTAATTGATAAATAATAATATTTATGTTCAATAATTTACTTTGTTTTCATATTTCAGACTCAGCTGATCTCCACCCACTATAAGGTCAGTGGAAGAGGTGTCTTTGTCTAGCTTGACCAAAAATAATCTCCTGAACAGCAATTTAATATATATATATATATATATATATAATGGAAGTATAAAATTATCAGTGCTATTCCTGTTTTATTTAAAAAATAATCAATTGCACTATATATCATTGTATATCCATTTATAATTATTTTGTTCATATATAATGTGTACTTATACATAATAAATATATTAATTTATTAAGTCTGGCGTCTGTGTTCTTAAGATCCTCACGTTACAGTAGAGATGTATGGTCCAATTATTTCTAGATTGTTTATTTTTAATACTTTCTTAGGTGGATGTGTTCTTGTAAACTAATGAACTTCTGTTTAACCTGCTTAGAGCCCTTACAGATGTAACTGCCGTATTCCTATTGTGCAGACAGACATTTCCTGTGTTCAAAGTCTCCTCCCACTCAGGAAGTACTGAAGCTAAAACGGTAGAGTCTACAGAGGCATAATTGCATATAAAAGATAATAAATTAGAGACTATTTTTTTTTACATTATTAAAGAATGTTGCATATTTTTAAGTGTATTTCCTCAACATTTTAAAAATAAGTGGTCTTTTAAAGCACTATACTTACCTTGCCAACTAAGGACATTTCTAGAAACAAATATTTTCCAGGGACAGGTCTCAATCAGGGAACTGTCCTCTGTATTCCCAGGTTTACAATATGCTCTTTTTTAAATAACTACACTTGTTTGTAGAAACTAAAAATTTAAATTAAAGGTTGTATTATTTTTATAAGTGAACTATTATTTACAACTGATTTCATTATGACTAATGGAAATGTAATTATTTTACAAGGTTCCTACGTGATCAAAAACAGCTCAAACAAGCAACCCACACAGGGCAATGGCTATGAGTTCTTATTATAATACATTAAAGGGACTCCTTAGGTAAAATATTTTATTTTATATCAAATGTTGAACAAAAAGTAGTGACAGATGTGCAAGATGGCAGCCTACTGAAAAGTATGCAGGGAGAAAGAGGGGAGTGGTTAGAACTTATTGAACTTAGGTAACACACACATATATACATATATATGTGTGTGCATGTATATATCACATATATAGTTGTGAGCGTACGTGCCGTTGCTCATGCTTGCGGGCTCGCGCAGCGAGCCACGGCCCTTGCGTAGCGAGGTCACTGGGCAAGGGCCTCAGTTGCTGGCATGGAGCGCCTTCGGCGCTCCATGCCAGCAACTGAGGCCACCTCGCGAAGCGAGGGCCTCAGTTGCTGGCGAGGTCACTGGGCAAGGGCCTCAGTTGCTGGCATGGAGCGCCGAAGGCGCTCCATGCCAGCAACTGAGGCCCCTCGCGAAGCGAGGGCCTCCTTTGCTGGCGAGGTCACTGGGCAAGGGCCTCAAACCCTCGCAAAGTTCACGTCGCTACTCAAAAAACACGACACACAAATTCCGACACTCGCTAAATTTTACGAGGAACGCAAACAACCTACGAAACACGTTACCACACATTACGACCTCGCAAACATCGGACGCAACACGCCGACATACAAACATTTAAAACACAATAAATACACACAACACACACATAAAAAGCTTACCTACAGCAAGAGGAACCATCCAGCACCTCAAAAAAACAAGTTACACCTTCATTTAAATAAAAATAAAACACTTTAGACACTAATAAAATCGCTAAGCAAGAGAAAAAATGGCCGACGGACAAAACGAAAACGAGGCTACAGCACTTTCCACACGTAAAACACCACACCACACTCGCAAAACACCACACGAATCTCGAAAACCACTACAAACCAATAACGGACAATACGCAAAGACGCACAACACACATAAACCGCCATTTAACGCAAATGCGGAAGTACGACAGTACGCGAACGGTTTCACCTCGCGCACGCACAGTATTACACTGCACACATTCACCACGCTTATAGAGCAGCTCCACAATACTAATGCTGCAGCAATGTCAAAACACATTCACAGCTCTTCAACACAATGCTTCCAAATAGGTAAAGTATATTCATTTATTAATGTATTATATCTTTACTATTACACACCAAACAACATTAGCTCACTTACAATAACATTGCCGTCATTTTTTGACGGGCAAGTCGCTAGTATATATATATATAATCGTGTAAAAAACAAAAATACAAAAAATGGCGCTTAGCACCTATAATAAAGAAAAAAACAAGAAAGAAAAAAGAAAAATCTAACTTAGAAGCAGGAGTAACAAAGGGATGATAGAGATAATATAGAAGGATGTGTCACCATATAATAATGGTGGACATGTATATATAAGGATACAAGGTAAGTGACACATAGCATTACTTATACATCCTAATATCTTATTAATAATGTCCTCATACATCTGTTAGGACAATCATAGGACAGAATCTCTATCAATAGTGAAAAAAGTTGTAGTAATAGAATAAAAAGTAGAAAAAAATGAATGAAAAAACACTCTATATATATACAATAATTACAAAAAGGAAAAAATCTAAAGGCAAAGGATATCTTGAAAAGTACTGAAGTACATAAGGTGAGCGTAAAAAAGAAAAGTTGAACAGTGCACCAGAGCACAGTGTAAAATACGCTTGCTAGCTCATAGAAGGATATAATCCTGCTCCACCAGCTCTTACCTTAGGGCTCCTAGTATGTACCAGCATGCTCCATATACTCCCAAAAATAGAGAAAAAGAAAGGGAGGGTATCAAGATATATCCATATATATATAGAGTGTTTTTTCATTCATTTTTCTACTTTTTATTCTATTACTACAACTTTTTTCACTATTGATAGAGATTCTGTCCTATGATTGTCCTAACAGATGTATGAGGACTTTATTAATAGGATATTAGGATGTATAAGTAATGCTATGCGTCACTTACCTTGTATCCTTATATATACATGTCCACCATTATTATATGGTGACACATCCTTCTATATTATCTCTATCATCCCTTTGTTACTCCTGCTTCTAAGTTAGATTTTTCGTTTTTCTTTCTTGTTTTTATATATATATATATATATATATATATATATATATATATATACACATATGAAGATTGAGGTAGCTGTGCTTGTCCAGAAATCTAGAAGAAAAAACACAGTATTGCAGTATTCACTGCCTCATTAAATTGCAAGCCCTGTAAGTGCAAAGTGAGGCCGAGCTCGAAATTCTGCCTACTTACGTTGCTATTAAATTGGAACCTGCTGCCAACTACGGGATGGAGAGGCAAACTCATAAATCATCTGTCTGACGTTGGATTTGCGGTCGTGTGGACGATCGATTAGTGTAGACCGTAATTACGGGTACAGACGTAGCCAATGGAAAAAGAGATCGTTAGCGTTAGGTCACTGAAAAAGGGGAGGGTAGATTTCAAGTCCTACGTGCTTCAATGACAGTTTGCGATCGGACCCACATTCCAGATATAATGCAATATTAATATAGCCATAAATAATATATTCTATTACATGCGAGTTACAGTATATGTATTAACACATCAATTGCCAGGATCGATATAGCACAAAATAGAAACTTGAAATAAAGTATTTTTTGGGTCCGGCTTGAGAACGTTTTGCTATTAATTATAAGACCTAACATCCCTTATAATAAATGTACAGTAGAGTGTTGTTAATGCATTACAAGCAGTACATATTGTACTTTACCCCCCTTGCGGGTGCTCTCGAGAACACTTTGGCCTTTGGGCTCCATTGGCATGTTACAAGCTTGCTCGCGAGTGACCACGTTGCAATTTAATAGCTGAAATGAACAAGTAGCGTTTACGGGCTGAACAGATCCAAGGATTTATGTGCACGAAGTTCAACACTGCTCAGCTCAAAGCCCATTCTCGGCTGTCCTGCGTTTTAAAACACAAATCCACTGCGAGCAACGTTACAGGGCTAATTTAATACCAGTAACACGTAATTTTGGAGTTACGGGCTATGTTTTACAACGTAGCCCCAATTTAATGAGGCTAATGATGCTAATAACGTGGCGCGCATGTGACGTCACTAGCATATACCGGGTGCTGACGCCTGCTAATGACGTGACATCCCATGCGCGCCACGTCATTAGCATTGGTCAAGATGCCAGAAGGAGCGGAGGATGGAGCAGAAGCTGCAGATAGAGGTAAGTGAGGGAAAAGGGGGAGGTATTTAGAGGGGTAAGTTAGGAGGGGGGTTTAGAATGAGGAGGGGTTTGAGGATGAGGAGGGGGGTTGAGGATGAGGAGGGAGGTTGAGGAAGAAGGTTGAGGATGAGGATGGGGGGTTGAGGAGGGAGGTTGAGGATGGGGGGGTTTAGGATGAGGATGGGGGTTGAGGATGAGGATGGGGGTTGAGGATGAGGAGGGGGGTTGAGGATGAGGAGGGGGGTTGAGGATGAGAATGAGGGGATGTGGATGGGGGGGTTGAGGATGAGGATGGGGGGTTGAGGTTGAGGAGCGAAGTTGAGCAGGTGGTTGTGGATGAGGAGGGGGTTGAGGATGAGGAGGGGGGTTGAGGAGGGAGGTTGAGGAGGGGGGTTGAGGAGGGAGGTTGAGGATGATGAGGGGGGTTGAGGAGGGAGGTTGAGATGGGAGTTTGAGGATGAGGAGGGGGGTTGAGGTTGAGAAGGGAGGTTGAGGAGGGGGTTGAGGATGAGGAGGGTGGTTGAGGAGGGAGTTTGAGGATGGGGAGGGAGGTTGAGGAGGGAGGTTGAGGATGAGGAGGGGGGTTAAGGATGAGGAGGGGGTTGAGGATGAGGATGGGGTTGAGGATGGGGGGGTTGAGGAGGGGGTTTAGAATGAGGATGGGGTTGAGGAGGGAGGTTGAGGAGGAGGGAGGTTGAGGATGAGGAGGGAGGATGAGGAGGGAGGTTAAGGATGAGGAGGGGGTTGAGGAGGAAGACTGAGAATGAGGAGGGGGGTTGAGGAGGGAGGTTGAGAATGATGAGGGGGTTGAGAAGGGTGATCAGGGAGGGGGGGAGAGTCACAGTGAAGGGAGGGGGAAGAGACACAGGGAAGGGAGAGGGGGGAAGAGACACAGGGAAGGGAGAGGGGGGAAGAGACACAGGGAAGGGAGAGGGGTGAAGAGACACAGGGGAAAGATAGGGGAGACACAAGAAAAGGGCACACAAGAGAGGGACACAGGGGGCAGCACATTTCCCACCCTCGGCTTATATATATATTTTTTTGGTGAAGGTCAGTTATTTTTGCAAGCACAATGTTTGTGTCTGTGATAATAATCCAGAATAACATCACTCAGTATCAGCCTATTGTGCATATTTATTTTAACGACAGCAAAGCAAACTAAACAAAGCAATTCCGCTCTGCTGAAAGCTCTCAGTATTCATCAGAATGCCATGGCATGTTCAATGGGATTTCATTAAATTCAAGTAAACAGATGTGGGTGTAGGGACGAGCATTCATTTTGGTTCAGTTTGTTGAGAAACACATTTTATTTTGAAATAGGATGTATGAATTTATTATCTGTTAGTGCCAAGATTATGGTGATAATGCAGTTACGATGGATGTAATATGATAATTACAAAAAGAAAGTAAAATCTTCTGTTATTATTGATTTCTGAGTGATTATGGTTGTTTAACTGCTGAAGAAATATCATAAGGTTTATCAATGTTTCTGGAAATTTTACAATGTTGTAGTTAACAATATTGTATAACCTACTTTATATAACATTCCCTTTCTGGATTGCTGCCTTGTCGTGGTGAAGGGGTTTGTGTACCTCAATGAAGCTGTGAGCTATACCATGTAGGGTCACCCAAGATGGACAGGTCATAGAAGTGAGGTCAGACAAATTGCAGTCCACTGGAGAAGGTAGTGACAACCAACTCCAGTATCTTTGCCATTAAACCCTTATGGAAGAGCACAACCAGACACAAGATGTGTTGTGGTCCATAGAAGAGTCATACAAGACTAAGCAATGACAAAAACACACACACACACATGGTTGGGCTTGGTCAGTACGTGGATGGGAAAACCCCTAAGAATCCCAGGTGCTGTATGCTATGGCCTACTGGAGAAGGAACAGGCAACCCACTCCAGTATATCTGCCATGAAAATCAAGTGGATCAGAATGACCATGGACATAAAGATCTGCCTGGTGTTGTAGTCTATGAAGTCACAGAGAGTCAGACATGACTGAATGACACAATAACAGGTTTTAGACAGAGCACTACTGATTAATGTAAGGAATAACTAAAATAACAATGAAGGGTGAGGAAGCTGTAATGGAAGATTTTCATTTGCCAGATGTGTGGAGGATTCCTGACGCTGGATTAGCCAGGAATTAGTTTATTCTACTTTGAAAGCGGCATCACTTACACAATTAGTTAAAGAGCCTACTAATAAGGTAAGGAAGCTATATTAGATTTAATACTCACAAACATCTATATAATTTCAGATGTATCTGTAGGTGAGAGCTTAGGATCCAGTGATCACTGGTCAGTATGGTTTAGTATACAGGTAAAGGCTGTGTCTAACCATACAAAAACAAAAGTCTTAGGACCTCATTCAATTGCAATTTGGTCAAATGAATAGGGTTCTATATAAGCACATAGCATATTTTTTTTACAGAAGTTTTTAGCTATTGAACTTCTATCCAAAAGCAAGGTCTTTACTAACTAAAAACTTCTGTGCTTATATAGAGCCCTATTCAATTGGGCAAATTGCAATTGAATGAGGCCATTAGAAACAATGATAATGGCTGAAACAAGAAATGTTAAATGGTACCTCAGACTGCATTAGGTTTGTTTAGAAAAGTAAAAAAGAAAAACAACAACAACCAGCAACAGCCATTAGTAAATAAAAAAAAAACTAGGTCATTGAAGCTACAAACAGACTCAGTCAGAGAAAGACAGAGAATTATATAAAACCAAGTATAGGGAGGTAATACAGTTTATCAGATGTGCCAAGGCCCATACAGAAAATAAAATTGCACAATAAAAAAAAGAAGATGATAAAAATGTTTTATAAAATGTGCTGCATAAATGAAGGATGTTTTTTGCCTAAGGATTGCAGAAATGGAATAATCCAGCAAAATTAGATACTGTATGCCTTTAATAAAGTAGATCATAGCTAAGCAGAGGATGACAGGAACATAGTAAACTACTTGTTTTTATACTTCTGCCATTGGCTAAAGTTTTAATAAATCATTATTGACAGGAATAGTTCTAGATAACTGAAAAACTGCCAATGTAGTGACACACAAAAAAGGTAGTGGGGAAGACTCCAGTAACTACAGGCCAGTAAGTTTGACAACAGTAGTATGCAAACTATTGGAAATATTTTTAAAAGATTTATGGAATTCCTAAAATTTTATAATTTATAATAGGCAGCATTAGCTGAGAGATCATGTCAGACTTATCTAATTGATTTAATAGATAATATAACCAAAGTTATAGACTGCGTTCCTGCAGCAGCCAATTTACTGCACAGCTTTACTACCGGAGTATGGGACAATATTCTACACTTCTTGCCATAGTTTGACAAAGAAATAAATAGTTCCAGCTCAGTGATCAGGATCAATAGGAGGACCTTCAGCCTCTTTCTTCCGGACCTCCAATGCATTATCAAATGTATCATATATCCTACATGAACCTCTCAAACCCTTCATACAAGCTATAACTTATATGGGGTTGTTTTCTTGAGACTCCCTTACAATGTAGACTCTGAAGGCCCGTAGGCTACCCAGGTTCCCTGGGTTGGAAGGAGGGCCCACTCGGGGATATGGATAGGCAGGGGCTAGCTGGGGAGGAGCCTGATATATATAGACTTTGGCACCAATTTCTGTCATTATGCCCCAGCTAGTCACATGTGAAGATAGGCCCTCCTGTCGTTCCCGCTCTCTCCTTTTCCCCTTTTGTTTCTCTCTCCTTTTCTTTCTCTCTCCTTTGATCTCTCTCTTTCCTTTCTTGCCCTTTGTTGTCCTTTCCCCATTACCATTCCTGCTGGTTGTCCTGCGATCTTGGCTGTCTCCGTTGGAAACAGGGTCGGGAACCCAGCAGTTGGGGGCACAGGAGCGTGTGGAGAGTGGGGGTCTCCAACTGGAGCAGTGGCAGCTAGGCAGCAGCATCGGTGCCGCTGCTCGCGTCAAAGCTCCCGGTCCGGGCAAGTGAGTCAGTGACCCACACCTTCTTCCCCACTGACCATGGCTCTGTCCAGGGGTTTTGGCGTGCTTCCAGGCTGTCGCGTGGAAGCCGATGGGGGGGTTTAGGCCCCACCACCAACTCCCCTTTTAGCCTGCTACCATGCCCGCGGCGTGATGTACATCCAGGGCTGCTGCAGGAATGCTGGCCTGGGATTGGATCGGCAGCTGCTCAGGGACCAGGTCGCAGCAGCCCAAAGATCCAGTGGCCTTGACGTGGTAACTGTAGTAGTTGGCAGGAGGGTCTAGGTGCTGTAAAAAGGGCTGGTTTTTATATGGGACGGAGTGGCCTTAAGAGTACATGGTCATACGTTCGTCATAATCCAGCCTTGGTGTGTCAGTTCATTGCGCCTGTCCTTTCCTTATTTCGCCTCAGCCAACCTGGTTGGGGCAGTTAAAAAAACAGATCCCTGGGGTGTTTTTTTTTTGACGTAGCAGTGGTTAGGATGCTAATGCTTTCACCCCGCGTTGGACAGCATTCGGAGCATACAGTGACAGTTATATAGCGGATTGGTCAATTTCCACGATAGAGGATCAGGGTGATCGGCAGGCTCTCTCCTCAGAGGATGAATAATACAGGACCTAATAGATGGTGGTCAATTCTCCTTTTGCATTGCCCCATCAGGGGTCTCATATAGTGGAGAACGGAAGAGGGAGTCAGTTTGCTCCTGTTGGATCACACTTTCATCCTTCAGGCTCTCACGTGTATCTCAAGCTATGGAAATGACGGCTGGCGTTACACAGTCCTGGTTTCGGGTTATTCCCATTGGTCAACGGGTATGACGGAAAGTAAATCGCTGTTCGTGTATACGTCAGTAAAGTAAGCCAGTTACACTCAATTCTACAACATCCCACCCAGTTTTTCGATGGCGTAAAGCAGTTGGGCTTAAATATCGGTAATGGAGCTTTTAGTAGGATGATCAGGTACCAGGTTGCAGGGAAGGATAGCCGACTGGTCCTATCACAGGTGCACCTCACATTGCTGGCCTTAGTGTGGGTGGTTTGCGCAATGAATACGCGCATGGGCAGGCGAGCAAGGTTGGGGGTTATTGGGAACCCAAGGCCCCAGAGGAAGTGTACCCCAAAGGTAGGGGGTCAAATAACAGTCGCGGCCTTCAAGGAACAGGCTGGTGGGAATGACCTGATGAAGGAGTTATCAGGAATGTTAGCAGATCAAGGTTAAACAGGAGGTATGGCAAAGGGACGGTAGGCGGCTGGTAGCCTTTCCCAGAGATACCAATGAGATATACCAATGTGATCAGTGGTCATTATGGTTTAGTATACAGGTAAAGGCTGCGTCTAACCATACAAAAACAAAAGTCTTAGGACCTCATTCAATTGTGATTTGGTCAAATGAATAGGGTTCTATGTAAGCACATAGCATATTTTTTTTACAGAAGTTTTTAGTTATTGACTATCCAAAAGCAAGGTCTTAACTAACTAAAAACTTCTGTCAAAAAATAAGCTCTGTGCTTATATAGAGCCCGATTCAATTGGGCAAATTGCAATCGAATGAGGCCCTTAGAAACAATGATAATGGCTGAAACAAGAAATGTTAGATGGTACCTCAGACTGCATTAGGTTTGTTTAGAAAAAAGGTCATTGAAGCTACAAACAGACTCAGTCAGAGAAAGACAGAGAATTATATAAAACCAAGTATAGGGAGGTAATACAGCTTATCAGATGTGCCAAGGCCCATGCAGAAAATAAAATTGCACAATAAAAAAAAGAAGATGATAAAAATGTTTTATAAAATGTGCTGCATAAATGATGTTTTTTGCCTAAGGATTGCAAAAATGGAATAATCCAGCAAAATTAGATACCGTATGCCTTTAATAAAGTAGATCATAGCTAAGCAGAGGATGACAGGAACATAGTAAACTACTTGGATTTATACTTCTGCCATTGGCTAAAGTTTTAATAAATCATTATTGACAGGAATAGTTCTAGATAACTGAAAAACTGCCAATGTAGTGACACACAAAAAAGGTAGTGGGGAAGACTCCAGTAACTACACTCCAGTATGTCTGACATCAGTAGTATGCAAACTATTGGAAATATTTTTAAAAGATTTATGGAATTCCTAAAATTTTATAATTTATAATAGGCAGCATTAGCTGAGAGATCATGTCAGACTTATCTAATTGATTTAATAGATAATGTAACCAAAGTTATAGACTGCGTTCCTGTAGCAGCCAATTTACTGCACAGCTTTACTACCGGAGTATGGGACAATATTCTGCACTTTTTGCCATAGTTTGACAAAGAAATAAATAGCTCCAGCCCAATGATCAGGATCAATAGGAGGACTTTCAGCCTCTTTCTTCCGGACCTCCAAATCATTATCAAACGTATCATATATCCTACATAAACCTCTCAAACCCTTTATACAAGCTATAACTTATATGGTGTTGTTTTCTTGAGACTCCCTTACAATGTAGACTCTGAAGGCCCGTAGGCTACCCAGGTTGGAAGGAGGGCCCACTTGACCTGGTAAGACCAGGGGTATGGATAGGCAGGGGCTAGCTGGGGCAGGGCCTGATATATATAGACTTTGGCGCCAATTTCTGTCATTATGCCCCAGCTAGCCACATGTGAAGATAGGCCCTCCTGTAGTTCCCGTTCTCTCTCCTTTCCCCTTTTGTTTCCCTCTCCTTTTCTTTCTCTCTCCTTTGATCTCTCTTTCTTTCCTTTCTTGCCCATTCTTGGGGGTCTCCAACTGCAGCAGTGGCAGCTAGGCAGCAGCATTGGTGCAGCATCTCGCGGCGAGGCTCCCGCTCCGGGCAAATGAGTCAGTAACCCCCCCCCCCCCTCCCCGGACCATGGCTCTGTCTAGGAGTTTTGGCGCACTTCCAGGCTGTCGCGTGGAAGCTGATACGGGGTTTAGCCCCCCACCTCCAACTCGCTTTTTGCCATGTTACCGTGACCGCGGCATGGCATACATCCAGGGCTGCTGCAGGAATGCTGGCTCGGGATTGGATCGGCAGCTGCTCAGAGGCCAGGTCCGCAGCAACCCGAAGATCCAGTGGCCTTGACGTGGTAACTGTAGTAGTTGGCAGGAGGGTCTTGGTGCTGTAAAAAGGGCTGGTTTTTAAATGGGACGGAGTGGTCATACATTTGTCATAATCCAGCCTTGGTGTGTCAGTTCAGGTCTAAGGTTGCGCCTGTCCTTTCCTTATTTCGCATCAGCCAACCTGGTTGAGGCCGTTAAAAAACAGTTCCCCGGGAGTGTTTTTTTTATGACGTAGCAGTGGTTAGGATGCTGTGCTTTCACCCCAGCATCTTGGGGTCAATACCAGCCAGGGAACCAAGAGGTCACACTGTTCAGGACTTGGGTGGGAGTCCACCTGGGAATACCAGGAGCCGTATTCAGCAATCATTCTCATTTACAGTCAAGATTAGCAGTGCAATTTCCGTTTCAGACGTTGGGGGGGTTGGCCTTTTATCCCTTCTAGCATAGGGTTTCCTGCGACATAGGGACGTTGTTATGCAGTTGCTGGCAATTTCTCTATTGTCCTGGGTGTCAATATGTGAGTAGACAGGGTTCATACCGGAGGTTTTACGTGTGGTACTGGATTCGGGCTATCAGGAATGTTAGGGGATCAAGGTTAAACAGGAGGTATGGCAAAGGGACGGTAGGCGACTGGTAGCCTTTCCCAAGGGCCAGAGATATTACTGTTTGGAAAGAGGTTGTGATAAGTGTGAAGCCTGGTGGTTCTGTACAGCCACCTCTCCTACCCAACCATATGATTTTAAGTGAGAGGTTGGTGGTGGACAGACATGGTATGGTGACCTCAGGTACGTGGTCTTGGGATCCTAAGGTGACCAGGTGGCCACGACGGTCCAAGTCGGACTAAATGGTAAAGGGTTGTAGCCGACAGAGTCCAAGCCAGCACGTTCGGCCATTGCCAAAGGTTGGTGGGTTGTGCCCACCCAGGAACGGTTGGCTTTGGGCACACTGATTGCTCCCCTTTCATTGGTATTGTGGTTGTCTTGGACCAATAACGCGTGAGGTGTTTTTGGGCCGCACCGGTCCAAGTCCGACTAGTGGGGAAAGAGGATTGTAGCTTACAGAGCCCGAGCCTTTGTGTTCGGCAGTTGCCAAAGGGTGGTGGGTCAGGCCCACCCAGGGACGGTTGGCTTTGGGCACACTGATTGCTCCCCTTTGCGCCCAACTGGCCACAGTCGGGAGTAGACCAGGTTCAGATGGAGGTACAATTGGTTGCTACAGAGATGGGTAATGACCACAGTCGGCGGAGCGGGAGCGAACGGCACTACCCACTTCATACCATGGGCATTGTTCAAAGTGGTTGTAATGTTCGCGATAATACACTCATCAAGCAGCGGGATTATCAGAGGTTAAGAAATGATCAGGCATGGTCGTATTTGTATCATAGGCAAGCTATCCGTACATGGCCTGCAAGAAGCGTACAGAGGCTGGCTTTGCCTCGCTCTGCTGTAGTTTCTGGAGAAAAAAGGTAGCGCAAGGGCTTTGAGGCTATCGTTTTCTGATCGTAGCTAGGCTCCATTTCAGGAGAGGATATGGAGCCCATAGCGCTGAGGTTTTTAGGAAGGGAGGTAGCAGGCCATGTTGTTTTTGGGTGGCGTTTGAATTCCGCAGAAGGTCTTCTGCGGCCTTCTTCATGATGGGTGGTGATGGGTGGTGATATCCTACCCTACGGGGGTATGGATCTTCCATCACGGTAGACCCTGGACGAGGGTTCAGGGCGAAGTGCGTACTGTCTCTGGCCAGGCTCCTCCCCTCACGTGGTAATGTTTATTTATTTAATGTTATTGGTATTATGTATTTTGCTTTTCCCAATAAATGATGTGGCCGGTTTTCTCCCAAGAAGTGGTCTGTGTCTAATTATTATAGTTAATATGTGTTTCAGTGTCAAAATCATTAAGCTAACATACCCAACTGGGTCTTGCCTAGGTCAAGTTTTCTAAATTGCAGTATATTAAAATATTTGTTTGTCTATCCATAAAAAATATGGATCTGTTTTTAACTTTTATAAATATATTAGGACCTTGTGAATTTTGTACAGGTACTTTTTCAGAAGATTGGTTTTTACAACCATTATCAAAGTTAAAAGTGGGCTGAGACAATACTGAAGGAACTTAGATCAGTACTTGCTGCACCGTTGGCGAAACTTTTTAATAAATCATTATTGACAGGTATAGATCCAGATAACTGGCAAACTGCATATACAGTACTGCTAAATGAAGGGCCATATTCTATTGGCTGCTCGCAAATGCCTTGAACCCGTACTTTTGGCTGTGGGTGTTTTTCTTATACATGTTAGATGTATTCTATTGCCTCTAGCTTGCAACTTCCAACCTTAAGGCTGAACTCGTAAACCCTACCTTTTTAAGTCTGATTTCAGGGGGCATGATCATATGATTTGACAATATTTAACCAAGATCGTAATTTACTTCTTAGACACAGCCAATAGGAAATTAGTCCGTCATCATGACGTCAGTAAAACATGGAAGTTAGACGTAATCTTCATTTCAGAGGCTAAGAATTAATTAGTGTGAATAAGTAATATTTGCCGATCGGGCTCGCAATCAAGCAATATAGCAATCTATAAAATGCATTAGATCATCTGTTCTAGTCCATGTGGGTTTTATGATATGTATGAACCCCTTGAGGTGGACATTACTCAGAAATAACATTTAAAACAAATATTTTTTATTTGCATATTTGTGGGTTTGAGACTGTTCAATTAATTCAAATGTATTTGTATGCCTTCCCATGCTTTTAAAGTACAGTATTGTACGTTTATTTGCTGCTACAGCTATAAGTGTTTGAAAAAGGCTTTTGCAAGTCCTATTTAATACTCGTAATATATTTGGCAGAAACGTGATACTTTTTTCAGTTACAGGTTAGACTTTATTTGTGATCTAGAGCTACGGGTCTAATAGAATATCAATTTTGTTTAACTTTAATTAATTAGAGCTCATAATATTCGAGCTGTGCTACAACCAATGGAGTTCTAAGGCCGTTTTTATGTCTTTAACTGGTCCATACTGATTGTGGGCGGGTAACTTGTAATCAGATTGCAAGTAGCTAATAGAATCTGTGCCAATATTAAGAGATTTTAAGTATGTATAAATGTACAAATTGGGCAATAGAATAGGTCCCAAAGAGGGTAGTGTGGAAGACTTCAGTCACTACATGTCAGTAAGGGTGACTTCATGTGTCTATCCATAAAGATTATGGTTTCCGGACTTGTCAAAAAAAAAAAAATTAACTAGACTTAGGGGTACAGGAAATATATTGTTTTTATTGCGCTGTGTGAATTCTCTACCCTGGCGTAAAAATGGGTATATAATTATAGAGCACTATCTTTATACACAGATCATGGGCTATACATAGTGGGGGCATATAGTAAATCTTTGATTCAGATTTAAAACCAACCCAGCCAGATGATGGTTAGAAAGCAAGCAGTTTTCAGTATAAGTATTCTCAGAAAGGATCAACTACTTAATCATTATGTATTAAAAATGTGTTTATATTTATCTTCACCAGTTAAAATAATACAGTAGAATATATTGTAGTATAATGTAAAACTATCACATCTATAGTTGTGAGCAGGCGAGCCAGCTCGAGCCGTTGCAGCCCTCGCCGAAGGCACTCCTTGCCAGCAACTGCGACCCTCGCAAACTTTACGTCGCAACGCAAACAACATACGAGACACATTAACACAAATTACGGACTCGCAAAAATCGGCCGCAACCCGCGGACATGAAAAAACTAAAAAACACAATAAATACACACAACACATACATAAAAAGCTTACCTACAGCAAGAGGGAGCATCCAGGACCTCAAAAAATGAACTTACACCTTCATTTAACTCAAAATAAAAGAGTTTAGACACTAAAAAATTCTCTAAGAGAGAGAAAAAATGGCCGCCGAACAAAACGAAAACGAGGCTACAGCACTCTAAACACGCAAAACACCTACGGATATTCCGCTACAGACGTATACCACACATTACACGCCATTTTAGAACAATGAAGTACACAACTACCCTAACGGTTTGGTCTCGCCCACGCACACTATTACACTCCACACATTCATGACACTTACACATCAGCTCCACACCACTAATGCTGCAGCAACATCAAAACAGATTGCCAGCTCTTCAACACAATGCTTCCTGCATATATTACTTCAAAATAGGTAAAGTATATTACTTTATTAATCTATTAGTTATTTTATTATTATACACCAAATAGCATTAGCTCACTTACAATTTCATTGCCGTCATTTTTTAACGGGCAATTCGCTAGTAGGTAATAATAAGCACTTGATCAATTGAGTATTATTTTAAAGAAATGCATTTTCCCATAGTAAATAACATTAAAGTTTTTTCTGATATACCGTCAAACCAAGATGTGTATCTCTGTTAATGAAAGTTTATTGACAAGTATTACTGATTATCCACCAAAGCACTGAACCCATTGTCCTGACTGCAGTTGCCTGCACAATAGAGATTATGGCATACTCAATGAACCCAAAGCAAAAAGCACTATGCAAATGGGAATAAATTCTCCATGCTGCAAATAAAACCTAAATCCTTAGGGTTCTTTAGATATACTAATCAAAAAGAAAAAAAAAACATTATAATGTATTAATAAGGTGAAACAGCAAAATATAATAATTTAGAGGGAGCTTGTAGTTTATGGTCTCTCTCTCCAGTCAGTGTTGATTTTGACTTGAAAAAGAGAGGTACATATCTTACATTATTTAAAATGTAATTGTCCTTCTTTAAAATAAAATTGATGTTTGCAATTTTTAGCTGTTAATCAGCCTTTCTGATTCATCCACAAATCTTTATTAATGAAAGACCATTGCTTTTAATTATTGATAAGCCCCTGAGGCATTGTTTCTGTTGCAGTTGGCTGCATAAAAAGAGACTAGGCAAGCCCAGAAACAGGCGAAGGCACAGAAAACAATGACAGGACTGCAATGATCTCTCATTAATAAAACATTTCAACTTCTTTTTGAGGGTGGATTAAAAAGCCTGACAGCTCAAATTGACAAAGCTTCAACTGTATTCAAAGTCTCCTTCCACCTCATCACAGACCAAAATGTCAGCAATTGCTGCGTAAATGCATTTAAAAAATATTTAATTAGAGGATGCTCCAGTGGCAGAGCTACTGATGGCGCAGAAGGTGCAAATCACTGGGGTCCACTACAAGGTAGAAAGGCACTGCTACAAGCATCTCCCGTTGGTAAAGGGGGACTCAATTTATTATGGGTAAGGCTGGATAATTATTTTCTAGAAAAAGGTGGAAAGGTGATCTGATTACCATGTAATAATCAAATCACACAAATGCATACAATAAAAAAGGAATATATATATATATATATATATATATATATATATATATATAGTAATTTAGTAATTATTAATCTATATATATATATATATATATATATATATATATATATATATATATATATATGAATAATGAGTCTTGCAATATAATTTGATACCTTTTGTATTGGACAAGCATCTTATTTATAATGACGAGCTTTCGAGAGGTTTAACCTCTCTTTATCAAGTCTCAAGCAATACTACATGAGATGGAACCCTCAGTTTGAATAATAACAGCAGATGCAGAGAGAGTGGAGACAGCATCTGACATCATCAGGTAAATACATATATGGGGAATAAACACAACATAGCAAAGGAAACACATATACACATATTATATAAACATATACATCAATATATATACTGCTCAAAAAAATAAAGGGAACACTAAAATAACACATCCTAGATCTGAATGAATTAAATATTCTTATGAAATACTTTGTTCTTTGCATAGTTGAATGTGCTGACAACAAAATCACACAAAAATTAAAAAATGGAAATCACATTTTTCAACCCATGGAGGTCTGGATTTGGAGTCACCCCCATTATGAAAGTGGAAAAACACACTACAGGCTGATCCAACTTTGATGTAATGTCCTTAAAACAAGTCAACATGAGGCTCAGTAGTGTGTGTGGCCTCCACGTGCCTGTATGACCTACCTACAACGCCTGTGCATGCTCTTGATGTGTGGCGGATGGTCTCCTGAGGGATCTCCTCCAAGACCTGGACTAAAGCATCTGCCAACTCCTGGACAGTCTGTGGTGCAACGTGACGTTGGTGGATGGAGCGAGACATGATGTCCCAGATGTGCTCAATTGGATTCAAGTCTGGGGAACGGGCGGGCCAGTCCATAGCATCAATGCTTTTGTCTTGCAGGAACTGCTGATACACTCCAGCCACATGAGGTCTAGCATTGTCTTGCATTAGGAGGAACCCAGGGCCAACCACACTAGCATATGGTCTCACAATAGGTCTGAGGATCTCATCTCGGTACCTATTGGCAGTCAGGCTACCTCTGGCGAGCACATGGAGGGCTGTGTGGCCCCCCAAAGAAATGCCACCCCACACCATTACTGATCCACTGCCAAACCAATCATGCTGGATGATGTTGCAGGCAGCAGAACGTTCTCCACAGCGTCTCCAGACCCTGTCACGTCTGTCACATGTGCTCGGTGTGAACCTGCTTTCATCTGTGAAGAGCACAGGGCGCCAGTGGCAAATTTGCCAATCTTGGTGTTCTCTGGCAAATGCCAAACATACTGCACGGTGTTCGGCTGTAAGCACAACCCCCACCGGTGGATGTCGGGCCCTCATACCACCCTCATGGAGTCTGTTTCTGACCGTTTGAGCAGACACATGCACATTTGTGACCTGCTGGAGGTCATTTTGCAAAGCTCTGGCAGTGCTCTTCCTGTTCCTCCTTGCACAAAGGCGGAGGTAGCGGTCCTGATGCTGGGTTGTTGCCCTCATACTGCCTCCTCCACATCTCCTGATGTACTGGCCTGTCTCCTGGTAGCGCCTCCATGCTCTGGACACTACGCTGACAGACACAGCAAACCTTCTTGCCACAGCTCGCATTGATGTGCTATCCTGGATGAGCTGCACTACCTGAGCCACTTGTGTGGGTTGTAGACTCTGTGTCATGCTACCACTAGAGTGAAAGCACCACCAGCATTAAAAAGTGACCAAAACATCAGCCAGAACGCATAGGAACTGAGAAGTGGTCTGTGGTCACCACCTGCAAAATCACTCCTTTATTGGGGGTGTCTTGCTAATTGCCCATAATTTCCACCTGTTGTCTATCCCATTTGCACAACAGCATGTGAAATTGATTGTCACTCAGTGTTGCTTCCTAAGTGGACAGTTTGATTTTACAGAAGTGTGATTGACTTGGAGTTACATTGTGTTGTTTAAGTGTTCCCATTATTTTTTTGAGCAGTGTACATCAATATATACATGAAAAAGCAGAGCACTGTAGTCCACAGTGATATCTTTCCTATTTAACAAACACCTCACTAAGAGTGCTAAGTTTGTTATGGTATAAGAGAAAAAAATCACATGAAATTCTGATAATGTGTTAGAAAATCCAAGTCTATATTTAGTCCTGTGTATTTAGTGTTGAAGAATGTGATCATCTTTATTTCAAATGCTTTTCTCTTTTGGATGTTTTTACATTTTCCTCTGAGTATTTTGACTTTTAAGTTTTGGGTGGGGTGATCATTCTGGCTAAAATGGTGTCCTACTGGGCTACAATAGCTGTCTTCATGATGCTTTTTTATTGATTGCCTGTGTAAATTCATCCTTAAATTTTTTGGCCGGTTTCTCTAATGTAAGCGCCTGTGTCACATAAAGTACAATCCTACAACTGGGATTTTCTACCTCGGCCGAAAATCCACAAACCAGGCAGCCCAGGGAGACCAATTGTTACAGGTATGGACACACTGACTGAACAGATATCTGGATTTGTTGAAAACATCCTTAAACCATTAGTTAGTAACACCAGTAGCTATATACAAGACACCACTGACTTTCTCACCAAACTCAGTCAGATTAAAGACCTACACACTACTTGTTACAATGGATGTAGAGTCTCTTTAAGTAATATCCCACACAAAGATGGCACTGAGGCATGCTTTAAGTTTCTTTCAACAAACATGCAAAACAATAAATATGGCCCTGATATTATTGTAAAACTAATATAATATATCCTTACCCACAACTATTTTACTTTTAACCAGGATACCTACAGATGATGTGGACTGCCATGGGTACCAAAATGGCTCCACAATACGCAAATCTATTTATGGCCAATCTAGAGGAAACTTTCTTATCTGTATCCATTTACATACCATACAAATACTACCGTTATATAGATGATCTGTTCATCATCTGGACAGAAGGACAAAGCAAACTCAGAGACTTTCATAATTCATTCAACACCTTCAATTCATCTATAAAACTTAAAATGGATTTCTCCACAGAACAGGTAAACTTTCTAGACACTACTATATCCATCACCAATGGCACTCTCCCTCATCTGTATGTAGGAAACCTACAGACAGATGTTATTACCTACACAGCTCCAGTTTCCATCGCTCCCACATCAAACAAGCCATTATCCATAATCAAGCTTTAGATACCATCGGATTTGCTCAAACACTGGAGACCGTGATAAAAATGTAAAAACACTGTCTGAATCTTTCAAACAAAAGGGTTACAAACCCCGTATTATTACCCAAAAAGTAAGCACTGCCATCCAAATACCCTGTGAACACCTATTAAAGTACAAAACAAAAAAAATGACTTCATGTATACCTCTAGTGACTACATACCATCCAATTTTAGAGAAAATTCAGAAAAAAATCAAATGTTTACAACCATTACTAGCTGAAGAAACTGATTTCAATTTATATTCCCAAAACCTCCCATCCTTGCATTTAAACAACCACCAAACCTGAAACAAAAACTTGTCAGCAGAAAATTGGCCAATAAACAACTGAATACAAAACATGGAACTAAACCTTTTAACAAACATGTTTGTAAATTATGCCAACACATTTGTAATGTTGATACAGCCACACATAACAAAACCTATAACATCAAAGGATCATATTCATGTACATCGTCTAATATGGTTTATATAATACAATGTACTTTATGTTACATTGGAGAAACCAGACAAAAAATGCATATAAGGATAAATTTACACAGGCATTCAATAAGAAAGCATAATGAAGACAGTTATTGTAGCCCACCAGTAGGACACCATTTTAGCCAGAATGATCACTACATCCAAAACTTAAAAGTCAAAATACTCAGAGGGAAATTTAAAAACATCCAAGAGAGAAAAGCATTTGAAATAAAGATGATCACATTCTTCAACACTAAAAACACAGGACTTAATATAGACTTGGGTTTTCTAACACATTATCAGAATTTCATGTGATTTTTTCCTCTTATACCATAACAGACTTAGCGCTCTCAGTGAGGTGCTTGTCCAACAGGAAAGATATCACTGTGGACTACAGTGCTCTGCTTTCTCATGTATATATTGATGTATATGTTTATATAATATGTGTATATATGTTTCCTTTGCTATGTTGTGTTTATTCCCCATATATGTATTTACCTGATAAGGTCAGAGGCTGTTTCCACTCTCTCTGCATCTGCTATTATTATTCAAACTGAGGGTTCCATCTCATGTAGTATTGCTTGAGACTTGATAAAGAGAGGTTAAACCTCTCGAAAGCTCGTCATTATAAATAAGACGTTTGTCCAATACAAACGGTATCAAAGATATTGCAATATTCATTATTAATCTATATATATATATATATATATATATATATATATATATATATATATCTAAATTAATAATTACGAAATTACTAGATTACTGGACATTCACGGCTGTTTCACTCATCAAGATATATATATATATATATATATATATATATATATAAAATATATAAATAATAGTAGATTTGTGTTCACATTTGAACGTCTAAGACAAGTTAAAAAAAAAAAATTCCGGCTCAGAATTCAAAGAAATACAGTTATTGCACTGCATTCTGGGAACCTGGGAGGGAACATGCAAATTTACCCACAAAGGCTTCACTCTTTAATCCACACACCATTTCAAACATGGCTCATTTTAAGCATGTGTCTGTGGTTTTACACAGCTTTAAGCAAAGCCCAGGATGGATAATGCACAAGCCAGGTAACCGGAGAGACAGCACTGCTTTGAGGTTATTGCCTCCAATCAGTGTGGGGCCGGTTCCTAGCATGTGTGGTAGATTTGGGGGGCGGGGGGTTTCAATTATTTTGTTCACTGTCGTCAAAAGAGCGATAGAAGCCTCCACCGTACAGCAGTACAGTAAATAAATAGTACATTTGTGTTCACATTTTTGTTCACAGTTAAAAAAACTTGTATATTATATATATATATATATATATATATATATATATATATATCTTGACATGCCCTCCAATCTCTACCTTCAGTGGTGAATGGAGGGTGATGTCCAAGAAACAGATGTAGAGAAGAGACAGGCTTTAAGAACGAGATGCCAAACAATGACTCATAGGCTGTCCAAACAGCAAAAGTTTGTTGACAAGGGAAACACAGCTATGGGAGATCATTCTGTTGATATAACTTTATGCCTGAAAATGTAGCACTGCCTCCCCCCATTGACCTTATTGTGGGTGTATATCAATAGCAAAGGTAAGTTTAATATACAAAGTATTTCAATGATCTATGTATAATTAAACCATCTAGTTCCTGTTGTTGTGGAAGTGGTCCCTGGTCAAATAAAGTTCTTGTCCTTTGGAGGCTCCAATCCTGAATGAGTGTCTGGAGTATAAATAAGAGCTGAGGCCTAATCTGATGAGGGCTAGGCGAATATAATGAACAAAGGTAATGGTGGATAATGGATAACTTGAAATACCTAGTAGTGGATGGTGCTTATCAAGGAGAAGGAGCATTCTGTTTATGGGGCACCAGCAGTGGTGTGGGAACAAAATAATTCTGGGAGGATTCAGCTCACTTGATACACAGAAGACTTCAAAACGCGTACATAAACACAATGAGAAATCTGGGATGGTAGTATTTGTCCCCCTCATCCCCCCAGTTCCTATACCCATGGGCGCCAGGCATTGTGTGAAGGATAGTACATGATGTGGACCAGATGTTTGCTTGTTTTGGTGAATGGGATTATGAGGATGAAATTGTCCTTCTTTAGGGAGATATTTTGCCATGTGAGGTAGTTCGGTTAGCGTTGAGAAGTGGTGAACTCTCTGGGTCGTTGGAATCCGAAAATGCAAGCATGATTGCATAGGAAATGGTAATGGAGGATTCAGTACCAAACGAATAGCTTGAAAGTACGTAGATGGCGTGTCTGTTGAAATTCTTTTTTGCAAGCTAGTCCTCACAAAAATGTTTTGACGGAAGGAGAGGATAGAAAGGATTTATTTGGATTGAGTTCTTGTGAAAAATGTAATTGGATTCTGGTAAGATAGGTCTTGATATTATGATGATGGAGACCAAGTTGCATGTCGCAATGACTGGCCAATGTGATTATAATGTAGAGGTTGAGGAGCAGTTCAATTTTGTAGTTCTAAATGAAGATGCAGGGCTCTGTTGTATATTTTTGTTTTGTATTATCCTCGAGCCTGGATTGCATGTGGACCTTCTAGGCTAAGGAGTTCAGGATGGTGGGTGGTAGTCGGGAGGTGAACCCCAGAGCTCTATTGCATATTTTTTTGTATTATCCGTGAGCCTGGATTGCATGGGAGATTGTGCTGATGACCACAGGTCTTCTAGGTTAAGGAGTTCAGGATGGTCAGTGATAGTCGGGAGGTGAACCTCAGGGCTCTGTTGTATATGTTTTGGGGGTAGAGAAATAGTCCTGTAGAGAGTAAGGATGTATCAGTGTCTGCAGCTTATAAGTAATGAAATATTTGAAATGGATAAGTCAAAGACAAAAGGGCAAGCTCTCTCAGGAGGGACATTGTGTATTTTTCTGAGACCAAAGTTTAGTCAGGGTTTTGTAGGTTGAAACTTCGTAGGTAATGATGCAGATTGCATAACTATATTACAATACGGAAATGATGTAAAATCTCAGATGTTTTAATATGTTTCATTTCTTGCTGTGTCCCATCTTGCTTTCTCTCCGGATTCCTCGCTTTGTGTTCTTTTTATGTTTATAGCAGAATATGGCATCTCAGACTCATATTGAGTGTGCATCCCCCAGGCATTCATGAAGCTCTATTTTTATAGTAATGGAAGAAGAGAAACTGAAGCAGTTTCCAAGTAAGAAAATCAATTTATAGGTCTGTTGGCCTGTATTTGCATTTCTAACCATCTGCCCTCAGAACTTTCAGCTGGCAAATTGGATAGCAGTTATTAAAAATGGGACACAAAGAGAATTAGATAGCTGCATATTAAATTTAGGTTTATTACTGAAGAAATGCAAAGATTTTGGAAAAACAGATCTGATATTTAACCATTTTGCTTCAAGATAGGAATTGAGTTCTTGTGAAAAATCATGAAGTCTAAAAAAAATCAGAGGGACACTAATGTAGACACATATTGAAATGTAGGATAGTCATAGCAAAGTATCATATTAATAAAAGCCTTTGGATATCATTTCTTTGGGATATGGTAGGCATCCACTTTATCTTCTCTGACCCTCCCTCAGTGCAGGGTTTCTGGCCACATTGCTCAAGCATCCTACACAGAGACATAATTTGCCTTTCTTTAGGATAAGGACACTTCAAGGAATAAGAGCAAACAGTAAGTGATCCTGCACTGAAGTAGTGGAGGAAAAGGTCCAAGAACCAAACATGGATACCTATAGTGAAGCTAGGGACATAGGAACTGGAGGAGGGGAGATGGGGGGACAATTCCCCCAGATTAAATAAAAAACATTTTACCACAAAAGGATAGCAAAATGAATCAGTCATGCTTTACTAGATTTGGCCAGCACTATGAAGCAGTATCTCTTTTCCATTAAAGCCTTGCCCCATAATTAATATTATATATATATATATATATATATATATATATATAGTTGTCAGTGTTGGGAACGCTTACAATGTTGGTCACACTTTGCGAGCCTCGCAAAGCGAGGTGAGCCGTTTGTGGCCCATAGGGCCGCAACTGAGAGCCTTGCGAATCACGGCGAGCCATGTACGATGCACCACTTAGGCTGGTTGAGCGACGTGGGCTTGTAATGCGAGACAAGACGTGTACGGTGCAGGACTGAATGAGCACCAAAGGCGCGCATCTGCGAAGCCTCGTGAAGCGAGGTGAGTCGTGTTTTTAACCCCATCTAGACTTATGTAACCCCATCTAGACCTATGTAACCACATCTAGACCTATTTAACCCAATCTAGACCTATGCAACCCTATCTAGTCCTATTTAACCCAATCTAGACCTAGTTAACCACATCTAGACCTAGTTAACCACATCTAGACCCATGCAACTCTCTTTAGTCCTATTTAACCATAACTGGTCCTATTTAACCCCATCTAGTCCTATTTAACCCCACTAGAACTATTTAACCCCATCTAGCCCTATGTAACCCTATCTAGTCCTATTTATTCATAAGTGGTCCTATTTAACCCAATCTAGACCTATTTAACCCTATCTAGACCTATTTACCCCCCATCTAGATGTATGTAACCCCATGTAGACCTATGTAACCCCATCTTGTCCTATTTAACCCCATGTAGACCTATTTAAACGTATCTAGTCCTATTTAACCCTAACTGGGCCTATTTAATGCCAAATGTACCCAGTAAACCCCTATCCTATAAACCCCCTCCTACCCTACCCTATTAACCCCTACACTGCCTACCTAACACCTACCCTAACCTATTAACCTCAACCCTACCTATCCATCTCCTACCCTATAAACCCCTACACTACTTACCCAACTCCTTCCCTAACCTATTAACCCCTACACCACCTACCCAGCTCCTACCCTACTAGCCCCTACATTACCTACCTAACACCCTATTAAACACCCCAACACCCCACTAATTACAAAAAACAATAAACCCCCACTAATTACAGAAAATAAAAAAACTAGATTACAGAAAATAAAAAAGCTATAATACAGAAATAGAAGCTACATTACAGAAAATAAAAAAGCTACATTACAGAAAATAAAAAAAGAAACACTACATAAAATAAAAACACCCCACTATTAACAAGAAAATAAAAAAAGTGATTCACATAAAATAATACATTTACATTTTAAAATAAACACATCTCCATCACAATAAAACAAAGACCCACACCCAGCAATAAAATAAAGTTTAAATTATATCACTTACCTTGCTAAAATGCCCCTCCACCAACAATGTTTTTTTTTACTTTGTCCCTAGACAAGGGCCCATCCATAGATGTCCCCAGGTGAGGCACCCCTACAAAAAAAAAGAAACATTACAATTAATAAATAAATACATACAACATATAACACAATACATTCTAAATAGTACACGTACCTGTCCCAAATGCCCATCCAGAGATCCACCCGTCCTCCTTGAAGTTTTCGGCGGCAGGGCACCTCCAAAAAAACGGACAGGCTAAAGAATGTTATTCCCTGGAGGAGCCCGTTGGCGTAAATTATTGCACATGCTCCGGTAAAATGTAGAAATGGCACCTTCTGATTGGCTGAAAATTCTGTCAATCATATTTCAGCCAATCAGAAGGTGCAAAGGTGTGAGCCAATCAGAATGGGATACACCCCTATATCCCATTCTAATTGGCTGATGTACCTGTCAATCATTAGTAATCCAATCAGAAGGCGCTATTGCCTTCAGCCAATCAGAATGGGATACACCCTAACGGGGTGTATGCAATTGTGATTGGCTCCAAGCATCTGTGTCTTCTCATTGGCTAATGTAACTGTCAATCAGATTGCAGCCAATCAGAAGATGCAGATTTAAATTAATATTACATATTACACTTAGTGTTAAAATTCAGAGTCTGCTGCTGGTATTCACCAACTACAAGATTAATGGAGGTGGTGGCTTTAGCTACCAGGAAGCTGCAAACTTTTCAGGCATAATGATTACCACCAACACAATGATCTCCATTGGCTGAAGACTTGTATTAGAGAATTCGTCTGGCAACAATCTTTTGCTTTTGGGGCAGCCTATTAAAGATTGTTTATTATCTTATCATATCTGATTGTTCTTAAAACCTTTGAGACCTTTTTCTCAGTCATATAAATAACACCTTATTGTTAATGACCTTATCAGAGAGGAGACAAACACTCAAAGGTAGGAAAATACTTTAATCTTTGAAATTGATATAATAATTGATTTTATGAATACTTGATTATTAATATAATATTGAATACTGCCATTATAAATAATGAAATGGGAATTATATTATAATGTATAATTAAAATAAATAGCTGCTATTGCTAGGGCATTATAGGGGTCCTATATCTCCTTTGATGAATAACACCTTACATCTCCAAAGAAAAATTATCTGATTCAAGCTAATTTAATATTTTTCCCCTTTTGATAAATATAATGCTGCTACTCATCCTATTTATAGTCTGGCAGCGATGATTGCAACTAGTTGACATTTTTCCATCTTCTTCACTCAGACATTCAAAGTACATTTCTGCTGATTTTGTAATTTTCCAGCAAGAAAATATTTGCACTAATCAGACTATGCTTAAAGCCGGGAGATGTGATTATTTTAGAGGGGAAAACAGCCTGACCTTTTTTTATCAGTGAAATCACATCAGAGCACTGAAATTGATTAGCTCGTCAGTGCCTTAAAATTACATTTTCATATTGTTTTCTGATGAAATTAAATACATTGTTACATATTCAATTGACCTTGACAATTCAAATCATAGATTGTTTTATACTTTTTTTATTCTGTAGCCAAGTTTAAATGTTTCAGAGAAAACAAGTTACTGATACAGAATGTGATTTAATTGAAAAAATGTTTATTTAGTAGTTGAAAATGTACTTGTACTTTAGCAACATTTATCAATGTAGCCGTTCTACTAGCTGTTCTGTAGTATCTGATAACAATGGGGTAAAATTACAAAGTATCGTGAATAGCTGTAATGCATCAAAACAGATCTATCAGCCCTTTAAAGTCATTCAATGTGGACCCTATTCTATATATATATTACCACATATTCTATTAGCTACTCGCAGTCCGATTACAAGTTACCCGCCCACAATCACTTTACAGCCAAAATTTGGGCTTAGAGCTCCATTGGTTTTAGCACAGCTTGAATATTACTAGCTCTAAATAATTAAAGTTACGCAAAGTCGATATTCTATTAGATCCGTAGCTCTAGCTCGCAAATAAAGTCTGACCCACAAATGAAAGAAGTATCAACTTTCTGTCAAAATATTATGAGTATTAAATAGGACTCACAAGGGCTTTTTCAAACACTTATTAGACCTGTAACCACAATTAAACACACAATACTGTATTTTCAAAGCATGACAAGGCATTGAAAGACATTAGAATGAATTGCACAACAGTCTCCAACCCACAAATATGCAATTACAAAATATTATTTTTAACTGTTATGTCTAAATAAAATAGATCACGGGACTCCAGGGGTTAATACATATCATGAAACCCACATGGACTAAAACAGATGCTCTAATGCATTTTATAGCGTGCTAGACTGTGAGTCCAATCAGCAAATATTACTTATTGGCCCTCAATAATTTGCAGCCACTGATTGCAAGTTACGTCTAATTTCCATGTTTTAGTGATGTCATGATGACAGACTCCTTTACTATTGGCTGTGTCTAAGAAGTAAATTGCAGACTTGCTTAAATATTTCCAGATCATATGAACACACCTCTTGAAATTCTACTTAAAAAAGTAGAAAGAGCCCTATTCTATTCAAGACAAGTACACTACTTTCAAACATAATTCTGACTGCGGGAACTTTTCTCAGCAAAGTTACAAGTGTATTCAGTGCTCCACAGAATATTACTTAGCACACCAACAACTCCCAAAAAGCCTTGGAGGTAAAGTTAGAAGGTTGAGGATTACAAGTAAGGCTGTGCTCAGTATTATTACTGAGCACAAATACATTGACACCAGTGATAATCCCTGGGGATACCCTCCATCCATGTACGTGGTAAAGGGAGTCCCACAGGTTCCCGCCTGTTCAATCCCAATCGCCATTACCTGATCATCCCATTTACATAACCATGGGGGTCCATTGAAACCCCCATGGCACCAACATTTTTAACCCATGCCACAAGGGTCCCTAAAGGACCCACTTGGCCCCTAAATGTTAACCTCCACCGCTGAGGTCCCTAGAGGACTCATGTGGTACCTACAGTTAACCCAAATGTCTAACATCGGACTCCCACAGAATCTATAAATTAACTCCATACCATGGGGGTCTAATATTCAGGTGTCAAGGGGGTCCTTTAATGACCCCCATGGCACAGGATTAATATTTTAGATGTCATGGAGGTCTCAATGAACCCCATGGTTATGTAGATTGGGGAACGGGGTGATCAGGTAACAAAGGGATTTATTGTGAGCGGGAAAGGGTTAATGGCAGTGAGTGAAAAGTAGCCACAAAAACGCATTTTACGCCTTTGTGAGTGCTCTGTAGTAGTGGCAATTCTTTTAGAAAAAAATCAGGAATATTAAGAGTTGCGAGTACCAAGTCATTTTGAGTAATTTGAAACTTAATAGCTTTTTGAAGCTCAAGCATATTTTTCCTGATGTGTGAAAATCAATGGGGAAGCTAGTGTAATATTACGCATAGGGGTCAATCACAGTCATTTCAAGTAGCAAACTCGCAATCATTCTGAGAGGGGGGAATAGAATACCGCATTTCCCCGAAAATAAGACCGGGTCTTGTATTAATTTCAGCTCCAAAAAATGCAAAAGGGCTTATTTTCACAGAATGTCTTATTTTTTATTGTACAAAATTTATTCATGTACCAAATCTACATTTATTCAAATACAATCATGTCATCTTCTTCTGGAACATTGTCATAACTCTCCAAACCCCAAATTCCAGCCTGTTGCCTGAGGTTATCATACTCGGCTCGCCATTTGCGGACCATACGGAGATCCAACTTCTTTTCTTTGCATAAAGCTGTACGATTCTTGCCCATGGAGTCCTCCACTATTCATTTCTTGTACTCAACAGAATAGCTCTCTCTTTTTTGCACTCATCTTGTCTTAATAATTTATGCTATCATTTATATCTCGCTGACGCGTATCCTGAAAAATCGCTCTAGGGCTTATTTTCGGGATAGGTCTCATTTGTGGGGAAACAGGGTAGCTAGGGGAAGTTACTATACTGTTTGCTTGTGTAACTTTGCGATATAGAGAGTTGAATGAGGTCTTAAGTTATTTTTCTAATCAACCTGTCCTTCGGTCATGAACCATACGCCTGTGTGGTTATGCATAGGAAGAGAGAGGGTTAAAGGATCACTGTAGTTCAGGAAAAAAACTCAGATCTTTCTGAAATATGTAAATATTAGTGGCGTGTAAGCTATGAGCATAAACACATTTTAGAGGTGAACTTAGAGCATATGGGGCTGTGGTTATCTATAATGGAGGGAAGAGATAAGAAGATGGATTAGTTATATAATTGGAGGTTTTACCATTTAACACCGAGTCATTCACCTGCGCATGGTTGGACGCAGGCAATCAAAACTATAACTTCAAACCCTGCTTCTGCAGAATTGGAAATAACCCTTGCATATACAGTATATCATGGTGTCTATGTTGGAAAATAAATTTTCTTTCATTTTAATATATGCTTCCATGATACTTTGGAGAGAGAAGGTGGATCCGATCGCCAGTATCTGGGGCCAGGAAGGAATTCATTTTTTTCCCTTTTGAGACAATTGGCAAAATTTCACTTGGTTTTTTTTGTTTGCCTTCCTCTAGATCAATTAAAAACTAATCCGCATATTGCAGATCAGAGGAGATCTTAAAAGGTTGAACTTGATGGACTAAGAGTCTTCTTTCAACCTCAATTACTATGTAACTATGTAATTAGTATAAAATTAAAACCATACATTATACACACATATTATTCAAGGTTTACATTATATAATTTTAACCTCTATATCCTTCACTTCCTTTTTTATTAAATCATTTTTTAATTAAAATCAAAATTAAAAACTATTTGCAATGATGTATACCAGGGATAGACAAGTACGGTCCTGGAGAGCCACACACAGGCCTGAATCTGAGGATTTCCTTTCTGATCACAGTCAGGATGACTGAAGAAGTGATAGTCTTGCCTGTACACAGCAGGGATGTCCTCAAATCCAGGCCTGTCTGTGGCTCTGCAGGCTCGAACTTGCCTAGGCCTATATCATTAAAACATGTATTAATTAAAAACCTTTTCGGTGTCCCTTTTAAATATTGTTTTCTCAACTTCAGATTAATTAACTATTGTTTAATAATATAAAATGTGGGATTATAAGTGCCCCTTTAAGTAGAATAGCTTTAGTGTCTTCAAGACTCTTACTGTAGATCCCCCCAAAAAAGCAAATGAGTGAATATAACTACAGAGATTTATCACTTTGTGAGCTCTGAGCCAGAGAGAGTCTACAATTTGCTGCAACCTCAGTTGATCATAATATTTTATTCTGACACAGTAGCAACAAAATATTTGCTCAGGCATCCCAAAAAAAATGTTAATTGTATTTTTTTGGCACTCTTGCTTTATAGATTTGCTTTATAGATTTAATAATGTCCGGCAATATTCATCGGTATCCAAAGTAATCACAGTTTGAATTATAAGATCATAATAAACCAAAGTATAGTATATAAACTAGCCCGACCTTCATGTAATGGCAGGAGCTATAGATGATAATTATATTGTAATCTATTGTTTATGATACAGGAGATCGAGACTTGATGCCCAGAAATACCCAGGGAAATAATTACTTATTATGCCTTCATATAATGTTTTGTTGCTATTCTGAAGGACAATGCTCATTGTGGGGACCTAGACATTGAGATTTGTGCAAATTAATAAATGTTGGACATGTTTGTATATATATATACTAGCGACTTGCCCGTCAAAAAATGAGGGTCAATAAAAGAAAGTGTTGAAATGCTGTTTGTGAGTGTACTGTGTGCCTCAAGTAACTAAATTCCTCAAAAATCAGAAATCTACATTACATAAAATAAGAAAAACTAAAATCACCAAAAATAAAAAATGTACATTACAGAACCCCCCAAAAAAACCTAAGTCACAAAAAATAAAAAAAGGCACATTACAGAAAATAAAAAAATACATTACAACCCCCCTCACTACAAAATGTAAAAAGAAATTACACACCTGAAAATGAAATACATATAATACATACATGTAATACAATACAATACAATACAATTAAATACAATACAATTAAATAAAATACAATAAAATACAATACAATTAAATAAAATACAAAACACCCCTATGTAATATACATGCCACTATGTAATATACATGCCACTATGTAATATACATGCCACTATCTAATATACATGCCACTATGCAATATACATGCCACTATGCAATATACATGCCACTATGCAATATACATGCAACTATGTAATATATATGCCACTATCTAATATACATGCCACTATATAATGTAATATACATCCCACTATGTAATATACAATACTATCTAATAATACATCCCCTATCTATCTAATATACAATATATGCTATATATATATATATATATATATATATATATATATATATATATATATATAGCTACCCTAATTGTAAGCTACAATAAACTAATTAAGACCACTTACCTTTGAGATGCTTACATGTTGTTGTAAATATTATTCTCACCTTTCCAGCATGTCCCGTTCCAGCATGTCACGTCCCAGCATGTCACGTCCTCCATGTTCCGTCGTCCATCTTTGCGTCTTGTCCGGCGATACTCCTGTAAAAAAAAACATTACATTAGTAAACATAAACCAAATTTAAATAAACACAATCTACATTATACTTACCTTTCTGTGATGTCTCCGGCCTCCTCGCATGAAGAAAAAAAAAACAAACAAAAAAAAAAAAACAAAGCGACACACATCCGCCCTGGTGGATGTCTCCCACGCTAATGACCTTACTATGGAGTGTTCCAGAATAAAATTGGCAATGGCGGCTTCTGATTAGCTGAAAAGGCTGTCTGTCAAATTCAGCAAATGAGAAGACCCCATTTGTGAACCAATGAAAAAAGTAAACACCCCAAAATACAACGGTGATTGGATAACACACCTGTCCATCTTTATTTGAACCAATCCTAAGGCTTTATTGCCATCAGCCAATCACAATGGAATATACCCCCACGTACTGATTGGTGAAGACATCTGCGCCTTCCCATTGGCTGTAATATTGATTGATATTAACAATAGCCAATGAGAATGTTCACCAATCAGTACATGAGGGTGTATTCCATTGTGATTGGCTATTGTCAGTGCAACCAATCAGAATGCGCAGAGGCTCCAACCAATCACCATGTGGGGGTGTATTCCATTGTCATTGGCTGAAGGCATCTGCGCCTTGTGATTGGTTTATATAAAGATTGACAGGTGCATTATCCAATGAGAGTGGTATTTTAAGGTGTATCCATTTGTGATTGGTTCACACATCGGCGCCTCCTGATTGGGTGAATTTGATAGACATCGTTTTCAACCAATCAGAAGGCGCCATTGCTTGTTTTCTTCCGTAAAAGTCTCCTGGAGCGTCATTAGCGTCGGGGATGTCCGGGAGTGTGGATGTAAGTATATATATATTTTTTATTTACAGGGCGTGGCAGAAGAGGATAAAGAGGAGGCCGAAGACATCGCTGGGAGGTAAGTATAATGTAGATGATGTTTATTTTATTTTGATGTATGTCTATTAATGTTGTGTTTTTTTTTAACAGGTGCCGCGCCGGAGAAGGATTCAAAGAATGCCGGACGGGACATGCCGGAAAGGTGAGTAGAATAATTAGAATGTATAGAATGTATAGAATGTTTATTTGAGAACTGTAAACGTGTTGCACTAATTTAAAAAAAAAAAAAAATCCGTAGGTGGCTGATCTCAATGGACATCTGCAAAGGTAAGTGGTCTTAATTATTTTAAGTGAGCTTAGACTTAGATTAGTTAATATATAGATAGTATTTATTGTATGTTAGCTAGGGGTATGCGTTTTATATAGATAGCATAGGATGTATTGTATATTAAATTGTGTTATTTATTTAGATAGATTGGGAATGTATTATTATATAGATAGGATGTATATTACATTATGCTATTTATTTAGATAGATTGTGTGATGTATATTAGATAGGGGTGTATTGTATTGTAATTGTATGTATTTGTATTATATGTATTTCCTTTTCCTTTTTTCTGTAGTGAGGGGGGGTTGTAATGTTTTTTTTTTTTTCTGTAATGTTCCTTTTTTTATTTTTTGTGACTTAGGTTTTTTTATTTTCTGTAATGTAGTTTATTTTTTTTGTGAGTTAGGTTTTTTATTTCATGTAATGTAGATTTTTTTGTGTGACTTTAGGCTTTTTTATTTTCTGTAATTCGAGTGGTGGGGGTTAATAGGGGGTAGGTAGTGTAGATGTTAATAGGTTAGTGTAGAGGTTGTTTAGTTGATCTTTAATGTTTTATTGGGGGTGGTATAGTGCAGTATAGTGTTTATACTTAGTGTCATGATGGTCCTTGAGGACCATCATGGCACTTATGTGGTTAATGTAGTGTTGTAACAGGCCCATAATGGTGTTAATATACCCTTATGGGACTGATGGGGTTAAATAGAGGCTTATGGGGGTCTGTATTGACCCCCATGAGTGACAGGCTTAATGAGGGTTTTATGGGGGTCTGTATTGACCCCCATGATTGACAGGGTGACAGTGTAGATTTTTTTTCTTTTACAACGGGTCCTTTAAGGACCTTTACGGTCCTTTAAGGACCTGTAATGTGGGAATTTAGAATTTTGATTGCAGCGGGGGTCCCCGATCGCGTGCAATCGGGACCCCCACTGCGATAGTTAATGTGGGGTTAATGCAGGGCTCGGAGCTTATCTCGGATCCCCTGCGGTTAATCCGGGTTTCCGAGCTTATCTCGGATCCCTTCTTGGGTAAGTTGTAGGTGGCTGGGCGGTCGTGGGTCTTTGAGCCTCGTTTTCATTTTTTTCGGCGGCCATTTGTTCTCTCGCTTCGGGGATTTTCGTGTGTCTGAACTCGGGAATTTGGACTTCAATGGAGGTGTCCCCCTTGCTATGAGTAAGCTTTTTATGTCGTTTTTGTGAGTATTTGGTGTGTTTTGACTGTTTTTAGGTGCGCGCAGTTCGGCCATTTTTCGTGCGTGTGGGTGTTTGTTACGTTAAGGTTGGTTCTGAGGTTAATGCAGATTTCCGAGGGGAGCCTCGTTTTTTTTTTTTTTCGGCGCCCATTTTTTCTCTTGCTTCGGGAATTTTCGTGTGTCTGAACTTGGGAATTTGGACTTCAATGGAGGTGTAACTTCACTTTCAGAGGTCCTGGGTGCCCCCCTTGCTATGGGTAAGCTTTTTATGTCATTTTTGTGAGTATTTGGTGTGTTTTGACTGTTTTTAGGTGCGCGCAGTTCCGACATTTTTTGTGCTTGTGGGTGTTCGGTACGTTAAGGTTGGTTGCCTCATTCCCAAAGTGCTTTGCGAGGACCCGCATTTGCGGAGACGTTGGGATGCCCCACCACCGCAAATGCGGCCCCTCGCTTCACGAGGACCCGCATTTGCGGAAGCAAGGGCCTCAGTTGCTGGCATGGAGCGCCTTCGGCGCTCCATGCCAGCAACTGAGGCCCTCGGCCGCGGTGTGTGTGTGTGTAACCGGGTGTGAGGCGCCTTTGAGATTTTTTTTGTTAAAAACTCGTGTGTGTTTGTGTGTGTGTTAACACCGCCGACGTTGGAGCCTCCACCTCCTCAAATGCGGCCCCTCGCTTCGCGAGGATCCGCATTTGCGGGGACGTTGGGATGCTCCACCACCGCAAATGCGGCCCCTCGTTTTGCGAGGGACGTAGTTCTTGCGGGCTCGCTGCACGAGCCCGCAAGCGTTAGCAACAACTCGCATGCTCACAACTATATATGTGACTAGAATATTGCCCGTCAAAAAATGACGGCAATGAAATTGTAAGGTAGCTAATGCTGTTTGGTGTATAATACTGAAATATGTAATAGATTACTAAATGAATATACTTTACCTATTTTGAAGCATTGTGTTGAAGAGCTGGCAATCTGTTTTGATGTTGCTGGAGCATTAGTGGTGTGGAGCTGCTGTGTAAGCATGCTGAATGTGTGCACTGTGTGGTATGAATATCTGTAGGTCGTTTGTGGTGTTTTGCGAGTTTCTTGTGTTGTTTTGCGAGTTTAGAGTGCTGTAGCCTCGTTTTCGTTTTGTTCGGCGGCCATTTTTTCTCTCGCTTACAGTTTTTTTTAGTCTCTAAACTCTTTTATTTCGAGTAAAATGAAGGTCTAAGTGGCATTTTTGAGGTCCTGGGTGCTCCCTCTTGGTGTAGGTAAGGTTTTTATGTATGTGCTGTGTGTATGTATTGTGTTTTACATTTTGTAATGTTCGCGAGTTGCGTCCGAGTGTTGCGAGGCCGTAATGTGTGTGTCGTGCTCTTTGGGTTGCGACGTGAACTTTGCGAGGGTCGCAGTTGCTGGCATGGAGCGCCTTCGGCGCTCCATGCCAGCAACTGCGGCCCTCGCTTTGCGAGATCCTCAGGTGCTGGCATGGAGCGCCTACGGCACTCCATGCCAGCAACTGAGGCCCTCGCTTCGCGAGGGTCCTCATTTGCTGGCAAGGAGCACCTTCGGTGCACCATGCCAGCAACTGAGACCCTCGCACAGTGCCCTCGCTTTGCGAGGGCCGTGACTCGCGTAGCGAGCCCGCGGGCCCTCGCTTTGCGAGGGCACTGGGCGAGGGTCTCAGTTGCTGGCATGGAGCGCCTTCGGCGCTCCATGCCAGCAACTGAGACCCTCGCCCAGTGCCCTCGCTTTGCGAGGGCCTTGGCTCGCTGCGCGAGCCAAGGCCCTCGCTACGCAAGGGCCGCGACTCGCGTAGCGAGCCCACGGCCCTCGCTTTGCGAGGGCCTTGGCTCGCTATGCGAGCCCGCAGCGTTAGCAACAACTCGTACGCTCACAACTATATATGTGATTACTATATAATGTGTAGATGTACCGGCTGGGCATGCTCTTGTGCATTATTATTATTATTACTATATAATGTGTAGATGTACCGGCTGGGCATGCTCTTGTGCATTATTATTATTATTACTATATAATGTGTAGATGTACCGGCTGGGCATGCTCTTGTGCATTATTATTATTATTATTACTATACAATGTGTAGATGTACCGGCTGGGCATGCTCTCTGCGTGTACGCTTTCTCTATCTGCACCCTATGTGCACTGCTGTCTGTGTGTAATCTCTGTCTCTGTACCCCTCACTCTCTTTGTCAATCTCTCTGCACTCTCTGTGCGCTCTATCTGTGAACTCTCTCTGCGCTGTCTTTGTGCTCCCTCACTGTCTGTGTGTGCTCTTGCTCTGTAATTCTCTTTATGTCTCCCTCTCTCTCTGTACCTGACTCCCTCTCTCTCTGTACCTGTCTCCCTCTCTCTCTGTACCTGACTCCCTCTCTCTCTGTACCTGTCTCCCTCTCTCTCTGTACCTGTCTCCCTCTCTCTCTGTACCTGTCTCCCTCTCTCTCTGTACCTGTCTCTCTCCCTCTCTGTACCTGTCTCCCTCTCTCTCTGTACCTGTCTCCTTCTCTCTCTGTACCTGTCTCCTTCTCTCTCTGTAGCTGTCTCCCTCTCTCTCTGTACCTGTCTCCCTCTCTCTCTGTACCTGTCTCCCTCTCTCTCTGTACCTGTCTCCTTCTCTCTCTGTACCTGTCTTCTTCTCTCTCTGTAGCTGTCTCCCTCTCTCACTTTGCTGTCTTTCTCTGAAATGCAAATGGCCGCCACGCTTCTGTTAAAATCAGTTGTTAGGCCCACCCCCACTTACATCATAGCCACGCCCCCTTTATGATGTCAGCGTTAGCAACATTTTCTGCTGCTCACAACTATATATGTGACTAGCGACTTGCCCGTCAAAAAATGACGGCAATGTTATGTATATGTTTGTCAAGTTGTTTAGTTATTAACATATATTTTTGACACTTGTAAGTATTTTAATATGAACGTGTATTTTTGTAAAATGTTGATGTAATGGTTTTTTAAAATGTAATTAGTATCTGAAGAATTGTTAACTTGAATATACATTGAATGAATAGGAAAGCCAAAAGTAAAAATCCTTTTTTAAACGTTGCAAATTTTAAGATGAAGTTTAAAATATATGTAAGCAATAACCATCAAAGTATATATTTTTAAACTTGAACTTTATTTTTTATGTAAGTTTAGAAGTTGACAAAACATTGGTATAATTTTGAACATTATAAACATGAACATAGTGAATACATTTTGTAAAGTAATTTTTTATTAAAAGTATTAACATTTGAATGTAAAAACAATTGACATTTAAATTAATCAGTATTAAAATTCAATTTCTATCACAATAATTGTTAACTTGAATATACATTGAATGTAGAGGAAGGCATACAGTCAAACTCTTCTTAAAACGTACGTAATTAAACTAATTTATTACTGAGCACATAAATTGGCGATAAACATTAATGTAGGTAGTAATCTTAAGATAACAGACAATATTTACATTGTGACTTAAAAGGTGCTTGACCTCTTAACATCCACTTTGTAATATGTTGAATGAAATAACTTGAAAATATATTTTTTAAACTTGTAACATTAGAAACATTAACATAGTGACTTAACATTTTAACATAATTTTTACTAACAATGCAAGGCAAGTATTTTGTGAGGCGAATCATTCATAAACATGACTTCCATTAATTATGACTGAATTAAACAACCAATTGTTATGTATTTTGCAATGCTTTTAAAAAATCTTGGCATCTTTAATTAGTATCCTTCAAAGTTATAGTACTTCATAGTAGACAATGTTTTTAGTAAAAATACGTCCATCTTGTAATAAATCACCTTGACTTTCATTGTTTTCAATGTAAACTTTAATAGCCTGTGGATTTTTGCACCTTGACAATGCAACGTACAATTGACCATGTGCAAAAACTGGTTCTTCCAAGAAAATACCCACAGATTTGAAAGTTTGACCTTGTGATTTATTAATGGTCATGGCAAATGCCATAATAATGGGAAATTGTCTTCTTTGAAGTATAAAAGGGAGACTACTTTCACTTGGTGCTAAATCTATTCTTGGTATGAAAACTCTCTCTCCTCTATGGGTCCCAGTTAAAATTTCAGCATCTATAAAATGGTCCTTTAATTGTTGAACAATTAATCTTGTGCCATTGCATAGGCCTTTTTTGGGATTCATATTTCGCAGTAACATGATAATTGCACCTTTCTTTAGCTGCAAAATATGTGGTGGCATTCCAGAAGGAGTTAAAGAGTTTATGAATTCAGTCGAAAAGTTAGCCTGACTTTCATTGTCATCAGCAAGTACAGAATCAGCACTGTGATAATTTCTTTGTGGTGCATAAATTTTTTTTAAGATTTTATTATTGAGGATTAATGCATCTTTATTTTTACACGTCAGTATGACTTGGTTGGCAAGCTCGGAATATTCTTCGTTATTTATGCTCCCTTCAAATATAGCCGATATAATATCTTGTTGACAAATCATATGAGGTGGGATCTCTACAGTGTCGTCAGGTAAATGTAGTATTTTTTCTGTTCTGCCTTCTCCAATTTTAATAAGCCAATCATTGAAATCAGTTTGGCCTTCTGATCTCATATTTTGTTGCAGTTGAAGATGGGTAAAATGTTTCCATACTGTACTTGACTTTATACATGTTTCGATAATGTCAGTTCGATTGCCATGTACAACAACAGGTAATGTTTGTCTAAAATCGCCACCCAACAACATTACCTTTCCACCAAATGGAAAAATATTATCCATGACTTCACGAAGCAAACGGTCAATACATTGGAGGGCATAGCATGACATCATTGTGGCCTCATCTATTATAATTAATTTACATTTCTTCAATTTCTTTGCTTGTAAGGATGTCATGCGAATATCTGACACAGAATTTTCTAAAATAGGCACTGGCAGTTTAAATCCACTATGAACAGTTCTTCCACCTTCTAATAAAAGTGCAGCAATTCCAGTAGTGGCAAACGCCATTGCTATTTTTCCTTGTGCTCGTACTGAACTCATTAATAAATTGTACAAATATGTTTTTCCTGATCCACCAGGTCCATCAAGATAGAAATAACGCTCTGTCACCATGTCATCATCTATAGCATTTTTAATGGCATGAAATGCTTGCAATTGTAGTGTATTTAAAGTTGCAAGTCTTTCTTCTGTTCTTTCTGCTTGTAGTTGAATGTCATAGTCTTCAAAGTTAATGTCATCTATAAGACCTGGATCAGGCAAATTAAAACTTGCACAACTTAATCCATGAGTTAAAAAGACTTCTTGGATTTCCATTAACGCTTTTAAGTGTGCAATGGGTTCATTGTATCGTCGCATAAAGTCTTCAGCCATATTACTTTTAAAAGTCTCCCACAAAGCTAATGCATTTGGAGCATTTGAGAAGATACAAATAAAAGCAAATTGTTCTCTCATCTGTCGCGGCATTTGACATTGTGCTGCTTCTTCTAAGCATCTTTCCCACTCTGTATCATCAGCGAGTAAGTTTCTATGTCTTGCAGCTAAATGGAAGGATTCATATACAATGTCATTAACAGTTCTTAAGTGTTCAAAACTTTGTGCTCCAGGAACATTTAAAAGTAATATCCGTAAGCAAAAACGTTCAACATCTCTTGGACTGACTGTGTAAATTCTTGGAATAATTTTATTGCCTCTGGTTTTTCTTGGTCTCCATAATCCATTCACAAAAACATAGTGATATGGAATTTCAATATATAAGTATTGTGTTGCTTCAGCATCAGTGGAATTTAATGCAAACCATGCAGTTAGTGTAGTGTGACGATCTTCACTTTGGGCCAATGCATTCATTTCATTTCCAGCATGGAAATAGACTAAATGTCGTTGTGGCAAATGTACTGCTAACCTATATACTGCATGTGATCTATCATGCATTTCAAATTTTAAAAGCCGCCACATAGCTTCTGGCGCACTGACATAGCGAGCATCTACATGAGATGCAAGTTCATCATGTACTAACTCACTACTTTCAGGGTTGTCTGCACTTTTGACGACTACAGTAGCTGCATCGTAACCTTTGTAAATATATTTATAGACATATTTAATTGATTTGATGGAAGTGCAGGCTTCTACGTTGATGTGGGCGTTGTACTTCATGAGTAAATGTGGATTGTAAGGTACTACATATCTATTGTCCACTTTTTTCCCACGAATAATGGCACTATCTCCTTCTCTTCTTTTATAAAGTGGATATCCATCACAATTGGCATAGGTTTTGTCTCTATAATCTTTGGGAAATTCTTTGGAACATTTATTATTTTCCATACATGGTGATTGTGGATTAAGGTCACCACAGGGTCCATGAATCATGCGATGAGTAACAATCTCATATAGTCTACCATATAGTTCTGGATCTGGTAGTTCAGCAACAATGACTGCATCCACTTTGTCTGAAGTATCTAATTTATCTTTTTCTTGAAGTATTATTAGAAGATGTGCATGTGGAAGGCCTCTTTTTTGAAATTCAATGGTATATACATAAGCAAGACATTTGCCAAATAACTGATTTATAGTGAAGTCACGTATTAATTCATTTAATTTAATCTTAAAAACTCTGGCTACTAAATCTGGTCGATCTGAAGCAGTTTGTCCAAGAAGTAGATTTAGTGTAATTTCTGGCCATTGTGGATTACATGTAAATGTCACAAATAAATCGGGTTTGCCAAATTTTGTCACAATAGCCATAGCATCATTGTATCTTTCTCTCATATTCCGAGGAGATCCTTGAAAGGAAGATGGTAAAATGATGGCTTTGCCAGCTGTCATGTCTCTGCTTGTAGCCACGTCAGCAACATAGTCCATGAGTCCAGAATATTGTTCTACACGGAGTTTATCTTGTTGATATTTGATAAAGTTTAAATTATTTGCCTCAACTTGCAAATATGAATCAATAATCCATTGTTGTGTTAGTTTCCCACCACATAAAATTGGATTAAATACATTGCGAATGGCAATTTGAGCTACTTTAAATTCAAGCATAGAAACATTATTTCGGATTCTGCCTTTAGCATTTGGGTAACTGGGAAGAGTTAATTTTGGTTGCCAACCTGCTTCTCCGTGTGGGAAAAAGATGGGATATGTCATTGGATCTAAATTTGGACTTAAGATACTCATATTAATAAACGGTTGGTCCTCATTTCTAGGATATATTCGTATGTCTCTTTGAAATGGTGGTTCTCCTTCATCATTGTGAAACACCATTGCAACCTCATTTGTTGTTGGCAAGTTATAACGACGTTTATCAGTATGTCTGTCTCTTTTAAGCACCATATTAACCTTCGGCATTGGTAATTGATGTGTTTGTGAATGAAGTAGTTGTTCATTTTCTACTTCTGCCAATTTTTTATAAGCTTTACTGTAGGGATTGTTGTCCATAATATTATTTAGCTCTATGAAAACAGTGGGTAAGCATTTTTTATTTTCTTCCATCTGCATACGTTGGTCAACAGCTTCCATTGTATCTAGGACATATAGTTGAGCGAATTTTCTTTTATTTCCTTCCTCTGGATGTAAATGGGAAGTGCGATGATAAATTTGTCCTTGGACTTTAAAACAGTAAGGACCATGTCCTGGTACATTAGCAGCCAATGTTGCCCCCATAGATGCAAATGATATGGCACTATTGTAGGATCTTATGTTTGTCTTAAAATTTTTGTAATTTGGAAAAGTAGGTTCAGTCAGAATATTTAGTAAATAGGTTGGAAATTGTTTCCTTTCTGGAAGTTTGAACTTTCCTTTTTGACAACAACTAATAAATTGTCCATCTCGGGGTCTCTCCTGTTTAAAATAATAAGCCTCACAAAATTGACATTGAGTAGTCATGTCCCCACAACTATGAACCTCTACTGCTAAAGACTTCATTAAAGGACAATTTGCAATGCATATTGGATGTTGACTTTGATATTCATCAGATGAAAAGTCATGAAATGTTTCAACAACAGGTTCTAAATGTTTAGTTTTTTTCGTACATTTTCTTGGTATATGTTGGACTTGTTCGGTTGAAATTTCCTGTAAGTTTTTAGTAAGAGTTTGTAAATGCTTTTTTTTGGTAGTTTTTTTTTTTGGTCTGTCTTGACTGGTATGTTGTAAAATGTCATCTGATATTTTAGGAACAGTTTGTAAATGCTTTATAATTTTTTTATTTATTTTGGTTGTATGTTTCATTTTTGCAGCGGATATTCTTTTATTTGCAAGTCTTTTGCGTTCTTTTTCTCTTCTAATTTCTTTCTCCTCCGGTGTCTGCTGGGCGGCCCATCTCTCTTGTCTTTCTCTAGTTTGACGTCTTTTCTTCTCTTCTTTGGTCTCGTTATCAGCCATATTAATCTGTAAACGGAAACAAATAAATGTAATTGTGTATATTTAAATTTGTAATTCCTGTTAAAGATGATTGTGCACAATTGTTGAAATAAAAGGCAAATCATGAATGTATCATTGATATTTAGTTAAATTTATAATTCCTGTCTTCAGTGGCTCCGAATTTTTTTAATGGAATACTGCTGTAAATAAGCATGTAACATATTTATTTAAAATAATGGTTGTATTTATTAAAAACTTTGTTTGTGGATAGATATTTACCACTGCAAAACTTCTTTGCTGAAAAAAAAAGTGATGTGGTTATTGAGCTATGTATTGCATAGTAGCAATTTAAATAAAATAAGTGAGATAGTAAATTAATTAATTTATTTTTCTGTTGAGACGGATGCAACTGAAACCAGTTTCTTTAGTGTTATTCTTTAGTAGTTATTATAGTTTACCTTGGTTGAAGTGTGTCGGAAGTCCTCGTCCGATGGTGTGGTCCTGTCGCGATAGCCCCTGTCCGATATTGTGGTCCTGTGGCGATATTCCTCGTCCGATGTTGTTGTCCGTTGGTGAAAGTCCTCGTCCGATGGTGTGGTCCTGTGTTGAAATTCCTCGTCTGCTGGTCTGGTCCTGTGTTGAAATTCCTCGTCTGCTGGTCTGGTCCGAGTCCTCGTCCGATGGTCCGGTCCGGTCCTGTGGAAAAAGTCCTCGTCCGATTGTCTTCACGCAGTATCTGTTGTAATGTAAAATAGAAAATGTTGTTTGAGTGAAATGTCTTTTAAATAAGTAAAAAATGTATTAATTTTGCTGTATTGTATCAGTTATGTTTATTTTTTTTAAAAAAAATTTTTTTAACTTTCTGTACAATCCCAAGACTTTTGTTATTCTTATTTAAGGTTCTTAGTAAGGCTTGTGGGTTGTGATATATTACATAAGAATATGAATTTATTTTGCTATGTGTTTATGTTAGTTTTTGTACAATCCTGTTTTGTGCGCACCACTTGTGGTATACTTATTTAACCTTTATTTGGATGGTTATAGTTAGTGAAACATGAAATAATATAATTAATGTAGTTTGCTATGTGTTTGTGTTAGTTATTGACAATCCTGTTTGGTGCACATCACTTGTGCAAAACTAATTTCTTCTTGATTGTACAGGTTATAATTTGTTAAACATTAAAGAAGAATGTTAATATAGTTTGCTATGAGTTTGTGTGTTTTTTTATACAATGCTATTAGGTGCACAACACTTTTGTTATTCTTATTTTTGGTTATTTGTAAGGCTTATAGGTTGTTAAACATTTAGTCCCTCATTCAATTGCGATTTTGCCAATTGAATACGGCTCTAAATAAGCACATAATATATATTTTTTAAAGAAGTTTTTAGGTATTGAAAACCGTGCTTTTGGATAGATGCTTAATAACTAAAAACTTCTTTAAAAAATATATGTGATGTGCTTATTTAGACCCCTATTCAATTGGCAAAATTGCAATTGAATGAGGGCCTTAATAAGAAATTCTGTTTTGTGTGTAGCAGTTTGTGTGTCATTGAATTGCGATTTGGCTAATTGAATTGTGCTGTAAATGAGCACATAGCATATTAGCATATTAGTTAAAATAATTTTGTAGTCATTGAAAAACTGTATTTTTGATATTTTTTTATTAACTAAAACCTTAGTTTTAAGCTATTGTTATGTTGTTATTTAGAGCCCTATTCAATTGGGCAAATTGCAATTGAATGAGGGCCTTTGTGTGTACCATATGTTGCATAGTTTGGCCCTCATGCAATTGCATTTTTTACAATATAATAGTACTGTAAGGCCGTAATTGAATTGCAATGTAGAAATTTGAATAGGGTTCTAAATAAGCACATCACATATATTTGTTAAAATAGCCATATTTAATTTTCCAAAATAGCAATTGAATAAGGGCCTTTGGTTACTGCATTTGTTATATTGTGAGCTACTTATTCAATTGTGTTTTGGCCAATGGAATAGAGCTCAATATCATCACAGAGCATATGTTTGTACGGAATTTTGTATTTAGTGAACTTGTATCCAAAAGGAACGTGTTCACAAAAGAAAAATTTCCTAAAAAATATGCTCTGTGCTTATATAGAGCCCTATTGAAATGGGCAAATCACATTTGAGTGAGGCCCTTGGGCATTAAAGACATATAGGTCCTCATTGAATTGCAATTTTGCCAATTGAAGAGGGCTCTATATAATCACATAACATATTTATTGAGCAAAGTTTTTAGTTATTGAAAACCTTGATTGTGGTTAGAAGTTCATTAACTAAAAAGTTCTGTTTCCAAAATATGTTATGTGCTTATATAGAGCCCTATTGAAATGGGCAAATCACATTTCAGTGAGGCCCTTGGCCATTAAAGACATATAGGTCCTCATTGAATTGCAATTTTGCCAATTGAAGAGGGCTCTATATAATCACATAACATATTTATTGAGCAAAGTTTTTAGTTATTGAAAACCTTGATTGTGGTTAGAATTTCAGTAACTAAAAAGTTCTGTATAAAAAAAATGTTATGTGCTTATATAGAGCCCTATTCAAATGAGGAAGTTGCAATTGAATAAGGCTCATGGTTATTTCTTGTTTATACTTAATACTTTACCTTGATAGAAGTTTTGAATGACAGACGGTCCCCTCCTGCCAATCTTAATCCGCCGGTCTTCTTTTAGTATCTGTTTGAAAAATAAAGTGAAATAGTTATTTGTATATTTATAATTTGTCATCTAGCAAAGCATGTCCTTTTGAGCATGTAATGTGTTCTTGTATCTTACCTCTTCAAATTTGTTGGTGTTCTTTAAAAGGGATTGTGCTTCACAGTGCACGGTGCAAATTGTTGAGAGACGCTGTTGATGCAGAGTCTGTTTGAATATGAAACGAAATAGAAAGATTCAGCTTTATCTGATGTATTGAATTGCAGTAAATTAATTCAATTAACCTTAATTTTTGTTGGGGGCTACACACATATCTCACATACATGAAGCACATTACATAGTTTAATGTAATTATTTTGTGTACGTGTGACATATCAGTATACATGAGTCAAATTTAAATGGTTAAATTAACATTATATTTATTTGTTCCAACACACATAAATGTGTGTGTGTGAGATGTAACTATAGATGATACACATATATGTGCATGTGACATATCAGTATACATGACATATAATGTCATTAAAATGTAGTTGTTTACTGATTTTGTTGTAAGCTAATGTTGTTGCATTGGTAATACACATAAATGTGCGTGTGACATGTCACTATACATTATAGACATATATGTCGGTGTCAGATGTCACTATGAAGGGGCAATACACAGAAATGTGCGTGTCAGATGTCACTATACATAAAGCTCTGTTTAATTTTGTTTGGGAGCCTATACACATAAATGTGCCATACATGATGACTACATAAATCCTAGTTTATTTTTTTATTTGTTTGACCTGACCTGATAATAAAATGTAATATATTATAGCTTACCTGTCAGTTGTAATTTGCACAATGTAAAGTAGTAAATTAGTAAAGAATTGTCTTCTCAAGTAAAAGCAGCAGTTATCTCAGAAGTCACTCCGTTGATCACCTGAGGAGAAATGTATTTTTTAGTTGGAAATAGGCAGTATTTATAAACTTGTAGAAAGTTCTGGAAAGTGAGACCGTTAGAACGCAATACGCATGCGCTATTTGCGTTCCAGCTTACAATTTGCGTTCCATCCGCCATTTTAGGCGTATTACTGTTCAAAATGGTGTTTAATATGATTGTGATACGTTCCGCATAGTATGTGTTTCATTATTGCGAGTAAGTGTAGTGTAGTTACGTCTGAAGCCTCGTTTTCGTTTTGTTCGTCGGCCATTTTTTCTCTCGCTTAGCGATGGTATTACTGTCTAAAGTGTTTATTTTGATTTAAATGTAGGTGTAACTTGTTTTTTTGAGGTGCTGGCTGGTTCCTCTTGCTGTAGGTAAGCTTTTTATGTGTTTGTTGTGTGTCTTTGTTAAGTTTTAAATGTTTGTATGTCGGCGTGTTGCGTCCGATGTTTGCGAACTCGTAATGTGTGGTAACGTGTCTCGTATGGTGTTTGCGTGTGTAGCATGGTGTTTGCGTGTGTAGCCTCGTTTTCGTTTTATTCGTCGGCCATTTTTTTTGTCGCTTAACAAAGTATTTAGTGTCGAAACTCTTTTATTTTGAGTGCAATTAAGTTGTAAGTTGCATTTTTGAGGTCCTGGGTGCTTCCTGTTTGTGTAGGTAAGGTTTTTATGTATGTGCTGTGTGTATGTATTGTGTTTGTAATTTTGTAATGTTCGCGAGTTGCGTCCGAGTGTTGCGAGGCCGTAATGTGTGTGAACGTGTGTCGTATGTTGTTTGCGAGTGTCGTAATGTGTTTCAACGTGTGTCGTATGTTGTTTGCGAGTGTCGTAATGTGTTTGGACGTAAACTTTTTTTTTCAAGGGTCGCAGTTGCTGCAACTGAAGACCTCGCTTTGCGAGGTCCTCAGGTGCTGGCATGGAGCGCCTGCGGCGCTCCAAGCCAGCAACTGAGGCCCTCGCTTCGCGAGGGTCCTCAGTTGCTGGCAAGGAGCGCCTGCGGCGCTCCATGCCAGCAACTGAGGCCCTCGCTTCGCGAGGGTCCTCAGTTGCTGGCAAGGAGCGCCTTCGGCGCTCCATGCCAGCAACTGAGAACCTGGCACAGTGCCCTCGCTACGCGAGGCCCGCGACTCGCTGCGCGAGTCGCGGCCCTCGCTTCGCGAGGCCCGCGACTCGCTGCGCGAGCCGCGGCCCTCGCTACGCGAGGCCCGCGACTCGCTACGCGAGCCCGCAGCGTTAGCAACAACTCGTACGCTCACAACTATATATGTGATATATATATATATATATATATATAAATATATACACCATGGTCCCTTGGTACTAGTTGATAATTGGTTCCAGAGAGCAAGATGAGTGGAGAAAATGAAGAGTACCAAACGATAAGGAGTAATTTAAATAAGTTTTAGCCAGCACAACGAGTACCAAGGAAGCGTCAAGTGCCAAAGAATTTTTTGCTCATCAGCACGCATTGAATGCTGAATTCAATTAATTTTAAAGTAGACGAATACAGAGGGACCACTGTATGTATATATATATATATATATATATATATATATATATATATATAAGTTCAGGTAATGAAATTACCTGATAGTTGTGGGAGGGTCTCTCTCCTATGGTGATGAGCCTCCAAAGGGTGTGCCTGGGAGCTAACCAGTGGTAGTGTCTAGCGTAGGCTGATTTATAACATGTAGGAAGCGTGAAATGGAAGTGTGTTTTGTGAATGAGGCCCCCCTCACCTCATGTAACTGATGTGGACTTTGGCTATGCCCTACATGGCCTGCTTAGAGGGCCAATGGGCAAGTGAAGTAGAGGAGAGTGGGGAGAGGTTTATTAAAATGTGCTGAAAAATGAGGCCTTCAAACTCTGATTTGGATGCATGAACGAGGTATGCCTACAAAGGCCGGTGTGGGCCTAGGAAGACCTTTTTAGGAGTTGTAGAGGGTAGGTTGATTTAAACTTATAGAAAGCTATTAAAAGGTGGAAGGTTAGTAGAGCCTGAAATCCACGAAATATGGCTTAAAGGCCAAAGCATGACCTCAGTTACTGATAAAGACAATTTAGTGTATTTGGGGCTGGTATATGATAAGAAAGAGTAATGTAGAGCATAAATGTTTACCAATAGGAAAGCCTAATGTAGCGCAGGAATACTTGCCATGAGGAACCATAGCTCTACAGCAATGGGGATGCCCTTACGGACAAGGGAAATGAGACAGAAACAACATAGCAGGAAATCTGACGTATTAACGTTGTAAGGTTAAGGAAAGCAGAGACGTTTAACAGCGATGCCCTTGCAGACAGGAAAGGGCCAAAAGGCAGCAGCTTAACCTGGGAAAAGGTGATGAGAAGCCAGTGGTAGTAATGCCCTTGTAGACAGAAAAAGGGCCAGAAAACTGCCATGAGAACAAACTTACCTTGTAAGACAGTAATGTAAAGAGAAAACCATTGATAGTAACATCATTGCAGATAGGAAAAGGGACAAAAAGGCAGTAATAGGCTTGCAGACATGTTGCAAAGGAAATCAGAACCTTTAACAGTGAGAGAGCTGTCTGCATAAACCCAGAAATGGACTGGCTGCGAGGTCCCAACAGGAAGTGCTTATAAGGCTGCAGAGCCCGCCCCAGGAAGAGGCGGGGTGATCTGCAGAGCCCCACCTCCAATGGGCACAACCACAAATATATATATATATATATATAAACACTTTTTTCATACATCTCTGTATTCGTCATCATTGAATGAATTTATGTTTGACGTTATATTTGAATTTATACCATGTGGTGGGTGACTTTTCATAAGGAATAATGTATTTTTGGATGAATATCGGAGTTACTGGAGGAGCTACTGGCTAGCAAAGCACTAGGACCCACAAGTGGGTCCGGACGTCAATGGCATAGAGTAAAGAATAACTCTTCATTTATTAGGGGAGAGGGATCGATAATTATTTTAGGGGTGATCTAAACACCTATGTGGCTTTATGTGTTTTTAGTGACTCTTACAAGCACCACCTTTTGTATTAAGAAATTGCAAGGGGGCCCCAATTTATTTTGCACTAGGGCCCTCCATTCACTAGCTTCGCCTCTGGGACAGCTGGAGTCCAGAGTCAGGCCGTTTAATGTGACTTGATAGGGTGAATTTTGAACTAAATGTATATACTTTTTATGTTGTCCATAATTTTATGCACATATTTTCAATGAATGAATGAATAATGTATTTTGCAATATGCACAGCTTTTGATGTTTTTAATTGCGTGGTCCTTTAATAATCCTATATGACATGTTAGTAGGTGCACAATGAGACAGATTGAGAAGAATACTTAAATTATTGACAGTCCCTTCACACACTATGATTCATTTATTCACATTAGGTCTGCGGTGCTCACATTAAATCGCCAACAGCTTTCTTATCAGCGCATTTATTGTTGGAGAACAACTTGGGGCCCATCGAGTGTCGTCATAGAGCTATTGTGACCCGGAGACAAGCCAAACGGGCCACCGCCAGCGAGACACAAGAGGAGTTGGAACCATCCCTACCTTCAAATGCCAACAGGGGAAAGGTTATGGTTATGTGCAGATCGAACCGAGTTTAAGTGGAAGGTGAAGGAGCATACTACTTTAGAGTGAATTACTCCGCCCCCCATGCGGGGGATAGGTATGTTTCAAGGGCAACCTGTTGTACAGGGGACCAATCCACAGAAAGAAGAGCAGCAGTGGAGGTAGCTACTACAGTTTGTTTTCCCCAAGTGGTACCAGTCGACACCACTAGCATAGCCCATGACATTCCCTTAGCAGGGCATCAGGACAATTGCCACACTCGCCAACGCCTAATTCAGGCCTTCTTTTGGCCTGAAGTGTCACAAGATGCCTCTAGTTTCTGTGCCTTGTGTAATATTTGTCAGCACTTTGATGGTCACGGGCTGTGGCCTGTGCTTTCTTGCAGACCATTGTCTGTTACAGAGTTTTCCTTACAATGAGTGGCTGTAGATAACATTGGTCCCCCATGCCAAGTCTGGTGAGTTGTGCTAAAGATACATCCTCACAATGCCACCTGGTTTCCAGAGGATATAGCTCTTGTCGGTATTACAGCTGCAACAGTGGCTGATGCTTTGGTAGCCGTTTTCACCTGGATTCGGTTCCTGGTGGAAATTTTATCAGATCAGGATCTAGTTTTTGCCTGAGCTTACCCAGCTGTGTTTGACCCCCTATTATTCCTAGACCAATTGCTTACATGAAAGGTTTAATGGCACAGATGAAGGCTATGATTAGAGCCTTTGTGGACCAGGAGAAGGATTGTAAAAAGTTACCTCACTCTCTCCTCTTTATCTCCAGAGATGTCCCTCAAGAGTTTACAGGGTTCTCCACTTTGAATGCTTGTATGAGCAGTGAGTTAGGGGGTCATTGTACCTATTATGGGAGTTTTGGGAGGGTGATCTTCAGAGGGAGGAACTCCCCATAGTGCCATATGTGCTGCAGTTAAGATATACTCTGGAGACACTGACTGGGCTAGCCAAGCAGCTTAAGGCAAGCAGAAGTGCTGGTATGATCAGTGTTTTAAGGAATTCTAGGTAGGTCAGTAGGAATTACTGTTGGTACCCCAGAACATGCTCCAGTCTGAAGCTAGTTTTTATTCGGAAACTTGCCGACACCACCTATGTAGTAGCACTGGATGAGCAATGAATATCCAGAAGCCACACACGATTTAGAATCCCCAAGTAATGGCTATATGCCTAGCAGTGGTTATGGTGTTCTACCAGACATGTTTGCCTCCTGCGAACCCATCCCCTGCTTCCCTTATCTTGATCACTTATCCCATCGCCTGGGACAACAGCTGGAGGGAGTGCTGAGTCACCACCTATGGTTGATCTTGATCAGATCAGGTAGGATTACTGGTCCACAAGTCTGTACCCCTGAGACTTCTACAGGCAGGGTCAAGCTCATCAGAACGCTGAAGATCTCTCCAGAAAATTAGACATATTGAATCTCCAGTCGCCCATGAACCGTTCTTGAAGTGCCTGGTGGCTGTAACACCAGCCTTCATGGGGGAGAATCCTGAATTAAAATGCTATGGCGTTGCTATGGCAATAGTGACAGTTGAAAACTGAACTTTAGCTTTCGGCATTAAACAAAGTGCTGTTTGGTTCATGAGCTCAGAGGAATGGGGACAGAACATTATCCTAAACTTATGGATACCTAATACTTCTTCCCTACTTATTGCTGTATGTTTGAGACATAGTGAGAAAGGGAGTAGGGGAGACAGAGATAGATAGATACTGTTGTCATAACTTGCTCTTCATTGGGCTTGAAACGGCCAAGAGGACTAATCCTACCCATAGGTTGTATTTTTATCCGCTCACACAGGATAGCTTTACTGGTGGCTAGGACAATTTACCAACTTTTCCCTTATAAGTTGCAGAGAATCAGTTACTGGGTATCAGAACAAATTGCAGAAAATAATTTCTGAATAAAAAAATAAATAAATGCCTTCCCTCTAAATAAAACAAACCATGTATGTGTGTCCCAAACAGAGCATCAACTTTATTTGTTAAAGTCACGTACTTATACAGTTAAGTCACTGATATGTTACCCACTTACTTGGGAAAACATACATTTCACATCTCATTTTTAAGCCCCCTTTGAACTACTCCACGCTGGTCAGGGCTGGCTATATAGACTTGGGGCCATTCTGTCTCCTCTTCCCTCTAGGTGCCAAGGAGTCTAGTGTCCTGATTATCAGTTACTTCTGGCAGGACCTGGGCCCAGTAGGAGGTAGTTAGGTAGTGTAACTTATGGAGACAGTGTGTCTGAGCGAGGGGCCTGTGTCTTTACCTCACATCGGAAACTAGGAGCTTGGGGTGTACATTGTTAAAATTACTGGGATCCCTCTATGCGGGATGGTAATATGGTTGGTTAACAGGCTTTAGGTAACACTTGTGTGGGGAGAATATAGCGGCAGGGTCCAGTGTAACAGTTACACCCTGAAACACATTCTGCACATAAAATAAACATTCAAAAACTACAAAACGACCCTGAGACTGATAGCCTCAAATGACTTGTTGGAATGGGGTCTTGGAGGACCAGGGTCCATAACTAGGACCTGAGGCCCAACATTACACAACATATAACTGTAAAAAGTGTCATAGTCCCTTAAGGCAAGTCTTTTGGCCCTTGGGTTTGGTAGTCACAAGGGCTAGTGCCCATCCATAGCCAGTTGTTAACCAAAAAGGGTCCTTGAGTCCAGGGGTCATGACACTGATCATTGAAGCAATGAACATGAGCTTGAAGGTGCTCACAGAGGCAGTGGCTGACAGATGTGCCTGGCGTGGAGTTCGTAGGATTGCAGAGAGTACAATAAAACTGAATGACTAAATAAGAGACAGTAATGGAGAAGGTCATAACTGAATACAATTACTAAAAAGGTAATGAAATAATACAAATATTAGACTACACCATCTCTTAAAAAACTGAGTTTTGTTGTATCTGGTATATGTATATTTATGAGATTAAGAATGTGCAGCAGAAGACTGATAAGAGTATGTGACTGACAGACACAGAATGATCTGTCAAGATTAAACAATATCAGACAATGAGAGAGACAGATACACAATGGTGAGGCAATTTAATAGCTGGCGTCCTATAAGACACATTAGAAATAGTTAAAAGACTGCTGTAAATTAATTACACATCTATCAAATATGCAACAAACTAACATTCAGATTACGCTGAAACAATCTCCAGATTATAGGGTTATCAAAAACCATCAAAAGATCAACTACATCAAAGAAAATAAATTATATGCCAAGGGACTGAATTCATCATCTCTGCCCTCGTTGCTACTAATCTAGAAACCAACATAGCTATGGCTTTTAAGGTCTTGTAAAAAGGAAGTGTCTTGTGTTTGAACTGTGCATTAGAAATAGGCTGCGTGCGCGAGGTAAAGCCGTTGGTTTTTTGTGTAAAGCGGCATTGTATAGTCGTAATGTTATTATTGTGATACGCGTCTTTTGAGCATTTTCCAGGTTTTTCTAATAGTGTATCTTGTAGGTCGTAGTGTGATGTGTAAAGTGCTACGCGTTTGCAGCATTTTGCGCAGTCCGGGGTCGTGTAGCCTAATTTTAATTTTTTTCGGCTGACATTTCTTTCCTCGCCTAGGCGATTTTCGAGTGGCGAAAATCGGCTAATTCGAGTTAAATTTGCGTTCCACCTCACTCACAGACGTCCTGGCTGTTGCCCCATGCTGTCTGTGATGTTTTTTTATTTTTTTTCAGGTGTATTTAGTGTGTCTCGTAAAAAAAATTTCTAAGTCACATGTCTTGAATTTTAACGTCTCGCCTCGCTTTGCGAGGCTTGCAGCGATGAGCGCTTTTGGCGCTCATCGGCTAAGTGCTACAGTTTAACGGCTCGCTTTGCTTCACGAGGCTCACAGCGATGAGCGCCTATGGCGCTCATCGCCTAAGTCGTACACACCTCGCAAAGTGTGACGTCTCGCAGTTTGACAAATATTATATGTGATATATATATATATAAATATATAAAATATATACTCGAGTATAAGCCAAGTTTTTCAGCCCCCTCGGCTTATACTCGAGTCACCCTGTGTCTCTTTCCCCCTGTGTCTCTCCACCTCTTTGTTTCTTCCCCCCTCCCTCCCCTGTGTCTCTTTCACCACCTCTCCCTCGTGTCTCTTTCCCTCTCCCTCCCTTATCATCCTCCTCAACCCCCCTCCTCAACCCCCCTCCTCAACCCCCCTCCTCATCCTCAACCTCCCTCCTCATCCTCAACCTCCCTACTCAACCCCCCTCCTCATCCTCAACCCCCCTCATCCTAAACCTCCCTCCTCACCCCCTCCTCATCCTCAACCCCCCTCTTCATCCTCAACCTAAACCCCCCTCCTCACTTTATCCCTCTCTAATTACCTCTCCCTTTCCCTTCACTTACCTTCCATCAGCAGCTGCTCCTCCGCTGCTCCTTGCGTCTTCCAGCTGTGTCGGGACCCACCATATGCTAATGACATGATGTCAAATGCGGGGTAAAGTGGGGAGGGGGGTTGAGGAGGGAGGAGGAGGAGTGGGTAGAGGTTGAGGACGGGGTAGAGGAGGAGGGTTGAGGAGGGAGGATGAGGAGACTGGTTGAGGTTGAGGAGGGGGGTTTAGGATGAGGGGGTTGAGGATGATGAGGGGTTGAGGAGGGGGTTGTGGATGATGAGGGGGGTTGAAGATGAGGAGGGGGTTGTGGAGTGGGGTTGAGGATGAGGAGGGGGTTGAGGAGGGGGGTTGAGAAGGGAGGTTGAGAAGGGGGTTTAGGAGGGGAGTTGATTATGAGGAGGGGGTTGAGGAGGGTGGTTGAGAATGAGGAGGGGGTTGAGGAGGGGGGTTGAGGAGGGGGTCTGAGGAGGGAGGATGAGGAGGGGGGTTGAGAAGGGGGGTTGAGGAGGGGGGTTAAGGAGGGGGGTTGAGGAGGGGTTTGAGGATGAGGAGGGGGGTTGAGGAGAGAGGTTGAGGAGGGGGTTGAGGAGGGGGGTTGAGGAGGGGGCTGAGGAGGGAGGATGAGGAGGGGGGTTGAGAAGGGGGGTTGAGGAGGGAGGGTGAGGAGGGGGGTTAAGGAGGGGGGTTGAGGAGGGGTTTGAGGATGAGGGGGGGTTGAGGAGAGAGGTTGAGGTGGGGGTTGAGGATGAAGAGGGGGGTTGAGGAGGGAGGAGGGGGTTGAGGTTGAGGAGGGGGTTGAGGAGAGAGGTTGAGGAGGGGGGTTGAAGATGAAGAGGGGGGTTGAGGAGTCGGTTGAGGTTGAGGAGCGGGTTTGAGGAAGGGGGGTTGATGATGACGAGGGGAGTTGAGGTGGGGGGTTGAGGAGAGAGGTTGAGGAGGAGGGTTGAGGATGAGGAGGGGGTTGAGGAGGGGGGATGAGGATGAGGGTTGAGGAGGGGGTTGAGGATGGGGAGGGGGTTGAGGAGGTAGTATGAGGAGGGGGTTGAGGAGGAGTGTTAAAGAGGGGGTTGAGGAGGGAGGATGAGGAGGGGTTGAGGAGGGAGGATGAGGAAGGTGTTGAGGAGAGGGGTTGAGGAAGGGGGTTGAGCAGGGAGGATGAGGAGGGCGGTTGAGGAGGGGGGTTGAGGAGACAGGATGAGGAGGGAGGATGAGGACGGTGTTGAGGATGAGAAGGGAGGATGAGGAGGGCTGTTGAGGAGGGGGGTTGAGGAGGGAGGATGAGGAGGATGATAAGGGAGGGGTATGGAAAGAGACACAAGGGAGAGGGGGGAAGAGACACAGGGAAGAGAGAGGGGGAAGAGACACAGGAGAGGGAGAGGGAAGAGACACAGGGTAGTGAGAGGGGGTAGAGACACATGGGAGGGAGGGAGGGAGGGGGAGAGACACGGGAGGGGAGGGAGGGAGGGGGAGAGACACAGGAGGGAGAGGAGGGATAGAGACAGAGAGGGGGGAGAGATTCAGGGGAGGGAGGTGGGGGAAGAGACACAGGGGAGAGAGAGGGGGGACACAAGAAAGGGGAACAGAGGGCACACAAGAGGGGGACACAGAGAGCACAAGAGGGACACAGGGGGCAGCACATTTCCCACCCCCGGCTTATACTCGAGTCACTACATTTTCCCAGTATTTTGTGGTAAAATAGGTGCCTTGGCTAATACTCGGGTCGGCTTATACTCGAGTATTTGCAGTATATAAAATATATACATATATTATATATCACATATAATAGTTGTCAAACTGCGAGACGTTGTCACGCTTTACGTGGTGCGAATGAGTTAGGTGATGAGCAATGAAAGGCAATGAAACACAGTGAAGGCAATGAAACACGCAGGACTTAGCCACCAAACACTTAGTAAACGTGGGATCACCTTAGCCTCCAAGTACTTGACAAACGCGGTACTTAGAAAAAGAAATTGCGAGACGCAGGACTTGTAAAAAAAAAATACAAGATAACAAAAATACAAGGTTAACGGCCGCGAAAATCCAAAAAACACAAAAAAACACAAAGAAAATAAAAAAAATACAAGAAAAACATTACACACAGCAGGGGGGAACAGCCAGGACGTCTGGGAGTGAGGTGGAACGCTAATGTAAGGCAATTTTGTTACTCGAAAATCCCCTAAGATTTACCGTTATCCGGCACCTATGGGGATTCCCTATTGCCTAGTATAAATATATATATATATAATATTAAATCATATAGATATGTATATATATATATATATATATATATATATAGTAAACTCCCCGTTATCCGGCACCTATGGGGATTCCCTATTGCCGGATCAGTGTAATTTGCGGTTAATCAGGAGTCCCCGAATTTAAGGGTCTAAACGACCCTTAAACACCCCAAAACCCCTCAAAATGCATAGCACCTAAACTGGGCCATTTAGGCCCAGAAGAAATAATTTGGAAAAAAAGTTAGCATTTTTATTTTTGCAGTCTCGATTTCCGGATAGTGTCAGTTATGCCGGTTTAGTGGGAGTAAATTTAAAATGGGGAATTGATGCCGGTGCAAGTTGCTTGAGCATGCCGGTTGGTTAGGTCCCGGATAACCGTGATTTTACTGTATATATATATATATATATATCTTACACAAGACACAGCTAAAATTCGAATACACTCTCTCATCATATCTCGACTCGACTACTGCAATTCCCTCCTTGCTAGCCTACCCATCTCTCGTCTGTCTCCCCTCCAATCCATAATGAACGCCTCTGCTAGACTCATCTTTAATACCAAACGCTCAGTGTCTGCAGCTCCTCTCTGTCAATCACTCCACTGGCTTCCCATAGCTTCCCAAATCACATTTGACCCTAACATATAAAGCCCTCAACTGCAATGCACCCCCTTATATCTCGGCTCTTGTTTCAAAATACTCTTCCAACCGCCCCCTTCGTTCTGCTAAAGACCTTCTCCTTTCCTCCTCTCTCATCACCTCCTCTCACTCCCGTCTTCAAGACTTTTGTCATGCTGCCCCTACTATTTGGAACTCCTAGCCCAGCTCCATTAGACTAGCATCCTGCATAAAAACCTTTAAGAAAATACTAAAAACACACCTGTTTAAAAAATCTTATCACCTTCAGCCTTAATAATTACAACTGCACACTCCACAGCCTAATAACAGTGTGTTGGTGCTCTGCATAAAGTGTAATGAATGTTTGAAGTGTTCATTCTAAATAGGCTGCGTGCGCGAGGTAAAGCCGTTTGGTTTATTGTGTAAAGCGGCATTGTATAGTCGTAATGTTATTAATGTGGTATGCGTCTCGTGAGCATTTTCCGGCTTTTGTAGTAGTGTATCTTGTAGGTCGTAGTGTGATGTATAAAGTGCTACGCGTTCTGCAGTGTTTTGCGCGATCTGGGGTCGTGTACCCTTGTTTTAATTTTTTGCAGTCCCCATTTTTTTCCTCGCTTAGGCGATTTTCGAGTGGCGAAAATCGTCTAAATGGAGTTAAATTCACGTTCCACCTCACTCACAGACGTCCTGGCTGTTGCCCCATGCTGTCTGTTATGTTTTTGTAAATTTTTGTTGTGTATTTAGTATGTTTTTCTGTTTTTTTGTTCGGCTGCTAATCTCGTAAATTTTTGCTTGTCGTATATTTTTTTTCTAAGTCCCGCGTCTCGTATTTTAATGGCTTGCCGCATCGACTAAGTGCTACGATTTAATGGCTCGCCTACCTTTGCGAGGCTCGTTGCGATGAGCGCCTTTGGCGCTCATCAGCTAAGTCCTACGCATTAACGGCTCGCCTCGCTTCCCACGGCTCACAAGCGATGAGCGCCTATGGCGATCATCTCCTAAGTCGTACGCACCTCGCAAAGCGTAACGACGTCTCGCAGTTTGACAACTATTATATGTGATATATATATATATATATATATATATATATATATATATATATCAAGCTAAATAAAAATGTTATCTTAGTTTTTTTTTATTTATAGTAGGGTGACCACTCCCCCACCCCAGCCCATGCCTCTTCAAGATGCTTATCACCTTCAGCCTTAGTATGCACAACACATCTCTCACCACTCTACCTCACCCATACCCTTTAGACTGTAAGTTTGTGAATTATTTTTGGTCCTTTAGGGACAGCACTGTGTGTGTTTGCTTTTACGCTCAACAACAGGGCCTTCCATTCTTTTGCAATGTGTTTATATTTGTACTTAACCCCTGTACAGCGCTACAGAATATAGGCCATATTCCATTAGATGCGCCTTCAAAACTCCCCCATACTGTAGACATGTCTCGAGACAGTGGCACTTATACTGTTATCTTTAATATTAGACAAATGCTCCATAAATCTCACTTTCAATTTACATTTAGTTTTACCTACATAGATCATCCCGCATTTGGATGTAAGTTTGTACATTATTCTTTCATTATTACAACTGAAGAAGTGTTTATAAAACAATTGCTTTAATTGCTATTGTAGAATCTAATTACACATTTTCTTACATTTTTCACTATCCATCAAAACAACAGTATTTTTTCTATCTGAACTCTATACTAATAATCAAATCTTTTGTTTTATCTTACTTCATTCATTTATACTATCCTTTAAATTTTGGTCAAATAACCCATCCCACACTTGTTTTGTAGTCTTTCAATATGTTCTCAAACCAACTTAACTAACGTTTCTTCTGCCCTATTTAATAAAAAATAAGGGGTTAAATTCAGATTATTTTCATCTTTCTATTTGTATTATATCCCTTACTGGTTGATTTCCTCACTTGTGTCAAATAATTATTGTTGTGATTGTTGAATATCCTGCAAGTGTTCCCAAATCCATTTAGGTAAATGGATTCTCATTTTAAATGGGCCTGAGGCAAAAAGATAGTACGTTCTGAGCCTCATTTGCATGTTACTACCCAGAATCCTTAGCAACATTAGAAATACTGTTTACCGAGAAGTCCTATGGGAAAATCAGGTTTCTTGAGCTTCTTGAGAATCGTACTGAGAACAATTTCTTATTTCCTATCCTTTTGCATCAGATTGTGAACCTGTATCTGAGCATTGTGAGAAGTGATAAGAATGATATGTGAATTGTGCATTGTCAACATTACCGTTGCTTCCTCTAGATCTTTGTATCATTTACATATAAGCAATGAACATGATCTTGATGGAGCTCAGAGGGGCAGTGGCTGGCAGATGTACCTGGCTTGCTGCGCTCAATAGGGTCACGGAGAGTTGGACATGACTGACAGAATAAACAACAACAAAGAACAACATTAAATTCTAATTGTTCCTAGTCCTGTCAATACTTTTTTTGCTATCCATAATCTCTTTTTAGTATTTCTCTTAAATTCCGTATTTGTCTTTTGAAATAAACTATTATTTTTGAATTTTGCTGGGAAAGCCTAGAGGTCTGTTGTTGCTGTTGTTTAGTCGTTCAGTCACTTCCGACTCTCTGTGACCCTATGGACCACAGCACGCCAGGTACATCTTTCAGTCATTGCACCTCTGAGCTCCATCAAGTTCATGTTAATTGCTTCAGTAACCTCATCTATCCATCTCCACCTCTGCCGACCCCTTCTTCTTATGCCTTTAATCTTTCCCATCATCAGAGTCTTCTCTAGGGAATCCTGTCTCCTCATAATATGGCCAAAATATTAGCGATTCAGCCTCATGATCAAACTTTCCAGTGAACATTTTGTCTTCATTTCCTGAAATACTGATTGATCTTCTTGCAGTCCAAGGGACTCTAAGCAGTTTTCACCAACACTACAATTCAAAGGCTGTGAACTTTTATTCCAAAGTCTATCTCCATAGAAGTTGAAAACCTATGTTATAGCAGCTCACATGCTGACAACTCTATAAGTGCTTGAAGCTTATGCTAGCTAGTGATGGTCTGTTTTTGTATATATCAATATGATTGGAAGCTAACTCACAATGAGATGTACACATTGAAATGTTCAAGTCATCCCAATGGATTCAGGTTTCAAACATGGATCCCAAATTCTCCTTACATTCAACAATGTCTATTCCATAGATATGTGTTCCCCTAGTGGTCCAGTGGTTAGGATTCAGGGCATTCACCGCTGCAACCTGGGTTTGATTCCAGTCAGGAAACCAAGGGGTCACATAAGCCATGCAGGGTTGGGCCTGGTCAGTACTTGGATGGGGGAACAACTTGGAATACCAGTGAGCTGTATGCTGTGGCTCGCTGGAGTATAACTGGCATCCCACTTCAGTATATCTGCCATGAAAACCAAATGGATCAGCATGACCATGGACATAAAGATGTGCCTGGTGTGTTACAGTCCATGATGTCATGGAGAGTCAGCCACGACTGAGCAACGCAAAAAAGATGCCACAGTTATTCTTGATGCAGCATTTAAATAACCAGAATGCAACCTCCCTAGCCTGTGTTTTATATATTTCTGTTTGTTATAAATTATACTTGTGAAGATCCTAGGGTCTGCCTCGGGGTTGCCAAAAGATCCGAGGCACCCACACATTTTACAAGGACTGCCAAAGGGAAGGGGTCTATAAATAATTGATCAGTTAAAAGCTTATGTATTTTATGTTCCAAGGGAAGGGGTCACACATTCCAGGGAAAAAAGGTCCAAGCCTTGACTAGACCACTGTGGGCCAGGACACTCCCAGAGGACTAACATAATGGCACATTAATCCCTTAAGGTATTTCAACAATTCTGCATCCCTACTAACTGTCAGAAACCAGTTTTAGCCCACCCAGTATTGTCACACACTCTTACTAGGGTAGATAAGAAAGTGAAGTAGACAACCCTTTTTTGGGACTATACCTACTGGCACCCAAAAAATCCCCAGTTTGAGCAATAATGATTTTGTGGTAAATGTTTAGCTTAGAGTGTGTTGTTCTGAGATGTATAAAAAGGTGCCCACAAAATAAAGTTTCATACCGTCTGGTGTTCTTTTATGAGGGGTAAAAGTTGTATGCTGCTAAATCTTCTTCACTGACTCTGCTGATACAGAGTGGGGGGATTTCGGAACCTACTCGGACCTAGGGATAGAATCGGTTCAGCCAAGCCGATTCAGGCCCCATGGAAGAATAGGTCATGTCAATACATTTTCTGTATGCCATCATTTGTCAGTTGATATTTGTAATGTGCAATAATCTGCTCTGCTGTAGTTCTACCAATGATTGATGCTGATCAGTAAATGATACCCCTTAGAGGGCGGCTGTGTTCCATGGTATATCTAATGCCTTGGAAATTATTTTGTACCCTTCTCCTGACTGATACCTTTTAACAATGAGATCCCTCTGATGCTTTGGAAGCTCTCTGTGGACCATGGCTTTTGCTGTGGGATGCGACTAAGAAAATTTCAGGAAAGACCAACTAGAGCAACTGAACTTTATTTGGGGTTAATCAGAGGCACTTTAAATGATGGCAGGTGTACAGCTACATCCCCAGTTATAAGTTAGTGTGCAGACTTATGCAACCACATTGTTTTTCTTTTTTTTTTCTTCCCTCCTCCTAAAAGATTTCAGTTTGTTTTTCAATTGAGTTGTACAGTTTATAGGTCACATTAAAGGTGGAAAAAGTTCTAAAATTATTTATCTTTGTCTCATTTTTTTACAGCACAGAAACCTGATATTTTAACAGGGGTGTGCAGACTTTTTATATCCACTGTATTTCATGCAAGTTCCAAACTAGTTTTATCATATTTTACTCATGCGATTTGTATCGTTTAATTCATACTCTTTTAAATGCTGAGTAGGCAGTTTCTTGTCTCTTTGTGTTACAGTAAAGACAAAGTAAAATTATTCACATAATCACCTTCTAGCTCCATAAACGACTCCCTTTCACAAGAAGTTAGCCCAGAGGGAGATTTTGTAAATGAGCAGATAACAGTTGAAAGTGCTGATGATAGAAGGATTGTTAAAAAGATACTAGGACATAAGAATTAGCGACAGATATCATTGGCAGGAGGTGCCATTTTGATTTTTTATCATACTTGACAAATTGTCCCCAAGGTAACATTAGACAACATGGCTTAACTTACAAACAACTAATATTATTATGATAGAATGGATACAGAATCATCTGATTCAGCACCATAATCGTATCACTTGCATTCGCTTAATTTGTTTCTTGAGTAAGAAATATTTAATAATTCCCAGTAGAGAACATCATTCTCACCTGATATAAAAAAATCAAAATCACAGTCAAATATACTTTGCCAATATGCATCCTCATAAACGCCAGAGCTGTAGTGATGCTCCTGGGGTCACATAAAAAAGTAAGCAGACTTTAGTTGGAACATTTTCTATGTGATAAAGTAAACCAAGGTTCACATATAACCACTTAAAAACATAATCTATTAAACATTTTAAAATAAGATGTTTCATCAGTAACTCAAATATTCCACTTTAACCGGCTCACTAAAACTTTCCAATTTTAGTGAGTATGTACCAGACATTCTGAGAATTGTTCAATTCCCTGGGAAACCTTTTAAGGCTACTTGTACCGACCTGTATCAGGGTAATTTATAAAAGGAATATGAAAAGTATGGAAATGTGTGCCAGTAACAATTTTATTTTCAGGATAAAGACATTGAAGTGATAATTTTTCTCTTAAAATAACTCTATAAAAGCTCTGTAAAAGCTGTTCAATCGTTATATTTATGGATCAGACTAAAAAAGTGGGGTTAATGGGGTGAAGTGGAGTTGGATTTAAAAAAAAATAGATTTTGTTTGTCAAACAGGGTTTCATACTTAGATTCCATAAAATCATAGTAACTGGGGATATTAACTCAATCACAATCGGTCTGTGATGAGATGAGAAGTTACTGGGACTAGTGATGGACTTGGTTGGAACGTGAGGTGACCACGAAAACTAGTAATGGATTTTGTTGTTTAGTCGTTCAATCTAGTCCAACTCTCCATGACCCTATAGACCACAGTGCACCAGGCACATCTGTCATCCATTGCCCATCTGAGTTTCCTCAAGCTCATGTCCATTGCTTCATCTGTCCATCTCCACCTCTGCCATCCCCTTCTTCATCTGCCTTCAATCTTTCCTCCATCAGAGTCTTCTCTAGGGAATCCTATCTTCTCATGATATGACCAAAATATTTGAGCTTTAACTTCATGATCAAATGTAACAGTGAACAGTTTGTCTTGTTTTCCTGTAGTACTGATTAATTGGATCTCCATGCAGTCCAAGGGACTCTAAGCAGTTTTCTCCAACACTACAATTCAAAGTATTCAATTATCCTGCATTCAGCCTTCTTTGTGGTCCAGCTCTCACATCCATATGTTACTACTGGGAATACCATAGTTGATAGTATAATATTTTTGCTTTTAAATAGCTTGTCCAGACTTACCATTTCCTCCCCAGAAGCAAACATGTTTTAATTTCATGGCTGCAGTCACCATCTTCAGAAATCTTTGAGCCCATTAAAAAAAGATCTGTCACTGCCTCCACTTCTTCCCCATCTATTTGCCATAGATTGCTGTTTGCCATTATGTTTGCCTTTTTAACGCTGATCAGCTGGCCAGCTTTTGCACTCTTTTCTTTCACTCTCATCAATAGGCCCTTTAGTGTCCCTTCACTTTCAGCCATTAGAGCAGTATCAATCGCATATATGTGAGATTGTTGATATTTCTCCTGTCAATATTAATTCCTGCTTTGTATTTGTCCAGCCCAGACTTACACATGTTGTATTCTGAGTATAGGTTGAAAAAATAAGATTAATATGTAAGGTAATGCCGTTTTGTAATCCTTTTCCGATCTTGAACCATTCTATTGTCCTATGTTCGGTCTGACCGTGGCTTCTTGGTCCATATACAGATTCATCCACAGAAGGATGAGATGATCTGGTACTCCCATCTCTTTAAGAACTGACCATATTTTGTTATGAACCAGACAGTCAAAGGCTTAAGTATAATCTATGAAGCAGAAGTAAATGTTTTTCAGGAACATTCTTGCTTTTTCTGTTATCCATCAGACATTGGAAAATTGAACTCTTGTGTCTTTGCCTCTGCAAAACTGGGCATATGCATCTTGTAGTTCCAGGTCCATATATTGTTGGAGCCGAGCTTGTGGGCATGTGAAATAAGTGCAATTGTTTTATAATTGGAGCACTCTTTGGCACTGCCTTATTTTAGGATTGGAATCTAGACTGACCATTTCCAGTCTACTGAGTTTTCCAAATGTATTGGCTTAATTCAAGAAACAATTTCACAGCATCTTCTTGTGGGTTTTTGAACACTTTAGTTTGGATTCTATCAACTCCTGCAGCCTTGATATCAGCAAAGCTTCCTAGGGCCCATCTTACATCACTCTCCAATACTTTAATGGCACTCTAATTGATTGTTAATGTTTGCTGGTAGTTCAACTGAAAAATGTGCCCAGATCAATGTGATTAATGTGTTAGGGATATGAAGAGATGCTGTGTAGACTTAACATGAATGAACTATAAGTAAAGAGATTAATATGGAATGTATGTACTAAAAACATACACACACACTGAAGGTTTTCAGACTGGTCTGCGTCTAATGGTTCAGGAATGCCTCCAACTGCCATCAGGGAGAGTGAGGTGCTGATCAACTACCTCCTCTTTCGAATGGTCCACCACCTGCTGCACTCGTACTACCTTTCTTTGGACATCTTATTTTTCAGATGACCTTTGTAATTACCTTTCAGATCATCTACATCTTTCACACCCATCAATAATCTATCAGGTCAACTTAATCAGACCCCATTACCCCATAAACAGATCCCATTACCAATTAGTCAGACTTTCTGAAAACTTCAGTAAAAAAAAATAACCTGCCACTCTAAAGCTATGTTTTGCAGTTTATGCTGCCACTTAAGGTGCTAATTACAAACCCGGACAATTATGGTGCCCTTTAAGTGGGCATTTAGAAAGTTTTCGTTAATAGTTTCATAGGGTCCTCTTTTGCATCGAACCATTGCTTTGTACCTTTGGGTCTGATTCCAATGGATCTCTTTGGAGGTTGAACTCCAATAACTGATTCCTAATGCATATTTGTAACCTCCAGACTTTTAATGTCTATAATTTTGATCTGCTCTCCCCGTTTCTTCTTTTTCTGTTATTAGAGCCAGATAAGTTTAATAAAAATTACAACTGAATAAAATCATAAAACAAATGAAACCATCAAATTAAGCACCAAACTTAATGCTTAGATTCAGGCCTTGAGGTGCTTCCTCTCCAGTTATCATGTTGACATAAGGACCATTTTTTTAAAGTAAGAATCATCTCATTTATTTATACAAGTTGTAGCTGGGACAACTAAGCTGTTAAATGGAAACTAATTATTCTGATCTATGCACATTAACTGAGCATTACAATACATATACTTTATGATTCACTTCCCTTTTAATATACTGTATACATACAATCTGACTCAGCAGTGGATTAATAAAATACTCTATAAAGACTTGTGGAAAAATCAGCACTAGAAAACTGATCATTCAAACCATCTGCAGGCTGCATTTTGTTAGCCATTGTTCTGGAGATACTAATTGTCTTGTGTCGGAGATCTGCATCAGCCAAGTGATACTGCTCTGTGGAGGAAGAAACCAGTGATGGACAACCTATTTTCACCGGAATTGCCCCATATGTGCCCCATAGTCCTTAAAATGGCCTCACAGTGCTTTAAAGCTTTTTATTTTATGCAGAGCAAACTGGTAAAATCAATAACAAAATAAGAGGTTGTCCATCATAGATTGATAGGTTGGTTCTATGGACATGATAATCCACTCTGAGAGCAATCTCTTTTAGCAACGTATGCCCTTTACAGGAAGACATATCCTGTATATATCAGTCTGGTCTCAGCCTTCACTGGGCCTCATCAGTAGCAAGGAGTCCACATCTGGAGCCCCATATCATCCTTAGGGAGATTCAGCCCAAGGGCCATTTGCATAAGCAACAACAAAAACAGAGGTGCTCAATCAGAGAACTGCTAAAATTCCTGCAAGAAAGGGATTAATTAGTAATAGTGATACAGATAGTAAGACGTTTTTAGGTTTACAATTGTGTGTAATTTACTAGTTTCCGAGAGATATAATTCAATATGTATTGTTAAATGAGGTTCATGCTATCTCTAGAGAACAGACTAGGGGCTGCAGGGGATGTGACTGAGGCCCGCATATGGACCATGGGTCGCTTGCTATTTATCAATGCTCTAAACGAGTGGTTGCAGGAGACAGTGCTATTTCAGAATTTGACTAAGATTTGACTAAGGCAGAGGTAAAAACAAAGGGCCTCATTAAATTATCCAAATTGTTGTTTCTGTAGCCCATAATGTAGCGCACAAAAGTTACTGCTATTAAATTGCCTCTTTCAGCTACCAGAAATCATGATATTGCCAATCAATTTGTGAGCTATAGGCTGAAAATTCCTACGGACTGTCAAAATCGTAACTCTGGCCCATTGAAGCCTTTGATCTTTCAAACCCGCAAATGTTACAATCGCTAAAATCGTAAATCGGTATTAAATTGCTACTATTCCCCAATTGCAGTCAAACCCACAAATGACAAATGTAGCCAAATATGTTACGGGTTAAAAATAGGACTCGCAAAGGGTTTACAGACAAGTTCCTAACACTGAAAAAGACAATACAAACACACTACAGGACTTTAAAATATAGGGAATGCAATGGAATGCATTATAATGCATTGCACAACAATCCCAGAGGAACAAAGAGGCCTTAAAAAATGTTTATTTCCTATTATTGTGGAATGATCCTGCATATGCCAATATGAAAAGACTTTCTGCAAGATACAGAAAGCAGTTAAAGACACACTACTTGATTACATTGCAACACAAAAACATAAAAACTGCCTGACATATTATCCCTTTCTCACTCACAGAGGCTCTAATGGGTACCCTAAAAATAAAAACATATTCTTATATACATCTCACTCATCAGATCTAGATTGGGAAAAGAAATAGTGGCCAAATGACCCCGTCACATGACATATATCAAGTACCAGGGAAACATACACAACACTAATCTTCTCCAACCCATCAGGGAGGGCAGTAAACACACATGGAGGTTGTGCAGAGGCACAAGGAGGAGCATCCAACTCACCTCCATCATAGGCAATCTCTGCTACACCCATCCTAGAAAGTCCCACACCTTTGCTGGTGGCCATGTGCCAAGATGTATACCCATTATCATTTGGTGAAATCACATCAAGTGTTTTTGTATCAATCAATTCAAATTATCACCTGTCATATTGCTATCAGCCATTCAGCGGAATGTTTATACTCCACAGTATCACAAATTGGACCTCTCATTTGTATTAACTCTATATTATTATTATTATTACTATTATTATATGTATTGCACAGTAACAAAGGCTCATTAGTTTACTGATATAGGAAAGTGACACAAATGTGATGTATGTGGATGTCCCAAAACCCAAACCATTGAAAACACACTGACATGGTTAGAATGGTATAACAAAGCTTTATTTCATATACAGAGCACACTCAGAAATGTACAAAATTGTGCATTAATATCATGGGTGGGGTGTGGGCGGTCCCCGGGAGAGCAAGAGGCTATTGTTGGGAAAAAGGGGATACCTAAAGGGGGTAATGTCATAGTCTAGAATAATCATGATGCATAGCACCTACCAGGGTCACATGTGGTTACTACACCACTGCAACCGGAATCTGATTAACAAAAGGATCATCAGAAATCACTCCATTTAATAGAAGTCCCCCGTAATAGTTATCATCTGCTCTATTGAACAGACAAATAAACATCTGGACTATTTCACACATACATAAAACATTTGTTCATAAAACAAAAATCTGAAAAAAGGTGGTCAAATAGAAAAAGGAGGAGCAGGATAATAAAGAAAAAGAAAAAAACATGCATGTACAGTACAGTGCTAAATACTGTAACTGTAACAATATACCAACTCACCTGATTCCCATTTGCAAGCATTACTAACCATTAGCTAGTTCTCAGCATATCTCACTGGCAATGACCATTAATAATGATGTGTCATCTCACAATAAATGCTTAGCTATGACCACCATCAGTGGTCCAGGTGTACTATCACCTTCTCCATCTGATACTGTTTAGCAACACTGATATCACATTCATCAGCTATACAAGTGTTAGCACACGTTAATGGATACTCATGATATCAGCAATACAGGAAAAATACACATTAATACGGAGCGGACACAAAGGTCAGCAGTCAGATTCAGTGTTACTTATATCAGATCCAAGGACCTGTTCTCATACTATTATTGAGGAGAGGATCACATGCTCCACTAGTGCATTATTAACGCTGTTTCTCATTAACATGCCATTGTGAGACTTTGCAAGTCCACCGCCATAGCGGTTTTAGTCTACATTTAAGCTAACAACAATCTTGTCTTAGATATCTGGATATATGGTAGCTTTAATATTGTGGGAGCTACATGTTAAGGGGGCTGTTATTGAAGAAATGTCTACCTCAGAGGCACTGGGAATTTCTTACAATTATTTAATTTCTTTGACAATGCTTGCAGATGCAGAAGATGCCTTCATGGGCCTGCATTGCGCCTAAAACTTAAAAAATAAAACCTCAGTGAAGATTAATTGGGGAAATGTTAAACAGAACTACGTGTCCTACGTGTCCACAGAGAAGAGGATCATGGACCATGTGATGGGAGGTAGCCATCTCTGTACAAAATATCACCATCACATAGGCCATGATCCTATACTCTGTAGCCAGGATAGAGGCACTGAGGAGTGCTGTTGAAAAGCCACAAAAGTATGTGCAGCCCCTACATCCTCTTGGTTACACCTCCCCCCTTCGCTGAGTGGTGGATCGGTCCCCGATGTTCTGCTCTGATGGAGCCAATGCCCCGGCCTCTGAATCACCACTGACGGCAATAAGATTGTAAGGCAGGTAATGTTGTACTTCCGGATTGTATAAGTTAGTGTTGTAAAATGGTGCCTAATATGTGGTATGCGGCTGTGGCTGATTTAGCGTCCTTGTTTTCGGATGTCGTCCGACTTTTTCGGAAAATCCGTAGGTGTTTGGTGGTGTTTTGCGTGTTTAGGGTCCTTTAGCCTTGTTTTCGTTTTGTTCGACGGACATTTTTTCTCTCGCTTAGGTGATTTTCGGATTTCTAAACTCCAAAATTTGGACTTAAATCGAGGTGTAACTTCACTTGCAGAGGTCCTGGGTGCCCCCCTTGCTGCGGGTAAGCTTTTTACGTGTTTGTTGTGTGCATTTATTGTCTTTGTAATGTTTTTGGGGTCGCTCGGGTAGCGTCCTTGTTTTTGGATCTCGTACGTCTTTTTCGGAAAATCCGTAGGTGTTTGGTGGTGTTTTGCGTCTTTAGAGTGCTGTAGCCTCGTTTTCGTTTTTTTTCGGAGGCCATTTTTTCTCTTGCTTAGGGGATTGTCAGGTGTCTAAACTCTGTTATTTGGAGTTAAATTCAGGTGTAACTTCAGTTTTCGAGGTCCTGGGTGCCCCCCCCCCCCTTGCTATAGGTAAGCTTTTTATGTATTTGTTGTGAGTATTTATTGTATTTTTCATGTTTTCATGTGCTCGGGTTTCGGCCGTTTTTGCAAGGTCGTAATGGGTCGTAACGCACCGCGTATTTTTGTTTTGTAACTCCGTAAATTTTGCGAGGTCCGCAGTTGCTGGCAAGGAGCGCCTTCGCGAGGGCCGGTGGCTCGCTATGCAAGCCCGCAGCGTTAGCAACAGACCGCATGCTCACAACTATATATGTGACTAGCGAATTGCCCGTCAAAAAATGACGGCAATGAAATTGTAAGTGAGTTAATGGTGTTTGGTGTATATAATGTGGCTGATTTAGCGTCCTTCGTTTTCTATGTCGTGCGACTTTTTCGGAATATTCGTAGCTGTTTGGTGGTGTTTTGCTCCTCTTCCCCTCTCCCTCCTCTGCGTCTCTTTCCCCTCCTCACCCCCCTGTGTCTTTCCTCTCCTCTCCCCCCTGTGTCTCTTTCCCCTCCTCTCCCCCCTGTGTCTCTTTCCCATCCTCTCCCCCCTGTGTCTCTTTCCCCTCCTCTCCCCCTGTGTCTCTTTCTCCTCCTATCCCCCTGTGTCTCTTTCCCCTCATATCCCCCTGTGTCTCTTTCCCCTCCTCTTCCCCCTGTGTCTCTTTCCCCTCCTCTCCCCCCTGTGTCTCTTTCCCCTCTTCTACCCCCCATGTCTCTTTCCCCTCCTCTACCCCTCTCCCTCCTCTGCGTCTCTTTCCCCTCCTCTCCTCTCTCCCTCCTCTGCGTCTCTTTCCCCTCCTCCCCCCTCTCCCTCCTCTGCATCTCTTTCCCCTCCTTTCCCTCCTCTGGGTCTCTTTCCCCTCCTCTCCCCCCCTGTGTCTCTTTCCCCTCCTCTCCCCCCCCTGTGTCTCTTTCCACTCCTCCCCCCCGGTGGCTCTTTCCACTCCTCTCCCCCCTGTGACTCTTTCCACTCCTCTCCCCCCTGTGACTCTTTCCACTCCTCTCCCCCCCTGTGACTCTTTCCACTCCTCTCCCCCCCGTGACTCTTTCCACTCCTCTCGCCCCCTGTGTCTCTTTCCCCTCCTATCCCCCTGTGTCTCTTTCCCCTCCTCTCCCCCTGTGTCTCTTTCCCTTCCTCTCCCCCCTGTGTCTCTTTCCCCTCTTCTACCCCCCATGTCTCTTTCCCCTCCTCTCCCCTCTCCCTCCTCTGCGTCTCTTTCCCCTCCTCTCTCTCCTCTGGGTCTCTTTCCCCTCCTCTCCCCCCCTGTGTCTCTTTCCCCTCCTCTCCCCCCCCCCTGTGTCTCTTTCTACTCCTCCCCCCCGGTGACTCTTTCCACTCCTCTCCCCCCTGTGACTCTTTCCACTCCTCTCCCCCCCTGTGACTCTTTCCACTCCTCTCCCCCCCTGTGACTCTTTCCACTCCTCTCCCCCCCGTGACTCTTTCCACTCCTCTCGCCCCCTGTGTCTCTTTCCACTCCTCTCCCCCCTGTGTCTCTTTCCCCTCCTCTCCCCCCTGTGTCTCTTTCCCCTCCTCTCCCCCTGTGTCTCTTTCCCCTCCTATCCCCCTGTGTCTCTTTCCCCTCCTCTCCCCCTGTGTCTCTTTCCCTTCCTCTCCACCCTGTGTCTCTTTCCCCTCTTCTACCCCCCATGTCTCTTTCCCCTCCTCTACCCCTCTCCCTCCTCTGCGTCTCTTTCCCCTCCTCTCCCCTCTCCCTCCTCTGAGTCTCTTTCCCCTCCTCTCCCTCCTCTGGGTCTCTTTCCCCTCCTCTCCCCCCCTGTGTCTCTTTCCACTCCTCTCTCCCCCTGTGTCTCTTTCCACTCCTCTCCCCCCTGTGACTCTTTCCAATCCTCTCCCCCCCTGTGACTCTTTCCCCTCCTCTCCCCCTGTGTCTCTTTCCCTTCCTCTCCCCCCTGTGTCTCTTTCCCCTCTTCTACCCCCCATGTCTCTTTCCCCTCCTCTCCTCTCTCCCTCCTCTGCGTCTCTTTCCCCTCCTCTCCCCTCTCCCTCCTCTCCCCCCCTGTGTCTCTTTCCACTCCTCTCCCCCCCTGTGTCTCTTTCCACTCCTCTCCCCCCTGTGACTCTTTCCAATCCTCTCCCCCCCTGTGACTCTTTCCACTCCTCTCCCCCCCTGTGACTCTTTCCACTCCTCTCCCCCCGTGACTCTTTCCACTCCTCTCCCCCCTGTGACTCTTTCCACTCCTCTCCCCCCCTGTGACTCTTTCCACTCCTCTCCCCCCCTGTGACTCTTTCCACTCCTCTCCCCCATGACTCTTTCCACTCCTCTCGCCCCCTGTGTCTCTTTCCACTCCTCTCCCCCCTGTGACTCTTACCACTCCTTTCCCCCCATGACTCTTTCCACGCCTCTCCCCTCGTGACTCTTTCCACTCCTCTCCCCCCATGTGACTCTTTCCACTCCTCTCCCCCCCTCTGACTCTTTCTACTCCTCTCCCCCCTGTGACTCTTTCCACTCCTCTCCCCCCGTGACTCTTTCCACTCCTCTCACCCCCTGTGACTCTTTCCCCTCCTCTCTCCCCTGTGACCCTTCCCCCTCCTATACCCCCTGTGACTCTTCCCCCTCCTCTACCCCCTGTGACTCTTCCCCCTCCTTTGCCCCTGTGTCTCTTCCCCCTCCTCCTCCCGTGCTTCTTCCCCTCCTCCCCCCTGTGTCTCTTCCCCTCCTCTCCCCTGTGTCTCTTCCCACTCCTCTCCTTCCCCTGTCTCTTTCCCTCCTCCTTCTCATGTGTCACCTCCTCTCCCCCTGTGTCTCTCCCTCCCCTGTGTCTCCCCCCTCCGTGTCTCTCCCTTCCTCTTCCTCCCCTGTGTTTCCCCCTCCCCTGTGTTTCTTCCCCCTCTCCCTCCCCTGTTTCTCTCCCCCCTCCCCTGTGTCTCTCCCTTTGGCATCTCTCCTCCCCTCCCCTGTGTCTCTTCCCCTCCCCTGTCTCTCTTTGTCCCCTCTCTCCCTTCCCTGTCTCTCTTTCCCCCTCTCTCCCTCCCCTGTCTCTCTTTCCCCCTCTCTCCCTCCCCTGTCTCTCTGTGACCCCTCTCTCCCTCCCCTGTCTCTCTTTGACCCCCTCTCTCCCTCCCCTGTCTCTCTTTGACCCCTCTCTCCCTCCCCTGTCTCTCTTTGACCACTCTCTCCCTCCTCTGTCTTTCTTTGACCCCTCTCTCCCCCTCCTGTCATTTTTTGCCCCCTCTCTATCTCCCCTGTCAGTTTCTGTTGTGGGCCTGACACTCTCTGTGGTGGAGGTGTGTACCCTGCTGGGCTGTGTGTGTACCTATGTGCTATGTGTGCTGCCATGCCCCTCACCCAATATAGTATCCCCAATTCTTACCTGTACCCTGGTATCTCCCCCCACGGCTGTATATCTGCCAACCCCTCTCCTGGCCCAGGCCCTCTGTCTCTTACCTTTACCTCACTCCTCTCTCTCATGGGCTCTCCTCTGCCCTGTGTGTGCGGCAGATCCCGCTGCTGTCATTGACATCCATCTGGGAGGTGGAGCAGGAGGGCCGGGATAGGCTGGGGCTTGGCAGGGGAAGTGATGTCCAGCTGGTTCCAGGGGAAGTGATGTCCAGCTGGTTCCAGTGGAAGTCAGACAGGGTGTGCATGAGCGTGGTGTGGATGAGCAGGGCCCAAGAGTTGTGGGCCCTGGAGCTCTGGCCTCCCCAGCACGTCTCCAGTGTGTGCAGGCAGGGGGCATGCTTTAGGAGGGGGAGTCAGCTTTGAGGAGGGGCCGGCGTCTGCATCCTGTAAGCACTGCGGGCTTGGCAGGGAAGTAGCCCGGCCTCTGCGTCCCGTCAGCACTCTGGCAAGGTAAGTGATGTCCCTTTTGAGCCTTTTCTGGCTGGCACCCATATCAGAGCCAATTTAGGAGGGCAGTTAGGTGCTGGAAGAGGCTGGCCCTGTCCTGTCTGTGAAGCGGGCAGCTCCTCTCTCAGGACTCCTGCTGGTTGTTCTTCCTTCATCATTGGGGCAGGGGGAGACGTGCAGGCCTCACCATGAGCTTATCGCGAGCCTGGGGTGCCCAGTTGCGAGGGCCGCAGTTGCTGGCAAGGAGCGCGTTAGCAACGGCCCGCATGCTCACAATTATATATGTGATAATAATATACATTGTGATGTCTCTGCTGGTTCTTCACGGCATCCAAGATTTATTGGTGAAAGGAGCCTTTACATCTCTGCAGGAACTTGCAATTATTCTTGCATGGGGGAGGGATAGGTGTAATGTTCTAAATGATCTAATTATTTAACATTTTTTTTTCCTCCTCACCAACCACTGATAGATAAACGTATGCACACCCATCAGCTGTCAGGGAGTGATGCAACCAGACAAGATTGAAATTCCTACATATAAATATAGTCTGCAAAAATATTACTTTCTCTGAAAATGTTCGCAAGATCATTGCTTACAGATCTGTAAATGTTGCTACTTTATTACATACTTAAGAAACAAGTATTTTTTTGGTGGAACAGCAGTGGTCCTTTCTTCCCGCTTAGTAAAGTTGCTAAACGCAGTACATTACTTTAACTTTCGTGTGACACTATTATTCTATCCTGAGTAGGAAGCTGTGCTGGCATTTGGCACCTGGGCACCAATTTAATGAATGCAATTTGTCATGTTTATTATAGCAGCCAAGGTCATAAAGCTGTAAAGACAAACTTGTTTGCACCATCAGGAAAAAAAAAAATATTTCATACTGTTAGCCTGCTGTGAGGATACTGCGGAAAAGCAGATGCAAATAGGTGATCATAAAAATGCACAGTAAAGAGGCCATATGCTACATTGTGCAAAATCATAATATGTATGAAAATAATACAGTATAAGACGTACGTGCCAATATGCTTTCAACTTCGAAGATTTTGAGAACAAACATTATTCTTTATTTTCTATTGAAGGGACACTTAATTCAGTACGATTTGGAACACATCACAGTAAAGATCTCCTAAAATACTTTTTGAATTTTTTAAATACGTGCATCAAATCAAATAAATTAAATCTGTGTTTACATCATGGGCGTAAGAGCGGAAAAAAAACTGGGGGGGGGGGGGGGGGATAATTCAACTCTACTTCCAGGACAGGAGCTAGGCGAGAATTGTTTGGTTAAATTCTCAATGAACCGCCAACCAAATATAATAAATATAATAAAACATTATATATATATATATATATATATATATATATATATATATCACATACAAAGTTGTCAGAGTTGTGAATGCTTACGATGTTGATCACACTTTGCAAGCATCGCAATGCAAGACGAGCCGTCGACCACACACGCTGGACTTAGGCTGCAATGATCGCCAAAGGTGCTCATTGCACTGCCAGACTCACGTAGAGAGGCGAGCAGTTGAACCATGCAGTACTTAGGCTGCAATGAGCACCAAAGGAGCTCATTGCGCTACTAGCTTCGCAAAGCGGGGCGAGCAGTTGAAGCACGTAGCCCTTTGCTGCTGACTGCGAGGAACGCAGTTTGCTAATTTAACAGTCTTGGTTCCAGCATGTAACACGAAAAACAAGCAATATAATAAAAAAATAAAAACACACTCACACGCAGCACAGGGGAGAGCTATGAAGCCTGGGAGTGAGGTTGCAAACGATTTTGAGCCATATTTGCAATTTTTTCGTCAATCGAAAATCGGCTAAGCGTGGAAAAAAGTGGCAGATGAAAAACATAAAAAATCAGAACAGGATGAAAACGAGGCTCACTGATGCCAGGCACGCAGGACTTAGAAAATACACGACAGCAAGGACAGTAACACTTACACGGACAACGCCAGGAACGCAGGACTTTGAAAATAAAACTAACGGCATTCAGCGTGTAACACGCAAACATTCAGCAGACACACAGAGGAGAAACACACAGGGGGAGATGGTGGAAAGAGACACATGGCATTCCCAAGCACAAAACTTGCAGGTTAACGAACCCTGCAATGAGCGGCCCGTACAGTAGGCAGGTGCAAAGGCTCGTAATGAGCGCCCCAAGTGGGAGAGGCTTGCAATAAGCGCCGAAGACAGTCATTGCGAGGCTCACAATGAGAGCCTAAGGCTGATCACTGCAAAGCAGGAAAGTTAAAGTACATGGGGTGAGAGGCTCGTAATGAGCGCCGAAAGTTGTCATTGCGAGCCACGCAGTAAGCGCCTACGCAAAAGCCTCACATTGTGTGACAAACAGCATCATTTTATTCCCATCATTTTTGACGGGCAATTTTCTAGTATATTTATATTTATTTATACATACATATACAGTATTTATATTTATATATATATATATATATATACTGTATATATATATATATATATATATATATCTGCAAACCAATTCCCACCCACCCATTTACCCTCAATTCACAGAAATGTCTTACAGCTGATCAATTAGCAACACCTGATAACTATTCCTAACTAATCCCTTACACAATGTCTCCTTGTGTCTTTTCCTTCCGGTTAATCGCCTGCATTTCTCTCGGGCTCTTCTTCTCAACTTTTCCACATCATGTCTCCAACTTAACCATCTCACCTCTCATACTCTCCTCTCCTCTTTTATGCTCCCATAAGCTACTCTCCTTTCTTCAGTCACTATCTCCTCCCTTTTCTAAAACTCGCAAGCAAAATCACTTCTGCAAGTCCCATTTCCATCTCCTCTCTCTCTCCTTCTTCTACTGAGGAGATATATCTCCTAACCAGGGCCCTTACCTGACATTTTCACTTGCATGTTAAATTATCTGACCACTAGGGGCATGCAAAATAGTACACACTATAGCCACTCACCTCTAATGACTTCGATCTGATCCACTCCCTCTCCTACTAAATGAAATTACCTTTTTAATTTGTATACCTTCACTGTAAGTAGTGAGATTACAATCTTGTAGGGGCCATTTTCTGCGAAGATTCTAAGCTCAAAACAGGGCCCTTCATTTTCTGCAGATTGTTAACATTGTATTTTTCCTTGTTCTCTTCCCCTGTACAGTGCTACGGAATATGTTGGCGCATTACAAATAAAAGTTAATAATAAATAATATAAATAAATATATATATATATATATATATATATATATATATATATATATATATATATATATATATATATATAGATAGATAGATAGATAGATAGATAGATAGATAAACTTTGGGATAAAGCTTTCCATGAGGAAGACATATTGCTCCATAGCCTGATTAAGTTTAATTTTGCTATTTTTTGTGATCCCTATTCATTTAATCTGGGAGGGATTTGTCCCTCCCATCCCCCCCAGTTCCTACGCCCCTGGTTTACATGTACAACCCTTAACAAATCCATATGTGCAGAGCATGGGATGCTGGAATCAACTAAACAGGTCAGTTATGGGTTAACTGGTCGGTGCAGTTCTGAGTCTAGGGAAAAACTGATATCATTGTTCTTACCTCACAGTTCAGCTGTCTATTTTTACTCATGCAACATGAGTATATAGACTCATAACATAAGGTGTATGCTTGCTAATACCAGAAGATTGCCAGGAAAAATGGTTGAGTAAGAATTATGAGCAGTAAATGAGAAATGGGATTTAATAGGCATTACTGAAACATGGTGGGCTGAATCTCATGACTGGACTGTTAATCTGGATGTTATAACCTATTTAGGAAAGAAAGGGGCAATGGTAAAAGAGGAAGAGGGATTTGTCTGTATGTTCAGCCTGAATTTAAGCCTATAGTCAGAGAAGATATTTATGGTGGAACTAATGATAATGCTGAATGTTTGTGGGTAGAATTAAATAGCGGAGGAGCAAATTCCAAAAGAATATTAGTAGTAGTATGCTATAAACTACCAATTATAACTGAAAGTAAGGAATTGCAATTATTACTACAGATTGGAAATGCAGCTAAGCATGGGCAAGTTCTAATAATGGGATATTTTAATTGAAATAAACTGGATAAATGAGACCAGCAGTTCAGCTAAGGGGAGCAGGTTCTCGAGTACACTCAGGGATCATTATCTGGCCCTGGTTATACAAGAACCTACTAGAAATGAGGCCATCTTGGATTTAGTCATCACAAATAATATTGATATGGTATCACATGTTGAAATAGTGCAACCTTTGGGAAACAGTGATTACAACACAGTCTCATTTGTAAGGGACTAACAGAAACTCTAAATTTTAAAAGGGCAGATTTTAACGGTCTAAGGGCAGCAATACAAAGTATAGACTGGGACAGAGAACTGATAGGTAAAAATACTGAACATAAATGGGCAACTTTTAAATCAGTACTAAATATCCATACAAATCGGCATATAACACGTGGGAATAAAAGTAAAAGGAGTAAATTAATGTGGCTTAACAATGGCTTAAAGATGAAGATGAGGAGTAAAAAACAGGCATTTCAATTACACAAACAAGAGGGGACAGAGACTGCTTTACGTGAGTACAAGGAAATCAACAAGGCTTGCAAAAGGGCTATTAGACTGGCTAAAATAGAAAATTAAAAGATAGTTTATAGTTGATAGTAAGACTAACCCTAAAATATTTTTTTATATATTAATGGGAAGAAAGCCAGGAATGAAGCTATAGGAACATTACAATTTGAAAAAGGCTGTCTGACAATTAGTGACCAGGAAAAGGCAGATTAATTAAATAGGGAGGTACAAGGGGTTATGGCAGTGAAACAAAATAAAGCTACACTACCTTCACCAAAAAATTGGTTAACACAGGAAGAAATCCAAAACAGATTGGAAAAAATAAATGTTAAAAAAGCCCCGGGGCCTGATGGAATACATAAACAGGTTCTGAGGGAACTGGACTCTGTAATAGCCAAACCATTATATCTAATTAGCGACTTGCCCGTCAAAAATTATGACAATAAAATTTGAAGCCTGGCAATGCTGTTTGCTACACAATGCAAGGCTCTCCCCCCTCTAACTTGCGGGCCTTGCGATGAACACCTTTGTTAGCCTCTCTCCCCTCTTCTTTGATGCTGTATCATACAGAATGATGTTTACTTGGACTATTTGGATGACAAAACGTGTTTGAGATAAAAAGATAAGTCTATTATATATTACCAACTATATTTTGAATTGACTGATATGTATATACATACATTGCTTATTATTGGGCAATAGTCTATATAGTGAAGGCATAAAATTATCATTGAATTGCAAGATCGATTAAATGTATAGTATCAACTTATATATTATTAAAGTACTGAATTTCCTATTGGATATTTTGATTTTGAAATAAGGTTGTTTTATTCTTTATATTCTTATTTTGGAAATTGGGCTAGTCTTGAACCTGCACAGCAACTTAGTAGTGTACATTTATTATATTACTTATTTAATTTACACATTAATATTTCACAAATGTTCATAATATAAATAGGGCACTGAGCACTTTAATATTTACATTGTTAATCTAAATAACTAATTATTAATTAGTTTATTACATAGCATAGTGCACTTTATATATTTAGACTGTGCAGCTCCAATATAAGCTACTCTTTCCACATTAAGACTTCCTCTTAGTCAATCTGTATGGTTGACATTTTGTTGTTATTGTTGTAATTTGTGAAAATGGCACATAGAGTTTCCTATGTGAAATAGTGGTTCTCTAAAAAGAGAAAAAAAACGCCAGACATTAAAGTTCGTCCGCGGGGTGTAACCACTGTTCTCTATGTTTTTTGCCATTTTATAGAGTTTCTTATGGAAATAGTGGTGCTCGAAAAAGAGTGTGAGTGACATAAATGTCATTCTGGAAATGAAACCACTGTTCTCTATATTTTTTGTTTGTTTGTTGTTGTACATTTGTTGTAGAAATTCCATTATTTTTTAAAATGGCACATAGAGTTTCCTCTGTGAAATAGCGGTCCTCGTAAAAGAGTACCAGAGATATCTATTTTTTTCCTGGAAGTAAAACCACTGTTCTCTATGTTTTTGCCATGTTATAGAGTTTCTTATTGAAATAGTGGTCCTCTAAAAAGAGCTTGAGTGACTTAAGAGTTAGTCCTCAAAATTAAACCACTGTACTCTATTTTTTATTTTTGTTATAGTTATAATACTTCATAGTAGACAATGTTTTTTTTAAAAATGCGTCCATCATCTAACAAATCACCTTGACTTTCGTTGTTTTCAATGTAAACTTTAATAGCTTCTAGATTCTTGCATCTTGAGAATGCAACATACAGCTGACCATGTGCAAATACTGGTTCTTCTAAAAAGATACCGACAGATTTGAAAGTTTGTCCTTGTGATTTATTAATGGTCATGGCAAATGCCATGATGATGGGAAATTGTCTCCTTTGAAGTACAAAAGGTAGGCTACTTTCACTTGGTGCCAAATTTATTCTTGGTATGAAAACACTCCTTTATGGGTACCAGTAAGAATTTCAGCATGTATGAAACGGTCCTTTAATTTATGAACAATTAATTTGGTCCCATTACATAGACCTTTTTTTGGGTTCATATTTCGCACTAACATGACAATTGCACCTTTTTTTAGCTGCAAAATATGTGGTGTATTCCAGAGGGAGTTAATGAGTTAATGAATTCAGTTAAAAAGTTTATCTGATTTTCTTTGTCATCACCAAGTACAGAATCAGCACTGTGATCATTTTTTTATGGGGCATTTATTTTTTTTAATATTTCATTATTGAGGAGTAATGCATCCTTATTTTTGCATGTTAGTATTACTTTGTTGGCAAGGTCTGCATAGTCCTCGTTATTTATTGTAGTTTGGAATATAGCTGATATGAGATCCTGTTTGCAAATCATACATGCTGGGATAGGCACAGTATCATTGTGTAAATTTTGTATTCGCTTTGTTTTTCCTTCTCCAATTTTAGAGAGCCAATCATTGAAATCATTTTCTCCTTCTGATCTCATATTTTGTTGTAATTGAAGATGGGAAATAGTTTCCATAGTGTACTTGACTTTATACATGTTTTGACAATGTCGGTTCGATTTCCATGTACAACGACAGGTAATGTTTGTCTAATATCTCCACCTAACAACATTACCTTTCCACCAAATGGCAAATTATTATCCATGACTTCACGTAGCAAACAGTCAATACATTGTAGGGCATGGCATGACATCATTGTAGCTTCATCTATTATAATTAATTTACTTTTTTTTTATTTTTTTGCTTGTAAAGAATTAATTCGAATATCCGACACTGATGTTTCCAAAATAGGAACTGGCAGTTTAAATCCACTATGCACAGTTCTTCCACCAAAAGTGCGGCAATTCCAGTAGTTGCAAATGCCAGCGCTATTTGACCTCGTGCTTGAACAAAAATCATCCAGAAATTATAGAGATAAGTTTCAACCAGATAGAAATAACGCTCTTTGAGCATGTCATCATCTAGGGTATTTTTGATTGCATTAAATACATGCAATTGTAATGTTTTTAAACTTGCAAGTCTTTCTTCTGTTCTTTCTGTTTGGAGTTGAGTGTCATAGTCTTCAAGGGTTATGTCGTCTATGAGACCTGGATCTGTCAGATTAAAACTTGCACAACTTAATCCATGAGTTAGAAAGTCCTCTTGGATTTCAATTAATGCTTTTAATTGTGCAATAGGCTCATTGTATCGTTGCAAAAAGTCTTCAGTCATATTGTTTTAAATTTGTCCCACAAAGCTAATGCATTTGGAGCATTTGAGAAGATACAAATAAATGCAAATTGTTCACTCATGGCATATGACATAGTGCTGCTTCTTCTAGACATCTTTCCCATTCTGTATCATCAGCTAGGAAGTTTCTATGTCGCGCAGCTAAATGAAATGATTCATATACTATGTCATTAACCGTTCTTAAGTGTTCAAAACTTTGTGCACCAGGAACATTTAGAAGTAGTAATCGTAAGCAGAAACGTTCAAGGTCTCTTGGACTTACAGTGTACATTCTTGGGATATTTCCACAACTTTTCGTTTTCGCCATAATCCATTAACGAAAACATAATGGTATGGAATGTCAATATATAACAATTCCCTTGCCTCTAAGTCAGTAGAATTTAATTGAAACCATGCAGTTAGTGTAGTTCGGCGATGCTCACTTTGTGCCAAAGCATTTGTTTCATTTCCAACATGGAAATACACTAAATGTCTTTGTGGCAAATGTACAGCTAATCGATATACTTACTGCATGTGAGTGATCGTGCATTTCAAATTTTAGAAGACCCAACATACTTACATAGGGCCTCATTCTATTAACGGCCGTAGGAGATGCGTGGCTGCAAGGACCGGCCGCAGGCTATTTGCCTATTCTATTCCTTTGCGGGCGAAGGCTCCGGCAGGCTTGCGGCCGGCGCCCTGTTATCCCGCAGGAAAGCCTTTGATCTTACATGGCCGCAAGATTTTCGGCCGCAAGAAAGCCACGGTTGCTATTCAAATGCTAAACCCTCTCGCCATGGCCGTAATTATCTAAAACTGAGCCGCAGCTTACTTGCACCAAAAAGGTCCCGCTAGCACCAATTAAGCACATAATAAAGCCATCCTGCACTTTGATGAGACGATAAAGTGATTGGAGGTGTTAGCATTCATAGCACAACATTCCCCTACACTCAAATCTGAAAATATGTTTTAGTTTAATTCATGTCAAATGTCTGTGGACAAAGTCCCAAGGGCTTGGAGCACCTCAGACCCGCTAAGGCTGCGGGATTAGCCTCCGTCAAGTCCGTAAATGGGTAAAATAGACCCACGGGTCGAAAAGTGCTTACTTACAAGTCGTAGCATAGAAAAGCCATCCTGTACTTTTATTAAAAGTGAAAGTGAAGTTTGGTTTTAGAATTAATAGCTCAACATTCCCCTACTCTCAAATCCGCAAATAAAGATATTTAACTTAATGTTCAATCTTCATGCTTTATCTATCATGCAAGCCCGCACGGGTTTGAATAAGGAGCTACGGGCTTGAATAAACGAGCTACGGGCTTGATCATTGAAGTCCGTGGGATTTGGACGGATTTTAAAATCAAAGTACAATTTGGCGATGTGCAAGCTTGAGAATGTTTTGCTATTAATCCTCATGCCCCCCCATTATGTTTCACATCATTTACAATGCTTTGCAGTGCTAGATTGAATATATATTGGCTTCTACAATGCTTTGTTTGCGGCCCTCAACCTCCGAACCCGTACAGGTTTTAACAAGGACGAGCCCGTGGGACTACGGGACGGAAAATAAACCGTAAATTATATATCGTATTTGGGCGATGTGCAAGCTTGAGAGGGTGTTGCTATTATTTCTCATGTCCCCTATTATGATGCCTAGCATTTACAGAGCTTTACAGTGCCATCTTGAATTTATATTTGCATTTACAGTTTTCTGACTTTGCGGCCGGAAAAGAAGATTTACGGGCGCAGGAAAAATGCTTGCGGCCATTTGCATGATGTGCGGCCGGCCGTAAGGGGTATATCCTTGCAGCGCCGTCCATTTGAATAGCACGGTAGCAGTAGCTCTACACGGGGCCGGAAGATGGCCGCAAGGAATCGCAGCTTTGCGGCCATTTTACGGCCGTTAATAGAATGAGGCCCATAGCGAGCATCTACATGTGATGCAAGTTTATCATGTACTAACTCAATGTGTTTGTTATTTTCAGCACTTTTGACCACTACAATAGCTGCATCATAGCCTTTGTAAATATATTTGTAGACATATTTAATGGATTTTATAGACGTGCAAGCTTTCCCATTAATGTGTGCATTATACTTCATAAGTAAATGTGGATTGTATGTTACCACATATCTGTTGTCTACCTTTTTGCCACAAATAATGTCAGTTTGTCCTTCTCTTCTTCTATATAATGGATAGCCATCACAATTAGCATAAGTTTTGTCTCTATAATCTTTTGGAAATTCTTTAGTACATTTTTTATTTTCCATATATGGTGACTGTGGATTAATATCTCCACACAGTCCATGAATCATACGATTAGTTACAATCTCATATAGTCTACCATGTATTTCTGGATCTGGTAGTTCAGTAATAATTACTGAATCCACTTTGTCACCAGTATCCAATTTATCTTTCTAACACTTTCTAAATGCTTTTGTTTTTTAGTTGCCTTCTTAGGGATGGATTTTAGTTTGTCAGCTGATAGTCTTTTGCTTGCAAGTCTTTAGCGTTCTTTTTGTCGTCAAATTTCCTTCTGCTCTGCCCATGTTTTTTTACGTTCTTTTGTCAATTGAATAGGGCTCTTATTGAAGACCTTGCTTTTGGATAGAATCTCAGTAATAATTTTTTTTTTTTTTAATGATGTTCTGTACTTATATAGAGGCCTATTCAACTGGCCAAATCGCAATAGAATGAGGCCCCATGTGTTTTATATTATTTTTTTTGCGCTACTGTTGTCATTACGTGTTTAGGGTATAGAGTTGGGCTTAATCGCTTGTGCAGGAAAAAGCGTATATATCTTTAAAGTGTGTGTATGTTAACATGTTTATTTTTGTAATTTTGTGTACAACACAGTTGGCATTAGGTTTTTTTTTTTTGTTGCTCTTCTGTTTTGCATGTGGCAATGTTGTTTTCCGGTTATGGGGTTTGACTTATATTGTTAGTTAGGTTGCTGTACGTTTGCAGAAAGTCAGTCAAAAAACAGGATAGGTCCTTCTATTTAATATGTGTAAATCTCAGTATTTTATTTTTTGTTTAACTTGTAATACTGTACCTCTTTGCTTGAAATCTGTTGTGTGAAAATTGCTGTTGCGATGCAGAGAGTCTTCAGGCAGTGTATGTTGAGACTGAAAGAGAGAGATGCAAATGTTGTATTAAAATGTAAGTAATTTAATTTTTTTAATAAGAGCATGTAAAACATGATATATATTTTTATTTAGTATCTATTCATTGAGGTTTCGGTCATGAGTGTTATGTTTTTTTTTTTTTTTTTTTAAAGGTTTTTATTAGGTAACCAAATAAACTGGAGGATAACATAAAAGCCAAGTAGCAGATTGACATTATTAACATACAGTCATACCCAATTAAGGGGAAAAAGAAAGAAGAAAAGGTTAACATTACATTACACCATAAGAAAATACCATATAATAGCTGAAATCAAGTGAGCCAAAAAGATCTATCCCTACTTGTGGGAAGGTCTAAGGGTAGCCAGGTTATCGAAGTTTTTTCCGATTTTCTAAGGAAAAAGTTTACCTAAAATAAAACAGTTTGGTAGGCTCGGTCTAGCAGAGCAAACATCCAGAGCCTAAGTAGGAAACGAACAGAAAAGAAAAGCAAAAAACAAACTATGTTGTATAGACACAATATAACTCTAATTTAGCTAAAACAGTATATTAAAAGAGAAAAATAAAAAGCATTGTTGACTACACCTGAAATTTAAATTCGAAAACAGATTTTTGTATCAAGGGTACTGAAGTATAAGTCCTGTTGGTTAACAGCTCGGATCCACCGCCCGTCCTGCCTCCTCCAGTCCCCGGTCCGCAGCTCCAATGTAAGAATTATCAAAATATAGCACAATGTTAATTAAGAAGACTTCACTTGATAGGGGGTCTATAGGGAGAATGAATCCAGGGATTCCATATCTGGAGAAAAATAGGCATACAGTCCTCCAGTAAATGGGTTAGCCTTCAATTTATAGCAATGTACTTCATCTTATTGATTACTGATTGTAAAGTAAGAGTGGGGGATTTCCATTGCCTGGCTATATGACTCTTTGTTGCTAGCATTAAGTACTGAAGGAGTGAGCCATGCACTGGGGAGTAAAATGCGTACTCCGTTTCTCCCTGATGTTTCAGTCTTCTCAAGCAGTCTCTGGATGTGCTTAAGTTTTTTGGAGAATTTATCTCCCTGGAACTTAGATGGCCTATCCATGCTAGGGTCTAGAGCTAAGTTGATATCCCCTCCTAGAATGATTTTGCCTGTATCTATTGATTTGAAATGAGCAAGGAGTTTAATGAGAGTATTATGGGGGGCGGTAGTGGGGGAGTACAGAGCTGTAAGAGAGATCCTAGTATTCAGAAGGAATCCTGTTAGTAAAATGTAGTTGCCCTCTGGGTCAATTTTTTTACTCTCCATGGTGAAAGGGAAGTCTTTATGGAGTAGTATAGCCACGCCTGCCTTCTTAGTGGGACAAGTTGAGGTTATGAAGTAGGGGTATGATTTGTGTAAGTAAGGTTTTCCTTTAGCAAAAATGAGTTTCCTGCATAAATATTACTGAGGGTCGAAGTGATTTATATGAGATAAACGCCTTTTTAAATGGGGAATTAAACCCTTTAACATTGTGAGAAAGGTGAAAGAAGTGTCAGTTATTGTACCTGTGGGAGTAATGAATGCTCAGGAAGATGTTGAGACCACTGCTAAGCTCATGGTGGCCGAGGACCAGAGGCGGAGGAGGAGCGAAGAACCGGAGCCAGACAGCCCAGGAAGCAGGGGAGAATAGAGACAAAAAGAACAGTTTAAAACATTCAGAAAATATCCATAAAATCAACATCTTATCAAACAATATAAAAAACAATTTAAAAGTATAGTCGAGGTAAATCCTCACTAAATAACTTAAGGCACACGAAGTGCCGAGGGCAAGGGGGGGATCTCCCCAACCTTGAAATCCCTACTAGTGAGGTGGGGAAAAGTATAGGTACAAGCGTGTATAAGGGTTAAATTAATGGACCTGAGGGGGCCCGTGTAGGAGAGTTTTTGAGTCTAAGATTGAATTTAAATTGAGGTGCCTGAGGGACCCCAGTTTAGGCCAGCCCAATGCCAGGGGGGAGTGGACAGTAGAGCGGGGGCCTTTCTGGGAAGGTTAGTGGATCCACCACGGGTCTAAATTATATGGAAAGATCAGAATGGGCTTGATGTTGCCTTGTACAGGAGAATGGGAAGGGGGTTAAAGCCCTTTCTCAAGCATATAGTGGATACAGTTAAAGATCTGACTCCCAGGGACAATCAACATAGGGGGCATACCAAACCTGGTCCAGGGGAAAGTCGACTTGGTGTGGGTAAGAGAACCAAGTAATCTAAAGTTCCAAAGTTGCCTTGGAAAGTATATAGGAGTTCAGCATATCCTACTGGGAAGTGCAAGCCTAGAGTAATGACTTTGGATTGCAAGTCTTAAATAGTCATTGATGAATATCAGGGAAAGCGATCCAAAATTAGATTTTCGTGGATGAGGAACGCACAACCGGACTACTAGGAATGTCCAGCGAGGATTTAGAAAGAAGCGTAGAGATGTTTGGCGTGACCTCTATTCGGGAAGGTCTCCAGGGTCGCTTAGGTTTCGAGGCTGTCACCCATTGCTTAGTCGGGTGTTGAGAAGGCGGCATTTTTGCAGGTTCCACCGAGCTGGGGTCCAGATGGTTTGGGGGTTCCAACAGTCCAGGATCTGGGGCTTGATTGAGTTGGGCCAGGAAAGTCATACATTCTTCCTTTGAGAAAGCTGTATAAGCGGATGAGCCCACTTGGAAGGAGAGGCTGAATGGGAAGCCCCATCTATATTTAATTTTGTTGTGAATGAGGATTGCAATTGCGGGCTTCAAGAGTTTGTGTTACCAGAGCGTAGATGGTGCTAGATCCGCATAAATCTGCAGAGTGGAGCCGTCTGGACCCACAATGGCGGGGGACTTTCTGGCTTCCTGTAGAAGAAGGTCTCTTGCATTCTGGCGGAGAAAATGGACCAAAACATCCTTTGGTTTATCAGAGTTCGGGGGACCTCCCAAGGCTCTATGAGCTCTCTCGATTTCCCAAGCTGACTCTGGGTACGTCGGTAAGATGGACTGAATAGTTGTTTGCAGGTACAGCAAAAGATTAGTTACCGCTTTAGGGATGCCACGGAAGCGAACATTGAATCATCTCGAGTGGTTCTCCAGATCTTCTAGCTTGGCTTCAAGGGTGGAAATTTGCAGTGAGTGTTGGTCAATCACCTGCCTATCAGAAGATTGTGACTCAATGATTTGATCTGTTAGGTTTTCCAGGTGGTTGATGCGTTGACCCAAGTCTTGGATTTCCTGCTTGATTTCCCTGACTGCCGTGGATAGGCGAGCTTGTAAGAGAGCATCTATTCTTGCCACTGTCGCATCTGTCAAGTCCACATGTGGAGGGCAATCCGGGGTATCCTGGATGTCCGAGCTGTCTGAAGAGGTGGGGTCTGGCTGTGGAGATGGAGCCGTGGAGGGGCTTGTGTTTGAAAGTGATCCTTAATTCCTCTAGATTGCTGGGTTTTCTTGCTAGATTTCCCCATGATGGATAGGAAGTTAGTGTTTTCAGCGGGTAAAGCGGAGGCACGAAAATGTGAGAGGACACTGTCTAGGCTGACAACCGGGAGGTACAGGGATAGGCTTTATTTCTGTTAACAAGTAGGGATTATATCCCCTTAGCTCCCGTCCCAGTCATAACACACCAGTAGGCCGGGTGCAAGAGGTCTCCAGTCTGGTCATATCAAGTGATTGGGCCCGGCGCCTTCAGGTACACTTATAGTGCTATTCAGGCATTATGATAGGAAGACTTGGCTGGGGAGAAAGCGTGGGGAGAAAAAAATCTTGTCCCATGAGATAGCTGAGAGGAGCAGGTAATGATGAGAGGTGCAGGGAGTGGTTAACTGAAAGGCCTTATAGCTCTCAGTCAATGTTGTATAGAGCTGCAAATACTTTGTAGGCCCACCAGATGGCAGTGTGGTGTAGTTTTATTGTTGCAGGTCTGAATTTGCAGGCCTGAAATTTGCCCACTAGATGGAGCTGTGCAGATTTATTAAGTGAGCTATTTCTATCAAGTTGTTGTGTTCAGACCTTTGTCCAAAACATGTTGGTTGTGCCACCCTCGGTTGTGCCGTCTACCCCATAACAAGTCTTCCAGCCCTTGGAGTAATTCCCAGCCACTATGTTTGATAAAAGACAGTTCTGGCAAGAATGTACTGTAGAGATAACAAATCACAATGGATTTTCTTTGGGGCTTATAGTCCTGGAATGCTTAAGTAGGCATGTTGTTTATCAGTGTTTCAGAGTCTCCTTTGTTCTGGTTCAGCAGCAAATTTCAGGAAAAAAGTTGCCAAACTTGATTTTTAAAGCCAGCTGGGTCCTCCTGTGTGCAATCCTGGTTAAATATGTTGATTTGGTGATAGATAAGTTACTTTATATATCATTTTCATGTTTTTTAAAGCCTTATTGCTGGGAGCTATGTTGTTTTGCTTCCTCTCTGTTTGCTGCTAGCCACACCCCCTCGGATGTGTTATGTTTTAAGAACATTTGTTGTAGTATCTTGTTTTGTGTGCAGAACTGTTAGCATTAGAGGTTTAGGTTGTGGGTTTGGGCTTATAGGTTAGGGCACAGAAAACAGGCTTAATTCTTCAATTATGTTTGTGTTAACAATATTTGTTTTACTATCCTGTTTGTGTACACCAGTGTTGTGATTATAGGTTTAGGTTGTGGCTTTTGGCTTACAGATTAAGGCACAGAAAACAGGATTTATTGTTGAATTTTGTATGTATTACAAATATTTGTCGTACTATCCTGTTTTGTGTATGCCGGTGTTGTCATTCGAGGTTTAGGTTCTGGGTTTAAGCTTATAGGTTAAGGCACACAAAACAGGATTTATTCAGAAATTTTGTATGTGTTAAAAATATTTGTTGTAGTATCCTGTTTTGTGTACACCACAGTTGTCATTAGAGGTTTAGGTTGTGGGTTTAGGCTTATAGGTTAAGGCACAGAAAACAGGATTTATTGTTAAATTTTGTATGTATTAGCAATATTTGTTGGAGTATCCTATTTTGTGTGCAGCATTATTGTTAGTAGGGGCTTATGATTTTTTAATTTTTTAATTTTGACATTGGCGCACAGCAAACGGGATAGGTGTTAATTTTTTTTGACTTGTTATACTATACCTTGGTTGAATTATTATTTGTGTATAAATGAGGGTCCCCTGCTGCCAATCTTCCTGCGACAGTCTTCAGGCAGTGTCTGTTGAAAAAGAGAAAGAGACATTTTTTTTTGTATATTTTTTTTTGTTAACAACAGCATCTTATTTTTGTGAATGAAATGTATTTTTGTAAATTACCTGTTGTTCGTTCTTTGTCATGAGTGAAATTGTGCAGATTTTACAGTGCATGTGAAAACGTGAAGCACTGCAAATTATTCAGTGACACTGTTGAGGCAGAGTCTGTTGGAAATGTGAAGAAAAGGGAAATATTAATATGCAGCATAAATATATATGTGTCTATATTTGTTTGGTAACATTTTTTTAAAAAATAGATATGAATAAATTCTGTTACCTTTTTATTTTTTTAACGTCCTTAGCCTCGTTTTCGTTTTTTTCGTCTGCATTTTTTCTGTTGCTTAGGGGATTATCGAGTGTGTAAACTTTGGAAATGTTAGTGAAATCGAGGTGTAACCTGACTTCCAGACGTCCTGGGTGTCACCTCTTGCTGTGGGTAATCTTTTTTTTGTGTTTTGAGTATTTTCCGCTGTGCACGGTTTGTCCATTATGGTCATACTTTTGCGAGTTCGTAATGGTTTTACACAGTTTTTTTTTTTTGTTGTTGCAAGGCCGCAATAGTTTTTTTCCTAAGTCCCGCGGGTCGTTTTTTTTGTGTAAGTCCGTAGTTCGTCATTGCGTGTTTTGTTTTTGTTTTCAAATTCCCGCGTGTGTGGGCGTTTGTAAGCGTTTGTGAGGCGCAGAAGAGCCTCCACCTCTGCAAATGCGGCCCCTCACTTTGCGAGGGGCCGCATTTGCGGTCCGAAAGTCGTAGGAGGTCGTAGGGATGAACGGCGCTCATCTCCATCAGTGCAAGGACCGCCTTCGGCGCTCCTTGCCAGCAACTGCGGCCCTTGCAAGCGTTAGCAACAACCCGCATGCTGACAACTATATATGTGATTGGTATTGTAGAACAAACCAAATAATATTTATATTTTGTACTTCTAATTTCACAACAATTACAAGCATTAATTATTACTAATGTGACTCAATTGTGGGTCTGCTGGTTTAACATTATTTTATATTTTAAACGTCATTTTTAATTGTAATTAATAAATATTATTTTAAAATTTTATTGTATATTTCCTTGATGATAATTATTCAATAATGGTATTTAATTAGGTTGGAGTGTCTATTTTTCTCTTTTTTGATTCATGATATCATAATTACACTCTCTGATTATCTGAGACTTCAAAAACAGTTTCATTATATATGATATTGAAAGTCATACCATAAAGTAGGAATTGTATTCAATTTTTTTTTGTAAAATATTACTAACCAGGGCCACCTGTTATAGACTACAAGTTTACTACCCACAAGGACCGTTTGGGTTCTTGGGAATCTCTGCACCAGCACCCTGATATCTGGCTTCTGTAGCAGTCAGGGTCTCTCCATCAGAAATCAGCACTTCCAGGAGTCTCAGTAACCTTCCTGTGGTAGTGATCAGGATAAGTTACTTGCAGGGTGGAGATAGGTTCAGTATCGCAGCTACCAGGAGCAAAATAAGAGTCCATATGATTTCTATATGTCTCCAGAAGTGAAATGTTTTATTTTGGAAAAGTCAGCAATATTTATAGCAGTTAGATACGGGGGCGGGGGCGTACACAATGTACTAATGAGAGGTTGTGGCAAACAATTTCAGGAGATGACCCCACATAGAGTCTAGCAGTACCTTGATAGCTGGCACCTGAGAATAATATGGCTACCTTCTAATACACATCCTGCTGTCTCTGTGTCTGAGTGGTCCAGATGTGATTAAAGGGATATGTAAGTTAGGTGGGTTATGAATGCATCCATTATTATGCACCATAACCCACCTAGCAAAAACATTTGCATAAAAAAATGCAAGCCGTTTTTGCAATATATAAAAAAATGTGCTGGGGTGATTTAGACACCCCCAGCAACTGTGATTTGCATAAAAGATATGTCATTTTAATGAGATATCCTTTATGTAGCACATGCTCATGATGATTGGCATTTGAGCCACAGCTGCAGCTCAAGTGTCTGACTGAGTGAGAGAGTGTGTGTCTGTCTCTGCGTGTGTGTGTGTCTATCTATGTGTGTCAGCATGTGTGTCTCTCTGTGTGTGTCAGCATGTGTGTGTGTGTCAGCATGTGTGTCTCTCTGTGTGTCTGTGTCGCTGTGTGTGTGTCAGCATGTGTGTGTGTGTCAGCATGTGTGTGTGTGTCAGCATGTGTGTCTGTGTGTGTGTGTGTCAGCATGTGTGTGTGTCTGTGTGTCTGTGTGTGTGTCAGCATGTGTGTCTGTGTGTGTGTGTCAGCATGTGTGTCTCTGTGTGTGTATCTGTATGTGTGTGTGTGTGTGTGTGTGTCAGCATGTGTGTATATGTGTGTGTGTGTGTCAGCATGTGTGTATATGTGTGTGTGTCAGCATGTGTGTATATGTGTGTGTGTGTCAGCATGTGTGTCTGTTTGTCTGTGTCTCTGTGTGCGTGTGTCAGCATGTGTGTCTCTGTGTGTGTGTCAGCATGTGTGTCTCTCTATGTGTCTGTGTCTCTGTGTGTGTCAGGATGTGTGTCAGCATGTGTGTGTGTCTGTGTGTGTGTCAGCATGGGTGTCTCTCTGTGTGTGTCTCTCTGTGTGTGTCTCAGCATGTGTGTCTCTGTGTGTGTGTGTGTCAGCATGTGTGTCTCTCTGTGTGTGTCAGCATGTGTGTCTATGTGTGTGTGTGTGTCAGCATGTGTGTGTCTCTGTGTGTGTGTGTGTGTGTGTGTCAGCATGTGTGTGTCTCTCTGTGTGTCTGTGTCTGTGTGTGTGTCAGCATGTGGGCCTCTGTGTGTCTGTGTGTGTCAGCATGTGTGTATGTGTGTGTGTCAGCATGTGTGTCTCTGTGTGTGTGTCAGCATGTGTGTTTATGTGTGTGTGTGTCAGTATGTGTGTCTCTGTGTGTCTGTGTCAGCATGTGTGTGTGTCTCTGTGTGTGTGTCAGCATGTGTGTATGTGTGTGTGTTAACATGTGTGTCTGTGTGTGTGTGTCAGTATGTGTGTCTCTGTGTGCGTCTCTGTGTGTGTGTATGTGTGTCAGCATGAGTGTGTCTCTGTGTGTGTGTCAGCATGTGTGTCTCTCTGTGTGTCTGTGTCTCTGTGTATGTCAGGATGTGTGTCAGCATGTGTGTGTGTGTGTCTCAGCATGTGTGTGTCTGTGTGTCAGCATGTGTGTCTCTGTGTGTGTGTGTCAGCATGTGTGTCTCTCTGTGTGTCTGTGTGTGTGTGTCAGCATGTGTGTCTCTGTGTGTCTGTGTGTGTCAGCATGTGTGTCTCTCTGTGTGTCTGTGTATGTCAGCATGTGTGTCTCTCTGTGTGTCTGTGTGTGTCAGCATGTGTGTATATGTGTGTGTGTGTGTCAGCATGTGTGTTTCTGTGTATCTGTGTCAGCATGTGTGTATATATGTCAGCATGTGTGTCAGCATGTGTGTATATATGTCAGCATGTGTGTCAGCATGTGTATATGTATGTGTGTGTCAGTATGTGTGTCTCTGTGTGTGTGTGTGTCAGCATGTGTGTCTTTGTGTGTGTCAGCATGTGTGTCTCTGGGTGTGGGTGCGTGTGTCAGCATTTGTGTGTGTCAGCATGTGTGTCTCTCTGTGTGTGTGTCTCAGTGTGTCTCTGTGTGTGTGAAAACAAGACCTGAGATCAGACTCGCAAACCCTCAAAATAAAGAATTATGAGATCAGACTCGCAATCCCTCAAAATAAAGAATTATGAAAATGATTGCCAATACTGTTCTAGTCCATGTGGGTGACCTGATATGTATTAACTCATTGATACCCAAGATCGATTTAGCCCCGAAATGACACATAAAAATACATGTAATTTCCTGCTGATTTGCGAGCTTGAGACTGTTGTGCAATTAATTATAATATCTATCATCCATTTCCCCGTTATTTACCTTGCAGTAGTGATTTTTTATTTGCATTTACAGTTCTACGGATAGGTGTTTAACCCCCTTGCGGGTCCTCTCTAGCATTCGTAGGATTTTCTCCTTCATTTGCCATTTACGGATGTGAAAACATTTGCGGGCTTGGGGAAATTGAGCAATTGAATAGCGATTTGCGTTTTTAGTCTTGCGAAAGTGACAGATCAAAGGCTTCTAGAGGCTGTAACTCAGAAGCCGCTCGGAGCCCGCAAAAAGACGCCAATTAAATAACAATTTAACTTGCAACCTCACTTACGGGCAAACGGATCATCCGAAACCTCATATGAATATGGCCCTTTGACTTTATTTTATTTGGGGAATTTTTCATTTCATAAACTTCTATGAATTCAACGATTTATCATTTGTCATTATTTTCATTTAAATGAATTCATTTTTATATAGGTGATTTTGAGTCTATATATGTATTTGCTTATATGTATATGCTAATCTACATTGACATTGTTATGATTAGTGTCATTTAGCTCCCCCTGGTACAAATACCGCAGATGTCCATGCTTGGGTAGGATACAAGCTCGTGAGGCTATTTAGTACTGCCTCACAGTCAAAGTTGCTTCCTGTCCCTCCCAGATCAGTTTCAGTACATTTATATATTTTAATTTAGCATAAATTCCCATAATATGCTGCTATTTGTAGCTTCCAGTTCTGCTGCAAAGTGCTTTGTAGCCCTGGCCCATCCGCTCATTATTTTGAATGATGTAATAGCTTCCTATTGGTAGATCAAGGTACTAGTCTCTCCAGCTCAATGCTGGTTGGCTGATGGGTACAGGAGTGGTAACTGATGCCTAATGCTTGACCCTTATACAATCGCATCGTGATTCAAACAAACCCCCCCACCACAAATACCCCATAAATAAACACAATACACGCCATTTTTGGTTCGAAACTGTACACAGCTTCTTTATTGAATTTTAACCATAAAACCATGTCCATTAGTGCATGCCTGTCCATTTCCACACACTGCCAGAAGACCCTGTGCCCCTAGAGGCTCCTCCTTGTTTATTAATGAAAGAGGGAAAGCACTACCGCCACACCAATGCTGTGACAAACCAACATATCATTAAATGCAATCAACAGTCCTTAAATTACCCGTAACTAATTCATTTTCCATTCCAAGGCAGGCAGGGAGGGTGGGAAACTGTTCTTCATTAAGTTCTAACTCAATGTAACTATGTAACTAAGTGTGTGCCTCTGCCCAGCAATAGCCCATCATATGCCGCTCCTCTACCTCCTCTCCCTTCCAATCACTTTAAAAAATGCCATCCCTAACTCCTCTTTAGGTCAAAGCCCACTCCCCCTCCATTTTGCTCCGCCGTGGCTCCTAAAACACGTTTGGAATTTTACACTGCACATCTTCACACTAGTGAAGACCAAGGGGTCTCGCCAGTCCTTGCTGGGACAGGGTCTTTAGGCTGGGAACATCTTGAAAGGACCTGGGCGGAGTGGGTGGTGGTTTATTTTGCAGGAATCTTTGCTAGGATGGACTTGTGGCAGTTGTCCCACAGCAAAGACCCAGGCCACATTAGAGGGCTCGGGCCTGAAGATGGTGGAGAGACCATTTTTCGGCTGAGGGATGGTCAAGGTGAAGGGACCCGAAGGCTTCACTGCATCATGGATAGTTCCACTGTCATAAGACAGCGCACTCATTTGATGCACACACCAGGCTTCCTAATGAAAAAAAAATATATATAAAAAAAAAAAGCCTGATGCCTAATGCTTATGTGCGTCCTCCGGGCCGGTAAGCAGCATGGACAGAGCTGCTTCATGGCTTCCTGCTACTTCTTACATTTCACTGGGCAACTTTTGTTAAAAGATAAATAGGTTCTTTTTTCTGCAGTCAAATTTTATACTAGTGCCAAATACATTTATATTTAAGATCAAATACTACTGAGATGCATGACCTGGTGACATTTTTAATGCAGTAAATCAAAATTGACAACTGTAGAAGGCTTTGAAATGTGTTTATATTAATTTCTGTATCATTGTAATCAAAATCAGAGCCAGGCTTGATATGCAGTGCCATAGGATCATAACTAATTAACTCTATTCACTTATTTTCCATTAGCCACGCTCCTTTCTAAAAAGTGTTTTGCTTTGTTTATTTGAAATGTGATGTATGAAAGATATGATACATTCATATAATAGGTCAATAGGTATATAGATAGAGGTCATATTATCCCTATGGTTATTAGATCACCTTCCTATAAAAATAACTATCTGTCCCGCTCACAAAATAGATAATATGTCCCCTTTTCCACAGGCTGCTGCCGGTAGCAGTGACCCGTATGCTGTTATGGGCCCAGGTGCTTTGCACTTGCTGCACCGGCAGTAGCTCCCTCGCTATATATATATATATATATATATGTATATACGGTATGTGTATGTATTTATGGTATGTACAGTTGTGCTCAAAAGGTTGCATACCATGGCAGACATTTTTTCATTTTGGCATTTATTTTGAAAATGTGACTGATCATGCAAAAAAAAATTTTTTATTGAAGGATAGTGATCATATGAAGTCATTTATTATCCCATAGTTATTTGGCTTTTTTTTTAAATGATAATGATAACAGAAATCATGCAAATGGCCCTGATCAAAAGTTTACCTACTCTTGAATGTTTGGACATGTTATAGACACACAAGGTGACACACAAAGGTTAAAATGGAAATTAAAGGTTAATTCCCCACACCTGTGGCTTTTTAAATTGCATTTAGTGTCTGTGCATAAATAGTCAATGAGTTTGTTAGCTCTCACTTGGATGCACTGAGCAGGCTAGATACTGAGCCATGGGGAGCAGAAAAGAACTGTCAAAAGATCTGAGTAACAAGGTAATATAACTTCATAAAGATGGAAAAGGATATAAAAAGATATCCAAAATGCCAGTCAGTACTGTTCAATCATGTATTAAGAAGTGGAAAATTCACGGTTGCCTTGATACCAAGCCAAGGTCAGGTAGACCAAGAAAGATTTCAGCAACAATTGCCAGAAGAATTTCTCGGTATACAAAGAAAAACCCACAGGTGACCTCAGGAGAAATACAGGCTGTTTTGGAAAAAGATAGTGTGGTTGTTTCAGGGACCACAATATGACGATATTTGAACAAAAACTAGCTGTATGGTCGAGTTGCCAGATAGAAGCCTTTACTGTGACAATGCCACACAAAAAGCCTCGTTACAATATGCCCGACATCACCTTGACACGCCTCACAGCTTCTGGTACACTGTAATTTGGAGTGATGAGACCAAAATAGAGTTTTAAGGTCACAAACATAAGCGCTATGTTTGGAAAGAGGTTAACAAGGCCTATAGTGAAAAGAAAACAATCCCCACTGTTAAGCATGGTGGGGGCTCACTGAAGTTTTGGGGGGTGTGAGCTCTGAAGGCACAGGGAATCTTATGAAAATTGATGGCAAGATGAATGCAGCATGTTATCAGAAAATACTGTCAGACAATTTGCTTTCTTCTGCATGAAGGCTGCACATGGGACGCTCTCGGACTTTCCAGCATGACAATGACCCTAAGCACAAGGCCACAGTGATCCTCCAGTGGTTACAGCAGAAAAAGGTGAAGGTTCTGGAGTGGCAATCACAGACCCTAATATCATCGAGCCACTCTGGGAAGATCTCAAATGTGCGGTTCATGCAAGACGACCAAAGACTTGCATGACCTGGAGGCATTTTGCCAAGATGAATGGGCAGCTATACCACCTGCAAGAATTAGGGGCCTCATAGACAACTATTACAAAAGACTGCACGCTGTCATTGATGGTAAAGGGGGAAATACACTGTATTAAGAACTAAGGGTATGCAAACATTTGATCAGGGCCATTTAATTTTTTTTCTTTGTTGTCATGTTTTGTTTTATGATTGTGCCCTTCAGTTATAACCTACAGTTGAATATAAATCTCATAAGAAATAAAAGAAATGTGTTTTTCCTGCTCACGTTTTTTTTAAATGGTACCTATAACGGATCTCCTGGCACCCCGACTGGGTACCTCCGTTGATAGACGCGTCCTAGCTTGCGCCGAGGACTACAATCACTGCACCGGACATCACAACCACCACAGACTCCACAACCGCCGTAGCTTAACTGGCGCCACGCCGTCTTCCTTCCACCCTATATGAATCTCCAGCATCCAGGACCGTGTGGGGAAGACCTCTCCTCCAAGGAGAGTACATCAGGAACAAGAGTTCAGTAGTTAAAGTTCCAGGGAGTATGCAGCGCATAGCAATCCCCTCCAAGAACGAGACAAGGCTACGTTTTACAGGGTCAAGTAGAACTCAGGTGCTGGCACACCCAGCCTGGTTTATATTACAGTCAGGTACAAACAGAACACACCTAGGGGGGAGGTATAGAACAATCAATAACACAGTAGTAACGCCCACAGTTTACCTCCCCTTTGCTTGGGAGATAATTGAGTTTATTACTGTATCTACTCAATTATCTCCCAGCTAAAACTTGTACATTTTTATAACTTTATGATTATACATAGTACATAAATAAATCTTACATTTTTATGAACAACATAAATTGTGGAACAACATATTAAAAAATGGCATGAATCAGACCAGGGGTTCAAACGTTAGTAAAAGTATCTTTTGGGCTATGACTGGCAGCATGGCAATCTGGCTCAAACAGGTTTTACAGAGGCTTCTGTACTGGAGACAATGGGGAAAGTAATCCAAATATCCAGGGATAGAGGCAGACTCCATTGAGCACATGGTTGCAAAAAAAAACATAAACCACTTTAAAATACATAAAGTCACCTTTTACACATAACACACAGACATTTCACATATCCCCATATAGCTGGGATCTGAGCGCACAAAACTACTGAATAGCGCTCAGATCCTATTCACACAGTTCAATTGCCATGTAGCTAAAGTCTTTCCCATAGTCTTTCATTGTATGAATGGGCTCCATGGCATAGCTATCTGGGGTATCACTGCTCACACAGGGCAAGTACCGAATGACCCCACTGTATTTAAAGGGCCAGAATGAGTGACATACACTCTGGTATGGCCAAATACTGTGTTTAAAGGGCAATATGTCCCAGGGCCATAGTCGCAGGGCAGGAGGCTGGCAAAAAGTCCTCTCCAAGACAAAGTGGCGAAGGGCATTTCGTCACAGTACCTATATTACCAATTTGCCAAGGGTATGTCAACTTTTGAGCACAACTGTATGTTATGGGCTGAGCCAGAAATGTATATAATGTCATCATTATGTATATTATACTGTCATGACTGACTTTTGGGGATTATGCCATGTTCCTTTTATGTGTAATGTTTAAAGAATGTGGTGTGTTTTACTGCTATTGTAATATTTGGTTAGTAGCAAACAAAATGGAGCCCATAGCATGTAACCGTCTGAAATAATTTCCATTCATCCCTATCTTTTGTTCTTTGGGGCTGCTTGCTTTCAGCTCAGGTAACACAGACCAGCTCCCAGGAGAGGGCTGACACTATTCTGATTGGGCTATGCTAATTCCTGCAGTACAGCTATCCAGCTCATTGGTATTTGTGCATTTAAGTGGGGAATTTAAACTTGTTCACTCCCCAATTCATGTTAATGTCGCTTTTTCTTTGTTTCTGGTATTTCTGAAATACTCTGTTTGGGAAGCCATTAAAGTTTCAGACAGTCTGACTCTAATCAACTGAATGTCTTATGTTATTTCTTCCTAATCAAAGGAATGTGAAACAGAGTTTATTATTTTGTAATAAGTCAGTGACCTTAGGGCTAAGCTTGCAACCTATGATGTCCTGAGTTCCCGTAAGAGGTGGTCTGCTGGGCGCTGATATATTGAACACAAAAGGCACGACCTACAGGGAGAAAATTGAGGTGCCACAGTTGGTGGCAGCAGTGGGATCTTAGCAGCCGTAACCAGCAGCAGCCTGGACGAGGATCCCCTATCCTAGAGGAGGCAAGAGAGCATCTGCAGGCATGGCAGAGGTAACCAGAGGGAAAAGCCAAGCTCCATCAAGATGGACTCCAAGCAATGCAGAAAAGTAGCCCTTCTAGCTCAATGGAAGGCATTCCTGGGATTGTGGCCGGATTATGAGCTGAATGACTGGCTGTTGGACCTGGTATGGCAACAAAGTGATTTAGAATACCAATATGGTGCCTGGGGAGGATCTGCCAGCACCCTTGATTTGGGGCCCTATTTGCCTTTTGGGCCTGGAGGATGTGCTCTCGGACCTTGCTTATGGTGATCCAGACTTCAACTTGGGGACTTTCCAGTGACAACTTAGCCTGATAGAAACACGTTGCCAGTTACTCAGAATAAAGCCTGGTCCAGTGGGGCTCTGGTACTCGTTCCCCTGGTCCAGCAGGATCTTCAGGAGGGGAGATCATTTGCCAGAAACCAAGGGATCTCAGATAAGTTGTGCTATGGGTAGGTCAGATGGAGACTGTATGATCTTTGGAACCACTGCAAACTAACCCTCAGAGGGCCCCACAGAGAGTCAAGGGGCCCAGGGAGGGGGCATTATGGACTGATGGGAAAACTCTGACCCCAAGGTTTTAAAAATGAGTAAGGCCGCTCTGACGCAGGAGCTCAACCTAGAGGAGAAAGAGCCGGTCCCTATATTTGGGGGACTAAGCCTACACCAGTCAGAGGCCCTGGAGAGGGTAACGCAAATTGAATTGTCAAGCCAAGGGGAAGTCCTGGAGGGGAACCACCATGCTCCTGGGTTCTTGAAAGAACCAAATACTGACTGGGAACAGACTGAGGACCTAGCATGGGACTCCAGGTGATAATCAATGTCCGGGAGCCAGCCACAGTGCAAGGGACAGACTGAGCAAAATGCTCTGGGAACTTGTCAAGCTAGAGGGACCAGTATCACCCAGAGGACTGGCGTGGCATCGCCAACAACAAGGTGGTGAAGGAGACAGGAGGTGCATGGCAAACAGTAGCTCAAAGGAAAGCCTGGAGTGTAGCAGGCAGGCTCCCCAGCACTTGCAAGGGAAAATGGACTGTGCCCCAGGTATGAATTGGGAACTTAGCATGGGACTTCCTAGGATAACTACTGTGCAGGATAGAGCCATGGACCAAGGGGCATATAAGGAGAACAACTTTGGGACTGTGTCAGACCAAGGAGGCCAGCAATACCCAGATGGCTGGGACACCTATGCTAACATCAAGGCAGTGGGAAGACAGGGTAAGTCTTTGAAATTGATGGCCCAAGGGGAAGTCTGGGTGGGAGGAGCCATTCCCAGTTACCCTCGGAAGAGGAGGCAATGAACTCTGCTTCAGTACTGGAAATAACTACAGGCCAAGAGGTAGCAGCTGGAAAGAGCAGTGAGAGCCTCCCAGTGGACACTGTGACCATGGACTCAGAAGAAGGTTAGTGCAAGGCCCAGTTTATGTTTCAATCCAGGGGGATGGAGGCTACAGCCAAGGCCCAGGTCTCTGATGCCAGGCAGCAGATTTAGCTGGCAGGCTACCTACTAGGATTATTGTTTGCTGTTGTTCCAAAGGAATATATTATTGTCATGATTTAATTGTTCAAGGACTCATATTACCAGTAATTTATGAATATGGCCAGAGGAGCATGACATTGTTGCATTGGGATTATGTATTATTGTGTGTGGTTATATGTTGCCTGTACATGGTTATTATGTATCCTAGTTATACTATAATATGAGGGAAAATGTTATATAGAACATTTTGTATATGGAATTGGTAAAAATGCTCTGCATAGAAGTTAGCTGCAGATCTTTGCACACTCGCACATACAGCCCTTGGTCAAGACAGATGCATGTACTTCAAGTAGTCCTAAGCAAACACTTGAGTTTACCATAAAGGTTTTTTCACTAGCTAACTATAGATATCTGGTGAATTTGATCACAAGAGCTTTGATAGCCTAAGGTTGCAAGCCAGATGGGCTGACATCACACATACACAAATGTACACAAGGGTGTGGTATTGGAGAGCATACATATGGTGTTTTGATCATTCAATAAAGGTTGAGAGATAGCTTTCACATATACAAAGTGTGAGACTATTTCTGTGTGTCGTATCCTGACTTGGGGAGTGGTCTTTCCATGGGCCACTAAGTAACCTGGATCCAGTATTCTCTGGCTGTACCTCTGTAGAATCCATCTTTTGTGCCACAGAGAACAGGAACTACATGATTATGCTGGGGTAGGTTTGAACCCCTTGAAGAAGCAGATTGTGACATTGGCTGGCAGTGGTGGGATCTCTGTAGAAAACACAGAAGGATGGCAGCTTATGAAGAGTTGTCTGCAGCAGAGGAGGAAGTGTCCAAATGGTACCAAAGATGGATGGAGATATCACCTGCAGGTGCAACCAAAGATCAGCAGAGGGAACTCCAGATACAGATCATACAGGAGGTACAGGAGAAGTGGAGAAGGGTAAGCAATAGCCCTGTCTCAGCTCCTGTGGAGGGGAAATGCTTATCACCAGTAGAGACAGAGAATGTTCTGACTGGAAAGGACTGTAGAGGAATGGGCCTTCTAAATAAATGGATGGCGTTCCTGGGACTATGGCCAGGTCACAAGCTAATGGAATGGCTGGAAGAATTAGTATATGAGGAGGTCGCCCTGGAAGAGCAATATGCTTATTGGATGGGACCTGTTGGGATACCTCATAATTTTTCATTGGGGCTGGAAAAGGCACTTTGGGACATAGTACATGGAGATCCAGGTTGTGGCTTGGGGACTGAGAAAAGACAGCTGTGTCTGTTTGTCATGAGCTGTCACATGGTGGGACTGGAGACAGGCTCTCAGACAGCTAACTGACTTTGGCCTTTGATCCAGCAGGAGCTACAGCTGGAGGTGGATTATATAGACTTGCTGGATGAAGCACCCCTGGATGTGTTTTGGCCACCCAGCTGGGAGGGCTCATGCCAGTCAGGCATGGAACAGAAACACCTAACAGGTACTACAGGGACCCAGCTAAATGTTGCCAAGGCTGGGTCAGAAAATAAAGGTATGGACTGTGGGGAGAATTTTGATATCAGGGATTCTCAAAATAACAAAAATGCCTTCATCCATGGGGTTGACTGAGAAGAGGAAGAACTGGTCCCTATCTTTATGGGGCTGAGTCTCACCCAGTTAGAGGCATGGGGACAGGGCCAAACCACATCAGTGCCAGGCCCAGGGGAAGAACTGGGAGAAAGCTACCCTGCTGCTAGAGTGAGAGAAGAACCGAATGAGCACTGGGCCCTACCAATTGACTGTGAAAATAGTGGGGAGGTTCCTTGGATGACCATTGTCCAAGAGCCAGCCACAGACCCTGGAGCAGAAACAGAAAGAAGCCCTGCCCTTCAGCCTGAACAAGAGGCAGTAGCAGCTGCTTCTCAAGGGCTGCCTGTAATTACACACCAGGCAGTCTCAGAAGGAGAGAGTCAGGAGGTTCCACCGGAGGATCCACAGACCAAAGAGCCAGAGGGTACCCCAGATTGGGGTTTGTCTTCTGGTCTCCCTACATTGACTCCCCCACAGCTGCCCAAATTATTTAAGGACTCATATTGTCAGTAATTTATGAATATGGCCAAGGGAGCATGACATTGTTGTATTGGGATTATGTGGTATTGTGTGGTTATATGTTGCCTGTACATGATTATTATGTATCCTAGTTATAATATATTATCAGAGGGAAAATGTTATATAGAACATTTGTGGAATTGGTAGAAATGCTCTGCATAGAAGTTAGCGGCAGATTATTGCACACTCACACATACAGACCTTGGGTCAAGACAGATGTATGTACTTCAAGTAGTCCTAAGCAAACACTTGAGTTTAACATAAAGTTTTTTTTCACTAGCCACCTATAGATCTGGTGAATTTGATCTCAAGAGCTTTGATAGCCCAAGGTTGCAAGCCAGATGGGCTGTCATCACACATACACAAATGTACACAAGAGTGTGGTATTGGAGAGTATAAATATGTTGTTTTGATCATACAATAAAGGTTGAGAGATAGTTTTCACATCTAAAAAGTGTGAGATTTCTGTGTGTTTAGTGGCCATAGGCCACTAAATAACCTGTATGCAGTATTCTCTGCCTGTACCTTTTGGGCCTTGCCCTCTTCAGAAGCCATTTTTTGTGCCACAGAGAACAGGAAATACATGATTCTGCTGGGGTAGGTTTGAACTAGGTTCATATCAAGCCCCCTTGAAGAAGCAGATTGTGACAATTATGCTCCTGGTCTAATAGGTAGGGGTGGGCACTTCCCCTGGCCTGGGGGGTTAGTGCTGGCAGGGGATCCACAGGGGTCACCCATGGCACTGATTTCTCTGCTGGAATTTGTACAGGGGAGTAATGCCCAAAATCTGCCCTGCACACCTAGGATCAGGCCACATGCAGGAGGAGGCCCAGACTCTGAATCCCTAAGATGTTTTTTCCCCAATGGAGTTTGGTAGCCATTTTTACTGGGGATTATGGATGCTGCTGGGCTGGTACCTGAGTCCGACTAAGAGGTTGTCTGCTGAGCGCTGAGATATTTTACACAAAAGGCACAACCTAGAGGGAGAAAATTGAGGTGCACATGGCCCCTCAACTCTGGGTCGTCACACATATTATATTATATATTACCTGCAATATCTTTCTTTACCAGGCTAATACTGACAGGATTGCTGTAGTGTCAAATTTATGGCGCCCCAACCTTTGTGCACACAACAATTGTGCGCTCACAACAGGGCATCGACATCAGTGCATTGACAGCAGCATGTTGTTAAAAAATTAGTTGAAAAGTTTTCAAGTGTTGTATCCCCTAATGCCCTAAACCTCTCTAACCCTAACCCTTTGACCCCCATGCCTAACCCTAACCCTTTAACCTGTAAGCCAAACCCTAACCCTTAGACCCACATGCCTAACCCTAACCCTTTAACCTATAAATGTAAACGTAACCCTTACACCACCATGCCCAACCCTAACCCTTTAACCTGTAAGCCTAACCCTAAACCAAATACCCCCTAAGCCTAACCCTAACCCAAAGACCCCCTAAGCCTAAAACCTCTAAGCCTAAGACCCCTAAGCCCATCTTACCTGCAGTCCGGGCTGGCGCGCAGTTGTCGGAGCCCGCAGTTGTCATCGCTCTGATGATGTGTTGTCGAGAGTGCTAAGGACGTGCTACCCATATTTATAGTATACTGTATTACTTATGAATAACATGGCCTGATTATGTGAAAAAACGTTTTTTTTCAGTTTTTTTACAATTGTATTCAATTATGCTTTAATCAACATTTTGCTGTTTAGACTCCTGAGAAGAATGGGAAGAAGAGTGAATTCATATAAGATCTCAATTCAGTTATGTTGAAAACTGTTACCTTTAACAGCAAACTTGATAATGGAAGAAGATTGCATTCCAATAGAATGACCCTCCAATTTAGGATACAGGTGGATTAGCAGTGCAAGATGGCCATGACCCAACCGGTCAAACAAACCAAGAATTTTCTCCAAAATACCATTATGATTATGGCTTACATAGCTGCTAATGTTTTTTTACACACTTCACAAACAAGTGAAGTTTTTCCCAAACTACATGGGCCTTTAAGTCTATGGGTTGGATTCAGTGCCCAGGGTGCTACTCTACATCCTCAAACAAAGCACAAATGAATACATATTGTACTGTTTTATAAGATTTTTCAATTCACAAACTGAATGATTTTGTGGGGTTCCTACCAGTTACAGGTCCTGCAAGGACCTAAAATCACTAGCCCCCTGCAAATGGCAATAACCTCTATTAAACTCAATAAATCTTGTTGGGCTCGTCAACTCTTCCATTTTGAGTGCTACTTTTGTATCACACTGCATTTAAAAACAAAAAGAGTTTAACATTTTTACTCATTTTCTACTTGATTTTAACTGTTCTACATGATGATGCAGACCGGTTTAATGACATGAGTCCTTTAAGCATTTTTCCACCAGATAATTGTATTTTTTTAATTAAACCTTAACAAGAGCTTAAATTTATTTGACACGTAATTACTACCTTGGACCTGGGAACTCAATTTATCAATTCCTGGCAGCTGTAAAACTGGAATAATTTTCATGTTAAACACCAAAAAAATGTATTATTAAAAGAAAAAAAGAAAAGACATGTATTTCTCATTACTAAGCGGAAATGTTTTGTGCAGAAGATAATGATAACCAACTATTATGTAAAATAATGCACTCTACATAATTGAATTTGTTTGATTTATGCATAATGTATATTTAACAAGTTGTTAATACAAAGGAACATTTAAAGCACCATCAAATGTCCAGGACTGGCCCGGAAAGGTACATGTAAAATAGAAAAAGAGAAATATTGCGCGTTCTGTACAACAGCATATAACCTGTATTAGAGTAACTTTCAATTTGACAATATTTAACATGTACATGTAAGATGTCTACAAAGACCGGGGAATTGTATTAGATGTAGCAAACTTTAAAAAAAAATAAAACATTTTGGGGAGGATTTGTTTTGTTTGATCAAAATGGTAGTTTTTGAGGATCTTTGCTGTTATCGGACCGCCACATGCCTGCGCACCACCTGCACTTTGTTAGTATGTAGAACCTGTTATCTGTCACTACCATAACCCTAAACCCTATATCCTAGCCCCTAACCCTAAACCTAACCCCTAATCCTAACCCTACACACCTAACTATAACCCTAAACCCTAATTCTAAAAGCAAAACCCTAGACCCTACCCTCTAACCTTAACCCTAATCCTAAACCTAATCCCTCACCCTAACTCTAACTCTAATCCTAAAACCAAAACACTAACAATAAATCCTAACCCAAAACCCTAAACCTAACCCTGGCGCTAACCCTAAACCCTACCCTAATCCTAAACCCAAACCCTAAGAACAAAGTGCGCATTGGCGCATGTTGCAGTTTTGCAGCAGCATGTCTGGCAGATAACAGGAAAGGTCTATTTCTGGTGTTGGGCAACTCAATAACACAAAGGATGCCAGACTTCCAGGATTTCAGTCTCTCCCTTCAGGAGCCCAGGTGGATTAATCATAATAAAAGCTGAGAAACCCAAGTATGCTAAAGCAGAGAGAACTTAATCACAGAGGGCCTCATTCAATTGCGATTTGGCCAATTTAATAGGGCTCTAAATAAGCACAGAACATATTTTTTTTAAAGAAGTTTTTAGTTAGTGAAAACCTTGCTTTTGTATAGATGTTTACTAACTTAAAACTTCTTTAAAAAAAATATGTTATGTGCTTATTTAGAGCTCTATTCAATTGGCCAAATCGCAATTGAATGAGGCCCAGATAGTTGCAGAAATCCTGGACTGTTGACGGCCATCATAGGATGAATTTGCTCTACACTGATCAAGGCTCTCATTAGGCTCTCACATTTTCTTAGACCAGCGATTCACAAGCTAATTAAATAATGGAACTACTTTGTAAGCCCCAAAAGTATTAATCCCAAAATGGCTACATTGGAGGATCATAGTCCTTCCACAAACCAAAATAACTCTCCAGAATAATGCCCCAGTGCCTATATAAACCTCATAACCCCTCCCCAGGACTATCTTAAAGGAACTCTGTCACTCCAACAGGAAGCTGATTTATTTTTAAAGAGCATGAAAATCTGGATATACATTGCACTAGCTATTTTTCTCTACAGTAAATCCTTTCTGAATCATTTTGAATTTACTTTGCAGCTCGCTATGCTTGATAAGGGTGTGTGAGAGGGGTATAACTCCCAGATAACATTGCAGGACTTTGTTCTGGCCACTACATCAGACTGCAATCCTAATTAGCACATCAAATCAGCTAATTAATATATATGAACAGCTCTTTTGCATATAAATGCAGCACCAACAATATGGAATTTCCCAGGTCTTATCAACTTTAGAAAATTATGAATAACACAACCTATAGACAGTTTTTCATGCTCTTTGAGAATAACCTAAAAACAACTTGATTCTAAACTTGTATCCAGAAGTCTATCTGAGAAGGTTGTACTACATCCTCCATATTCTCTCTACTTGTTTAGGTTCTGATTGGTGAAGAACTTCACTGGAAAGGTCTCATCTTCTAAGACGTGGTCACAGATGGTTTAAACTAAACTCTCCTTGTTTCTGCAGAATCTCACTGGGCTAAAGTGACCCAGAGGGGGGTCCAAATAATGCATAATAAAATAAAACTATAGTTAATAACATTATTAATTGAATGTGATTAAGACATTGGATTTTCTTACAGTTAACTAACTAAAATGTGACTTTTCTGCGCTGTCAGTCAGTCTCTCTGATCCACCCATAAATCAAGATTCATATTCATAGAGATTGATGCCATTAATTGCTGAGAAACCTATGAGGCATTGAGTCAGTTGTCTTCCATGCATTCTGGGGGAAGGGTAACAACTCATTGTATACACAGGCCGTAAAATAGCTTATATATACATACATACAAACATAGAAAAATCTGGGTGGATTTGTTCTCTCCAGTTCCTACAGCCATGCTCAGTGCGCCCCCTCTCTGTGTGTGTGCTCTCTCTCTGTGCCTCCCTCTGCTCACTGTGTGCTCTCTCTTTCTCCTCCTCCTTGTCCCCTTCCCTCTCCCCCCCCCCCGCAGTGCTGTTGGTCCGCACATGCACTCTCTGCCTGCCTGCCTCCCCCTCTCTGCCTCCCTCCCTCTATCTTTTCCTCTCTTTCTCTCCCTGCCTCCCTCTCTTTCCCCCCCCCCCCCCGCAGTGCTGCTGGTCTGCACATGCACTCCCTTCCTCCCTCTCTCTCCCTCCCTCCCTCTCTCTCTCCCTCCCCCTCTCTCTCTCTCCCTCCCCCTCTCTCTCTCTCCCTCCCCCTCTCTCTCCCTCCCTCTATCTCTCTCTCTCCCTCCCTCTCTCTCTCTCTCCCTCCCTCTCTCTCTCCCCCCCTCTCTCCCCCCCTCTCTCTCACTCCCCCCTCTCCCTCCCCCCCTCTCTCCCTCCCCCCTCTCTCTCCCTCCCTCCCTATTCCTCTCTCTCTCCCTCCCTCCCTATCCCTCTCTCCCTCCCTCCCTATCCCTCTCTCCCTCCCTATCCCTCTCTCTCTCCCTCCCCCCCTCTCTCTCCCTCCCTCCCCCTCTCTTTCTCCCTCCCTCCCCCTCTCTTTCTCCCTCCCTCCCCCTCTCTTTCTCCCTCCCTCCCCCTCTCTCTCTCCCTCCCCCTCTCCCCCTCTCTCTCTCCCTCCCCCTCTCCCCCTCTCTCTCTCCCTCCCCCTCTCTCTCTCCCTCCCTCCCCCTCTCTCTCTCCCTCCCCCTCTCTCTCTCCCTCCCTCCCTCTCCCTCTCTCTCTCCCTCCCTCCCCCTCTCTCTCTCCCTCCCTCCCTCCCCCTCTCTCTCTCCCTCCCTCCCTCCCCCTCTCTCTCTCCCTCCCTCCCTCCCCCTCTCTCTCTCCCTCCCTCCCCCCCCTCTCTCTCCCTCCCTCCCCCTCCCTCTCTCTCCCTCCCTCCCCCTCTCTCCCTCCCTCCCCCTCTCTCTCTCTCCCCCTCCCCCTCTCTCTCTCCCTCCCTCCCTCCCTCCCCCTCTCTCTCCCTCCCTCCCTCCCTCCCCCTCTCTCTCCCTCCCTCCCTCCCCCTCTCTCTCCCTCCCTCCCCCTCTCTCTCTCCCTCCCTCCCCCTCTCTCTCTCCCTCCCCCTCTCTCTTTCCCTCCCTCCCCCTCTCTCTCTCCCTCCCTCCCCCTCTCTCTCTCCCTCTCTCTCTCCCTCCCCCTCTCTCTTCGAATCAAAGGAATAAATGGGTTACCAAAATGCAAAACAGAGAATAAACTTGATCCCGTTAGTACAATCATCAAGGATGGTGCTGTGCATCGATATCAATTGCATATTTTATATAAACATTATATTGAATTGAATATATATATATATATATTGAATTTATAAATTAGTACACCAATGCTTGTATTTGCTCAGTGTCATATAAATTCCATATTGTAGTAATGAATAGCTTTTGAATTAAAGATGAATTAAGAATATCTATATATATATATATATATATATATATATATATATATATATATATATATATATAGTACAAATAAGTACTATTTGAATGTCTAAAAAATAAGTTAATAAAAACTTATTTCTGGGAAAACTGGGCGGGACATGCAAATGAGACCACATAACGCACCGTCACTCTGTCAGTCCAAACCATTTTATATATATATATGTATCCTAAAATGTCCATTTACCACATAATTTACCCGATTATGTTTAGCACCAGTATGGTCTGAATCTTTTCGATCATTATTCTTTATTTTATTATTTTCTCTTACTGTGTAATACAGTTTGGGGGTGATGCAATACAGGACTGAGACAGAGCATTGGGGATCCCCATAACAAAAAGATCAAAAACATCGACAACATAACAAATGGAGGTGTCAACTAAAAGAGAAGAAAACAAAATAACTATATAACATTATGATTTTGTTACACATTTATATATATAATATACATATATTCATAAAAAAGGGCAATGGCGTCTCGGAAATTGAAACATAACAATAGACAACAATAGATAAATAATAAAGAACAGTCCAACAACGGTCAGTGTGGAATCTGATTGTACTTAGCCACAGTATTACCCAGAACTGATAAGCATGACACGACAAAACAAATGTTTCATAAATAAGAATAAGTTCCTAAAAAGTATCAAAAAAATAAACAAACAAACAATGTAAATTGGGGTAGTGTTTTGTAACTGAAAATGCAATAAATGGATTAAATAATTATATATGACATTTTATTCAAGTAAATACAATCTTATATTTAGTTCATGGGCAAATCCGTAAAAGGATCTCTGTAATTTGGGAATAATTCACATTTGTGAAGCATGTAACAAGCTAATAACATTAGAAACTATCTAAGTAATGAACATAAAAACATTTTTAGAGACAAGCTTTATTTTATTGACTAGGTCTGACCCTTAGAGGATGTTCTGCTATTTGTATTACTTATTAAGGAGGGTGTAGGGAGGAGTATTTGTTGTTTGCTTGATTCAGTTACATTTGACATCATCACACATGTTCAGTATAATGCAGATGAAAGTGATCTTATAGTCGTCCTTTAAATATGGATTGATAGCATATGATTGTTTGTCCCCTTTAAGGGAATGTGACATATGTTATTTCAGCCACATTTAAAACACAAAGGCATATGTTTATCAAACCTGGTAATAGTGGGATTATTTTTTTATTTTATTTTTTATTTAGAAGCATCATAGTAACTCCTTTCTTAGGATAGAAATTTCAAGAAATGTATCGAGTAAGACTTTAAAGGGCCCCTGTCACAGTTATTTCTCAGGATGATGATTTATGTGTTACTTTATCATCAAATATACAGTGGTTTTGTAGAAATAATATGGTTCTAATAGGCTTATAACACTGTAAATAAGTTAAAAAAAACTCACAAGGCCTTAATTTATTGTTTTATGCAATTATTCTGCATTGGGAGCTAACATTTTGTTTCTGTTTCTTTAATTCTAAAGGTGGGAGAACATGTTGCTGATGGTAGAAATCCTTGGTGCTGGTCATTGGTGGAGCTATTGAGTGTAAAAAAAAATAATTATATATATATATTATTGGGTGGGGGTTGATGTATGGTTGGGGGCCACCAGGGTTATTGAAAAAAAATTAAATAAAAAATTGTTTGACAGCACTCCTGAGAAGGGCCCCGGTGCATTGCACCACCTGCACAGGTGGTAGCTCCGCCCTTGGTCTTGGTGCAGGACGTATAACCTTAATCAAACAAAGCAATGGTTACTCAAATTAAACAATAAAACAAGTTAATACGTTTTTAAAGTTGTATTTATTTTTTTCTTGCCTGTTATCAAGTCTAGTTCTTCAAAAGCCATGTTGTAAACGTGGAAAAGACTATGAAAAGAATAAATAAAACTATGAATATGACTAATGGTATCATTAAGCAGGAAAACAGGCACAAAGCTCATTTTTTAAATGCGATGAGCCTGCTGGGTCCTGGAGGCATCCATAATACTTTAGTGATGAATGTGTGTGAGAGAGGGACATTTACATTTCTGGAAAACAGGACTTGCATTTATTGATGTAAGCTGCCTTCTTCTCGATATATATGGGGCCAAAGATATGCTAAATTCAATTAAATGTAGTTATTTAACAAAACCTCCACACCCCTCCCTCCTCTGATAGGTTATATACACACCTCTTATGTTGCATCTATCAAAAGTAATGAAACAAAGACAGTATGGAATCTCATATACACAATCTGTATTCACATATTCTGATTTTCTCTAAAAAAACATTTTTATGTCCAGCTGGTATGTTATTAGTTTGTTTCCTACTTCGCAAACAAAGACAGTTTTCATTGAACTACAGTGAACCTAAAAATGTCTTATATTCTAATGTGCAACCTGAAGCTATTGGAAAATTGGAAGACAGAACCAGACCAAAGCTTCAACTTTATATATATACAAGAGCAAGGACTTTGTGGACACATTTACATGTCCCTGCCCAGGTTCCCAGAATGCATTGCAATAACTGTATTTCTCTGAATTCTGAGCAGGAAACACGTTTTTTAAATGTTCAAATATATTATTTATTTACTGTACTACTGTACGGTGGAGGCTTCTATCGCTCTTTTGCCCGCCATAAATGTAATGATTGTTGTGGTAAATTACCTCCCCGCAAAATCTACTACACAACCTAGGAACCAGCCCCACGCGGATGAGAGGCAGTAACCTTGAAACAGCTATACATGGGTAGGTTTCCTGGCTTGTGCATAATCCATCCTGAGCTTTGAAATAAAGCTGTGCAATACAACAGGCACATGCTTAGAGGAGGCCATGTTTGAAATGATTATGGATTGCAAGAGCGCATTCTTTGCAGGTACATTTGAATGTCCCCACCCAGGTTCCCAGAATGCAGTGTAATAACTTTATTTCTGTAATTCTGAGCAGGAAACAAGTTTTTTTTACTTGTTTTCGATGTTCAAATTTGAATATATATATATATATATATATATATATATATGTATGTATATATATATGTGTATATATATATAAATCTATATTTAAATACAAAAAGCTTTTTCAGAACTGAGTGTTTACAGGATTTATATTTAATCAACTGAAATATCTCAGGGGCATCGATTGCTATAAATATTAGCAGCCTTATTAAATTGCGATTCGGCCAATTGAATAGGCTCTATTTAAGCACAGAGCATTTTTTTTTACAAAAGTTTTTAGTTAGTGTAGACCTTGCTTTAGGATAGAAGTTCACTAACTAAATACTTCTGTAAAAAAATATGCTATGTGCTTAAATAGAGCCCTATTCAATTGGCCGATTTGCAATTTAATAAGGCTGTAAAAGCTTTTACCTTTGTTTCCCAACCTTGGGGTTGTGAAAGTAATTTGATGTTCATTCAATCGCTTAGCAGAAAAACATCACACCAGGACATGAGCTAATCTTGCCTTATATTACAATATCACACAGCTCGCTTACCATACTGTAATATAATAAAGGATTGGTATTATACTTAAATTAACCCTTTTCACCCAAGGAACATCTTGTAAGGAAGGTATCAGACCAGCTCTAAATAAAAGTCTGCAAATGAAACACTGTGAAATAAAAAAAACTTGTATATGGAAGACTGAAAGTTTTATATATTAATTTAATTTGAATAATATTCTATTTTTATTTCTGTTTAAGAATGACTATCATGTAGTAAATTAAAGGTCCACTGTGGTCATTTCTTTCGATATGATCTTTAAAAAAAAGAAACTTAATAATAGATAAAATGTATTTAGAAAGCAAAATAAATAAATAATTAAAAATGAAAAAATATGCAATTATTCTTTCCTGTATGGTTTCATTTTATTTTTCCACCTGCTATTACTTTCTCTCAAGGGTGTGTCCTGGTAAACAAATTAGCTTTCTAATAGTCAGGTTTATAGCACTGGCAGTTATAGCTACTGCATTCCCATTGTGCAGAAAGATTATCCCTGTATTCAAAGTCTCCCACTTCAGGAAAGTGATCAACGGAAACCAAAATGGTAGATTCCATAGCAGCACTATTTTTGCTTTACGTTCTTAAAAAAAAAAAAATATATATATATATATATATATATATATATGTATGTATGTATACATTTAAAACTGACTGAATGTTTTAAAAATTAAAAAAATTATCTAAAGTCTACAAAATGTACTTACTTATGATCGGGAAATTGACCCCATCAATCTCGTACATTGTTGATGCAATACACAGATTAGGATTGGCTGATAAACAGGTATAGATTATGATTGGCTGGGACACAGGTAAATATTATGATTGGCTGATACACAGGTATAGATTATGATTGGCTGGGACACTGGTATAGATTATGATTGGCTGGGACACAGGTACAGATTATGATTGGCTGATACACAGGTAAAGATTAGGATTGACTGGGACACAGGTACAGATTATAATTGGTTGATACAAGGGTACAGATTATGATTGGCTGGGACACAGGTACAGATTATGATTGGCTGATACACAGGTATAAATTATGATTGGCTGGGACACAGGTACAGATTATAATTGGTTGATACAAGGGTACAGATTATAATTGGCTGGGTAAAATGTGTCTTTCTAAATATTTTACCAAAATGAGGGAGGGTTTATCTGTAGAATATTTGTGATGTAAGTGAGATTGTAAAATGTCAATACTTTAGATTATATGTTTTTTATGGGAATAATTGAAATGATTAGGTATGGTTCCTTCAATTAAAATGTTTGACTTGGCTGACAATTTAAGGTTTTATGAACACTTACGTTTTTATAAATACTGACCCTAGTGCTGACCCTAGTTTATAAAACATTTATTAAATATTCATATTTTATGAAAAGGTAGAAGATTCTATTCTCATTATACATTCATTCACCTTTCAAATGAATAACTTTATAAAATATCTCACAACATTATCCTTCAAATAAATTAATGCTTCTGCAATAATTTAGCAAAATTATACTTTTCTATCCAAATAATTAAAATCATACAATTGATAAAGAGCTTCTCAGTAAAAAAAAAGTTTCTCTCCACCACACAAGAGTGTAACATATTAACTAATCTGACTTTTATTTACCCATAGTACATCAAAACCTGCATTTGAGAAAGTAATACAGAAGGAGTAAGTGGATCCCAGGTGAAGTTGTAGAGTCAAAGACAATTAAGGAATGCATGCCTGAGATATCCACAAGGCTATGCTGAGGCTAAATTAAGCCAATGTTTTAGGTAGACTGGGAAATTAGATGGCCCTTTTTGGTCCTTATTTGGACAGACTAGATGGACCGTTAAGTGCCTACAAACCTATGTTTCTATTTACAAAAATGCTTATTTTTGTAAAAACTAAATACTTATTGTAAAAGCCCTGTTTGACATCTTCTGGGCTCCATTGTTACTTCTAAGTATAGGATTCAGACATCAGGCTGTCTAATAAATACAGAAAGCCCATGACTTCATTATTCCCAACATGCAAAAAGGATGTGTTAGAGGCAGGAAAGGCCATTTATAAAATGTATTTCATATACAGCCTGAACCTCATTTGATAGATGAGCAGAAGAGTTCAGATGAGATCCCGAACCTAACATAAACTATCATTTTTTTTAAATTTAGTTTCCTGACAACCATACTTGAACTTCTTGTGCTCGGCATGGTACAGGGTTATTTAGCTCATTAGGCTGCAATATGAGCATCAGAAAACCAGAAGACACCTTAATTATTACATTATATTTTTAACAAAAAGTGAACATCTATATTTCTTACAGTTATTATATTACTGCTTCCTAAGAAAAGGGTGGTTAATATAAATAATAACGTAACTTCAACCTAACTTGTTGCGTATATAAGTCCTTTTTCGGTTAAAATTAAACCATGTGGATGGAACATTTTTAACAGGGCAATTCATTTTTTTAAACAGTGGAAAAGGTGGAATCTAAATAAATAAAATGTCCACATAATTTAAAAAATAAACAAAAAATGAACACAAACTACTTAAACCAGGACATTTAACACAAACTGTGGACAACAATAATTTTTCTGTGTTCTCTATATATTCTGCAGGACCATTTTCTGTACTAGCAGCAACAGAAACTACTAAGGATAAAAAAATCTAAAATAATTAAAATGTATATAAACAACTGCTAAGGTGAAACATTGAACATAAAGACGTAACACAAAATGAGTCATCATAAATTATTTTTTATATATTTTTTCTTTTGTTGTGTTTCTTTTGGTCAACTGTGGAATAGTAGTTGTTTGGAACTCTTATCTAGTATTGTATAGATGTAAATCTGATGGACAGACTTCCAAAGTATTCAAAACAATGTATTTCTTGAGTATATAAAACACATAATAATGAGTGTCGTAGGCAAGAAAAAGCTTAACAAGGCTGGGATAAGATATTGGCATTAGAGCAACCAACACATTAAGATCGGCAAGCACAACAGAACATGATGTCCATTGCATTCTGGAGGTGGATTGCATCGTTGTAAGGGAAATTCCATGCCAAGAGCATATAACAAAGACCTGGATCTTTGAGTGCACAGGAAGGTGTTCTTAAGTCTTTCTTCTGTAGAAATAACCCCTTTAGGTGATATCTTTTACTAGAAATAATCCCCCTTAGAGAGGTGAGGTTGTAATTACTCTCCATGCATTGGAAACACGATGAGTTATTCTTGACTTCTTCTTTACTAGTCCATCAAACACTTGCTTTTTTTTGTACATTCATTGGAAATTCACAAACCGCAAGAACGTAATTACAACAAAACATAAAAAAGCGTTCAAATAATATATTCGGGCATTCTTCTAAATTTCCATTCATTTCCATTGTTAGTAACTAAGTTATAACTTTTCCTTGGAAGGAATCCAGATGAAAGGCCCAGACTGTTCTTCAATAACCAGTTTGCATGAGTTATATATATCTTCCAATGTATCTCCTTGAACAATAGCTGTAACGATTGAAAGTTTTATACATTAGTCTACAATGAGGAGATCCATGTTCAATATGAATTGTGAACTAAATTAAAAATATTGTGTAGATGAAAAAATAAACGTATTTTTCATAGGATAGTAGCTGAGTTTGTTTATATTCATATTCACAACCACTTAAACTAATTTTACATATGTATCAATATCCAGAGTAAGGTAAAAGTATAAGAAAAAACAGGATGGAAATAATATAAAGAAATAAACCCACACAAAAAAAAAAAAAAAATGAATGAAATATAACTGAAGAAAAAGGAAAAGGCGAACAGGAAAAGAAAAGATGGTGAAGCATTTTTTTACTGGTGTAAATAAAACATGGAAAATATTACTTCTCCAATAGTAGTCATAAAACAGGTGTAACCTATAAGGGTCAACAAAATCAGGCACATTACAATTGAAATCCTTAGTATTTGTCCATTAGCCAAAATCATGACCCACAATGTCCACAGGCATAAAGGAATAGGCAGGAAAAATGATTTTCATTATTCAGTTGAATTATATTAATTTTTTGACTCTATTGTATCATTCAGGCTCCACCGATTATTGTAATTGGAAATGTATTAATTCACGTTAATATTACCCCTTGGACCTCCATCTCCTCCTTTATTGTTCCTATTATTTATTTGCTAACAATCTTAATCCCATTCTATATTTCATGTCCCATTCCAACCCTGTGTCCAGTTGCACATCAATTCCTTTTCCCTCCTTTGGGCCCCTCTAATGGAGTAAACTTCACTTCATGTTAGATAGTCCTCAAACCTGCCCACATTTTGCATTTCCATGAAGACTTCCTTTCTCTTTCCAAACCTGATGCAACCTAAATCATTTCTGTCTACCATTCTGGATCTTTTGGACTGACCTATTGCTCCCATCATCCTGATCTTGCCCCTGGCCCATTTGCCATTTCAACATTGATGAACCATTTTTATATCTATGCAAAATGCCTTAGATAAATGTGTTATATATAAATGTAAATAAAAAAACAATATGGCCCCTATTAAATTGTCCAATTCGCAATTGCAATTAAATAGGGGACTATACCAGTAAATACATATTTCACCATCATCTTTTTTAGAGTAGATTATATTGAGGTCATGAACATGAAGTACAATGATCAAAACCAAAAATTCTCACATGAAAAATGTGAAGAGAAACAAGACAAAATCATTACCTGTAAAAAATTCACCAAATTCTTGTTCTAATTTGAGTGCTCGATCATAAGTTTTCTTTGCTTGTTCTTCTGTTAAACGTTTACTGATTTCCCTGAAAGCAAAGTTATTTATGAATAACATATGTAGTATTATTATAAATATCAGTAAAGAATTCCAAAATTGTGTATCTGGCCAAAAAACATAATGATCGTACTTCCACGATATTTGTTTTTAGTTGCAGCCGCCATCTCCTCTAGTCTCTTATGAACAGGTCACTCAGTTTGAATAAAAAGGGCAAACAAGGTTAGGAGGAGTATTGATCCAGGGAGTAACCAGTCCCATTATTTGGGATCATGAAGTAACATAATACAAGGATTGAAGGAGATCTAAAAAGGTTGAACTTGATGGACTAAAATTCTCCTTTATTATGTTACTATTTGCGTGTATATCTAATGTTATGTTTTTTTACAACTTTGGAAAATCCAATTTTATTAGCTGAACTAAGATAAATAATTAGTTGCATAGTTTGCTAATTAGGTTAACTGATCAACAAAAAATCTACTGATGTATCAACAACCACTTAACAATAGGACTGAATAGAGAGTATCTCCCAGTAGGAAAACCATACCCTCCATGCTCCAAGCAAATAAGCATTCTAAGATATCAGCTCCTATGACATATTGGGGATTTACTAAATATCTTGTCAATTATAGTTTATAGTAAATCAAGGGATGCATCTGAGTTGTATTGAAGATTCTTTATAAATTTCCCCCGTTGGCGTTAATGTTGATTAGTAAATGTTGACTACATACTTCACAAACGTGACGTGTTCCCAAAACAACAGCTATACTTAAAGGTATATGGAAGTTTGTGGATATCATGTACTGTATGTACGTTTGTCTGATTGGCCGTGTCTCCTATCAAATCCTTTTATTGAGGAATTCTGTATATTTGTAATTCAAAGTACATTTGAAATTTCTTGTATGAGCTCCACCCCCAAGTCACCTATGTAGGCAGAGCATCCTAGCCAATGAGCTGTGCGGAGATGTGTCCTAGCGAATCAGCTGTCAGTATCATGGCTGCCTCCTGAGCAGCTTTGTATCAGCCAGTGAGAGGAAACCAGATACACAGTTGTACCTGCCTCTGATTGGCTACAACTAATTATTACTTTTATGCTAATTTAGCTTTGATTTTCAGGGGTGTTCCTTCTGAAAATCAACGGCATGAAAACCAAAGATATTTTGCAACTTCAGGGTAAAGTTTATTAATGTATATTTGGGAATTTATCATGCCCAAAAAAAAATTTGCATACACTACTGATTCTCCTTTATTAGTTGCATTCATAATCCAGGAAACTTCCATATACTTTTAAATAAAGCACAATGAACCACTACTTAGCACCTTATGATAATTTTTGTAATTGTATGAGATATATTTCACAATTTATTCAACAAAAAAAAACAAATTATTACCTCTTTGTTAAAATTACATTTTTATAATTTAATATTTATTTAGGTTGCATTTTTTTTATCTACTCCTTGAAAAGCTATAATACTAAAAACACAGGGCCCCATGCTAATCTGGCAATGTAAACGGCGGTATAGCTGTAAATCGGCTGCAGGGCTTTTTTCCTTACATTACACTTCTATGTTAATCTTAAACTCTTCCACATTAAGCCACTCAGTCCACATCTGTAAATCCTATCTTGTCTGCAAGAGATTTTAGTGTGGGAGGTACCCAAACCAAGCTTTACGGATGTTAAATTACATAAATTACAGCCATGTTTAATACAAATGGTTATGGTTTGTAAAACAAAGTCTTTGTGGGCACATTTGCATGTCCCTGCCAAGATTCCCAGAATGCAGTGTAATAACTGTATTTCTCAGAATACTGGGCATGAAACACGTTTTTTAACTTGTTTTAGACATTCAAATGTGAACACAAATGTACTATTTATATATATATATAGAGAGAGAATGCATTAGAGCATTTGTTCCCAGGCAATGTGGTTTCCTGATGTATATTAATCACATAAGTACTGGGTTGTGTGTTACCCTGGATGTTTTCTAATAAATGGACATAATAATATGTTATCATCATTTATAATTACACATATCTTGATATTGGACTGTTAATTGCCAAAGAATGTTGAAATGTCATCCTTTTTAAGTGTGTTTAGGTACTATTCTGTCACTTTAACTGTTACTGCACTCAGGAAAGGCTTTAAAAGCCTTTGCAAGTGGTCTTTGGTACCCATAATGTTTTCTTAATTTTTTGTAGTTACAGACCTGCCCTAGTTTGTGAGTGACCTGTAAAATTGTATTAGCATAGGGATTGGGTGTAAAAGTATGGAGTAACTCGTAATCTTTTAGCTCTGCTAAAATCAATTGAGATTTGTGCCGCTCTTTGTCGTGCCCCAGTCACTCGTAGCAGTTCTCTCGCAGTGTTTTCAGGATGGGGAAAAGCATAACTAGGAATGATTTTCTGTGCTTACTAGTGCATTCATAACTGCTATCGCCGGGATTAACATAGGGCGCACATTTTGGAAAACAACGTAAAAAGGCTTATGTATAACATGCATACTCACATTAATGATTCCACAGACTTGGGTTTAATGAATATAGCGATGGGGTATAGTTGTGCTACTTGTAATCGTTTAATAGCGTTGCCGGACACGTCTAATATACAGTGCTTTCCCTGTTGGAAAAAAAGGGAGATTTATTTAGTCAAGAAGTTCTATTAAAACCATTTGCGGCATAAAACATTATATTATCAGCATTATGATTTATGATAGTATTAAAATGACTTCTTCACCCCAAACTCAAGGCATGCTTAAAGAGCATGAAAAACTAGCTATATATGCTAGTCATTTGTTTCTAAAATTAGTATTTCCTAAGTTATTCAGCTTTTTTCTTGCAAGGTTAACCATTCAATCATCCTTTTTGTGCCACCCACCAAGCATACTTTGTTCTTATGCAAATGAGTGGCTCACAGATATTAATTTGCCATGTTCATGTGCACAGTGAGCAAGGAGTCTACGTCTGGAGTCCCGTAAGGGTCATTAGCATAAGTAAGCACATAAATAGATGTGGTCTATCAGAGAACAAACTATGGACATGATAACCCACTCCGAGAGCAACCATTTTAGCTCACTTGTTGCCTTAAAGGTATATGGAAGTGAGGTGGGTTATGAATGCATCCTGTAGAATGCATCATAACCCACCTAGCAAAAAATGTTTGCAAGAAAAAATGCAAACATTTTTTGCAGAAAAAAAAAAAGGGCTGGCAACTGAGATTTGCATTTTGGATATCTCATTTTTAATGAGATATCCAATATGCATCACATAGGCATGCTGATTGGCTAAAGGAAAGGAAAATGTCTGAAATCATGTGACTTGCCACAGTAGGGCAGACTACAGGTGCTAACTGAGCATGTCTGCACAATCCCCAGGCAAAAAAGAAACATTGTATAAGTTATGCTAATTATCCCTGGGAATTTCAGGGGTTGTCAACATTGAGAGGAAACTTTGCAAAAGCAAGAATATCAGCAAACTTCAGGCTAACGGTTTAACTGTTTACTTTGGAATTTTTTCATGCAAACAATTTTATTCAGACACTATAAATTCTCCTTGATCAGGTGCTTTAATAACCCATCTCACTTTAATATACCTTTAAGGAGTTCAGCTACACCCTACTGATGAGGCCCAATGAAGGCCGACACATACATCTGGGGTTTGCTGTTTCTCCTATTCAGGGTAGAATTGCCTGGTATTTCAGGGCTGGGTCACTCTATTTGAGAGAGACCAGACTGATATACTATAAGGGCACAAGTGAACTAAAATGGACTGCTCTCAGAGTGGATTATCGTGTCCATAGAACTAACCTATTAATGTTCGTTCTCTGATGTTGAACACTATGTTTATTTTTTAAATGAAGTCCCTGGAGCAGAATATACTGCTTTGAATATATATCTATCGTTGGGGAATCTCGAAGCTGTCAGCCAAGGGCGGATCTACCACTGGTGCTGTCTACATTTTGTTTTTAAAATTATAGTGTAGGAGCCCCCTCCATTGATTTGCCCCACCACTGATGTCAGCCAATATCCAGCAATAAAGTTGAAGAGTCATTCATAATCTCTGCTGACACGACATGTCCCGTTAATATGATAATGTACCAGTGGAAATGTGTTACAAAAGATAAAATGTCACACATTTTATATTATATTTTTAAAAACATAAGTTTTTAAAGTTTAAGTTTTGTTGCTAAAAGGTCCCAATTATTGCAGAAATGAAATTTACATATAGATTTGGCCAATTGAATAGGGCTCTATATAAGCACATAACATATATTTTTTACAGAAGTTTTTAGTTAGTGAAGACCTTGATTTTAGATAGAAGTTCACTAACTAAAAACTTCTGTAAAAAAATATGCTCTGTGCTTATTTAGAGCACTATTCAACTGGCCAAATCTCAATTGAATGAGGCCCTCGGTATATACATTTAATTACAAATGGTTGTTAGTAAAGGGATATGGATGGTTTCTGGATTTTTCTAGGCATGTAATATACCTATGTATTTACTTGTACGTACTTTTATTTACTTGTATGTAATTGTATTAGCTCTGTTTTTAGTGCCTAAAATCATACAAATAGTCCCTTAATGGGCCTGCCCTCTGCAGTGTATGGAGACACAGTTGTGCAGTGCAGTGTCCCAACCTATCAGGGATCACGTCTCAGCTGTATGTTGCGGATGGTTACTAAGAGACACAGCACAGCAAGTACAACAGAGTACGTGTCTTTATGAGCTGCAGAGGGCAGACCCATACAGGGACTATTTGTATGATTTTAGGCAGCAAAAACAGGGCTTATAAGCAATTCTTAATAAAATAATGTACATAAAAGTAAATAGTAACACAAGTATAAAATGATATAGCTAGTGAAATCCAGGAACCTTCCATATCCCTTTAATCGTTTTGGAGTGTTTCATAATGGAGTATGTCATAGAGCAGCAATGATGACTCCATTTACCTTTAAGATATTAGATCTACAAATGAGAATAATAAAATTGTGCATTAATGCACGTATAACACTTACCCTTTCTGCCACAAACTTTACTGATTGTACGCTAGTCCCGTATAAATTATCGTTGTATTGCCCGGCTTCTATAAATTTGTGCTCTTGGATGTCCTTTTCCATTTGCTCTCTGGACACCACAAAATGGTAGTCTCGCCCGTCCACCTCATAGTCTCTCTTTGGTCTTGTGGTGTCTTTATAGAGAAACCAATGACAGAATAACATCAAATGATAGTCATAATTTAATATAACATATAATATCTGGTTTAGAGGGACTCTGTAATGAGTTTTAAGGTGTTACTTTCACTGTGTTCTTTACTAAAAACTAGTACTTTGCCCCTCATAAATACTTTGCTGTCTCTCTGTGTGCATGCTGTATTTCTTTCTCTCTGTGCTGTCTGTATGCTGTCTCGATCTGTGAGCTCTCTCTCTCTGTCCATTCTCTCTCTCTCTGTGCACACTCTCTCTGTGCACTCTATGTCTGTGCGCTCTCTCTCTGTGCACTCTATGTCTGTGCGCTCTCTTTCTGTTCGCTCTCTCTCTCTCTGTGCTCTCTCTCTGTGCACTTTTTCACTGTGTGCTCTCTCTCTGTGTGCTCTTTCTCTGTTTGTTCTCTCTCTGTTTCCTCTCTCTCACTATGTCCTCTCTCACTCTCTCTATCTGTGTGTATCTCTCTCTCTCTGTGTGTCTGTCTCAGGTCTGTCTCTATATCTCTATCCTGTCTCTCTCTTTCTGCCCTGTGTGTGTCTCTCTCTGCCCTGTGTGTGTTCTCTCTGCCCTGTGTGTGTCTCTCTCTGCCCTGTGTGTGTCTCTCTCTGCCCTGTGTGTGTCTCTCTCTGCCCTGTGTGTGTCTCTCTCTACCCTCTCTCTCTTTGTCCTGTGTGTGTCTCTCCCTATTCCGTATGTGTGTCTCTCTCTTTCTCTGTCCTGTGTTTGTGTCTCTCTCCGTCCTCTCTCTCTGTGTCCTGTGTTTGTCTCTCCCTATTCCGTATGTGTGTCTCTCTCTTTCTCTGTCCTGTGTTTGTGTCTCTCTCCGTCCTCTCTCTCTGTGTCCTGTGTTTGTCTCTCCCTATTCCGTATGTGTGTCTCTCTCTTTCTTTATCCTGTGTTTTTGTCTCTCTCCGTCCTCTCTCTCTGTGTCCTGTGTGTGTCTCTCCCTATTCTGCCCTGTCTCTCTCTTTCTCTGTCCTGTGTTTGTGTCTCTCCCTGTCCTCTCTCTCTCTGTGTCCTGTGTGTGTCTCCCTCTCAGTCCTGTGTCTCTCTATCCTGTGTGTGTGTCTCTCTCTCTGCGCTGTCTCTCCTGGCTCTCTCTCACTTGGCCGGCGCTACGTAATGGCAGGTGTTACAGACACTGTTATATATTGTAGGTAATGATAATGATAATTATTCTTGGGGACTATCTGGCACACAGAGCTATTTCCTGTTTGTTCAAGGAAGTTTAAATCCTATTTTTTCATGAAAAGCTACTTTTGTAGTGTTTACATTTTTTCCCCTCAAATATATGACAGAAAACTATTGTGTTCCATGTTCATTTACTCACAATTTCTTCCATCTAATCAGTGAATAATAGAATATTAATACTGAATGTCACTTACGTGGGACACATGAACCAAACTTGTCGGGGAATTCGGATATCAGGTCATCATTGATCCGATCTTTCATTGGACCCAGAATAATAACTGGCCTGGTGTAATTAACTGAGTAACAAATAAAACACATAATTAACGTCACAAATTGCGATCTACGGTACGTTTATTAATCATGTTTTGTTTGTTTGAGACCATATGTCTATAAATCAGTATTTATATTTTAACATTTATACAGAAATAAATATTACCTCCCGCATATGTCAGAACCAGGGGTGGAGCTACTGCTGGTGCAGCAGGTGCAAAGCACTAGGGCCCATAACAGGGTAGGGAGCCTCTGCTACTAATGGAGGAATCTTAATATATTAGATGAAAATTGATAATTACTTTATAGCAAGATGATCTGATCGCCATAGATGTGATCTGGACATCTACATATAATTTTGCCTTTTTTCTTGAGTCCTACAGGGTGGATGGGTTCCCTGGTCGCCCAGTGGCTTTCACCGCTGCGACTTGGGTTTGATTCCAGTCAGGGAACCAAGAGATCACACCACCCTGAAGTCATGCAGGCTTGAGCCTGGTCAGTACTTGGATGGGGGACCACCTAGGAATATCAGGAGATGTATGCTGTGGTCCACTTGAGAAGGAACTGGCAACCCACTCCAATATCTCTGCCATGAATACCAAGTGGATCAGCATGGTGTGTAAATGAGATCACGGAGAGTCGGACAACACTGAACGACACAAACACACACTGGGTAGATAGGGAAGTTGCAAGAGGGGGGCCCAAATTATTTTGCAACAGGGCCCTCCATTCACTAGCTCCACCACTGGCCAGTACATTAAACAATATATTTTTTATTTATTTTTACTTTCTAAAAAACATTTAGCCCATTATGAAAATTAATTCTGGCACGTCTTAATTGGTGGATATGACTCTGCCCCATCATGTAGAGCAGTCAAAATCAAGTAGAGAGGCTGTTAAAAAAAAAAGTTTTATTACTCACGGTTTACTTACATTATTTGTATCTCAGCTACATCAGCATATAAATTTAATTTATAGAAACAATCTGAAGAAACCATCAATTGCAAGCTCCCAGTAAAAGCTTATATACTCCATTCATAACAATAATACATTTTAGCATTCGAGATGAGCTTGTGTTTTTTGGTCCAACCAGAATATGCAGAGTCAAGGAAGTTCCAGAATGTAGTGAGGGCAGAATGACTGCGTTGTATAAGAACAGTTCAGATAGATTTCTCACTTGGTTTTCAACTCTATGTGGCCTTATCTGGCTTACTGAACCATTTAAATTGAACAAGCTGCCAGAAAGGAATAATAATAATATACCTGCTGTACCTCACTGTCTCCAGTCAGTTGGAAGAACATGACATCTAATCAATAGTTCTTCTACATGAATAATTTAAAAACAATAATGTCTTTATATGGATTTTTTTCCCCAAAAGGACTAACAGTGATTTACAAATGATAACATTTAAAGAAGAAGAAAATATTATTAAAAGAAAATACCTGCAATAAATGACAACCTGGTTAAAGGTACACAGCAAAGGTTCCAAATACAGTTGTGCTCTACAGTTTGCAAATCCTGGCAGAAACTGGGAAATTTGGGCATTTACTTTGAAAATATGACTGAAGGATAGTGGTCATATGAAGGCATTTATTATCATATCGTTGTTTGGCTCCTTTTTAAACCATAATGATAGAAATCACCTAAATGGCCCTGTTCAGAAGTTTACATACCCTTGAATGTTTGGCCTTGTTACAGACACACAAGATGACACACACAGGTTAAAATGGCAATTAAAGGTTAATTTTCCATACCTGTGGCTTTTTAAATTGCAATTAGTGTATAAAAAGTCAATGATTTTGTTAGCTCTCACATAGATGCACTGAGCAGGCTAGATACTGAGCCCTGTGGAGCAGAACAGAACTGTCAAAAGAGCTGAGTAACAAGGTAATATAACTTCATAAAGATGGAAAAGGATATAAAAAGATATCCAAGGCCTTGAAAATGCCAGTCAGTACTGTTGAATCACGTATTAAGAAGTGGAAAATTCGGGATCTCTTGATACCAAGCCACAACTGCCAGAAGAATTGTTCGGAATACAAAGAAAAACCCATAGGTAACGTCAGGAGAAATGCTCTGGAAAAAGACAGTGTGGTTGTTTCAAGGACCACAATACGACGATATTTGAACAAAAATGAGCTGCATGGGTCGAGTTGCCAGAAAGAAGCCTTTACTGCGCCAATGCCACAAAAAAAAAAAAACTGGTTACAATATACTCGATAACACCTTGACACGCCTCACAGCTTCTGGCACACTGTAATTTGGAGTGACGTGACAATTATAGAGCTTTATGGTCACAACAATAAGCGCTATGCTTAAAGAGGGGTCAACAAGGCCTATATTGAAAAGAATACCATCCCCACTGTGAAGCATGATGGGGCTCACTGATGTTTGGGGGGGTGTGTGAGCTCTAAAGGCACAGGGAATCTTGTGAAAATTGAGCATGTTATCAGAAAATACTGGCAGACAATTTGCAATCTTCTGCATAAAGGCTGCGCATGATATGCTCTTGGATTTTCCAGCAGGACAATGACCCTAAGCACAAGGCCAAGTTGACCCTCCAGTGGTTACAGCAGAAAAAGGTGAATTTTCTAAAGTGGCCATCACAGTCTCCTGACCTTAATATCATCGAGCCACTCTGGGGAGATCTCAAACGTGCGGTTCATGCAAGACGACTAAAGACTTTGCATGACCTGGAGGCATTTTACCAAGACGAATGGGCAGATGTACCACCTGCAAGAATTAGGGGCCTCATAGGCAACAATTACAAAAGACTGCTCGCTGTCATTGATGCCAAAGGGGGCAATACACAGTATTAAGAACTAAGGGTATGTAAACTCTTGAACAGGGTCATTTAATTGTTTTCTTTGTTGCCATGTTTTGTTTTATGATTTTCCCATTCTGTTATAACCTACAGTTGAATATGAATCCCATAAGAAATTAAAGAAATGTGCTTTGCCTGCTCACTTATGTTTTCTTTAAAAATGGTTCATATATTACCAATTCACCAAGGGTATGCAAACATTTGAGCACAACGGTATGGTTTCATTTAAAGGACTCTTTACATTAACATTTTTTAATTTTGTATAAATAAATCAAGTTAATTACTTATAACCTCCAATCTAATTATGATATATAAATAATGATATAAAATTGACAATTTATGTGCTAAAAGAGTAAAAGATTCTCAGCCTTTGCAGCCTTCCTCTTTCTTCATGTTCTCCCTCATGTGTAGGGTGCCATGTTTCACAGCTGTGCCCTAAGGCCACACCCACAGGGAAGGGATTCACACTATCAGTGCCATGTGGTGCTAAGAAATAGACAGTGACATGCTGTGTGTTAGAATAGCATCAGACACATAGTGTGAAGCTCCTCCATGTGGGCATGACTTTAGGTCACAGCTGAGCAAATTTAAACTCTCATGGAGTGGAAAGTGCTGAAAGAGGGGAAACTGCAGAAAGAAAGGACCTGTTGCTCTGGGGACTTCTTAAAAGTAAGGAAATGTAAATTTGATATTATAATTATGTTGAGGAGGATACAATTAATTAATTAGTCTAGTTAAAACAATTATATAAACCAAAGAAATTGCTTTAATGACCTCTATATGGCAACAGCTAATATCAAGCAGCCCACCATGTAGTCCTAGAACGCAGCGGAAGCTTTATCTGTTACATTCTGACAGTGATTTCAGGAAGATAATATATGGCTAATTGACAGTTAATAGACAGCTCAAAAGTCTATAGATGTCACCCCAAATCAAGTTGTTTTCAAGTTATTCTAAAATAGCAAGAAAATCTAGCTATACATTGTACTAGTATTTTTTTTCTAATATAAATCATCCTATCATAATGCAAATGAGTAGCTTGATAATATATATTACCTGCTTTGATATGATAATTATTTTTATTTTTTTTGTGGTGGCAAAAACTATTTTCTTTAATATCATGCAGAACCCAATCCATCAAGCATCCTGAGTTAAAAATTAGCATACAGTGCCAAACATTAGCATAATAGAGCAAACAAACAAAACTGGATATCTCAGGTTTGATTTTCTGTAGAGATAATCAGTTAGTACAATGTATAGACGATCTTTTAATGTGTTTTAGGATGGAGTAAGGAGATATCTGATAAGTGGGCAGAGGTCTTTCCTTTTGTAGGATATATATATATATATATATATATATATATATATAGTTGAAATTATCCAGCACCATTTACTCTGAGGATACCAGTTCTAGTTATCATTATTACGTATTCTGTATAACTTACTTTCTTGTCTTGTGACCGGTTCATATGACAGGATGCAGTCTTCTTGTCCTCCTGAGGAAAAAAACAAAACAAAATAAAAACACATCAGTGGCGACATATAAACGGGCTTGTTAATTAACCACCGCAGTAGTCATATAAACGATTCTGTAAAGAATAGTCAAATAGTCTTAAAAAGAAAAAATATTAATTAAACTTTTGACTGAGCATTTAATTAAATAACTAATTACTATTTTTCAATGATCCCCTCAGACTGCATATGATCTGTTCCCTCCAGCACCTGGATGAAATATTGTGGGTGGAGTGGAGCCCCTCAGGGATAAGTTCTATCTATATTGGTATAACACAGCTGCAGTAGTGGGTGGTGACTATAACGTGTGTGTGTACATAGTTAGCAGCTCAGGTGATACTGCTCCCTGCTACTAAAATATGTTTCAGATAATGGTTTCCAATTTAGCACTTCCCCCTGGGCAGGTTCACTCCAACACATCCATAAGGCAGTGGAGAGAACTGGAGATTATGAAATCTGGGAAGATCGTTAAAAATATTAAATGCACAGTAAAAAAAATAATAAAGCTATTTTTCTTATCAAGCCCTAACTATTCTTTATAGAATAAGTTAAGGTTAAAGAACATTAAATATGTCCTTTAAAGAGTCATAGGTACACGTATCTCAATATGGAAAACGAAACACATAGAGTAAAGGGGGTCTTCATTTCCTTAGAATAATTAGAAAAAATGTCTCATAATAACATAAAGACAAAAACACACCACAATGGACACCAAATACACGGAAGGTCTTGAAAGGTAACTGGTACATGTCCTAAATGATCTGCTGATGTAAAGACTCCTTGACGTCTCTGAAGCATTTGACACTGTGGACCATGATATTCTAATTGATCAAGGAATAATGTGGACTGGATGGTACAATATTGGGCTGGTTCAGATCCTTGCCGCAAAACAGATCACAGAGAGTGTCCTCAGTGGCAAATTCTTTCCACCTACGCCACTGAAATATGGAGTTTTTACAGGGATCTATTTTATCGCTCATGATGTTTGCTATGTACATGCATCCAGTGGATGATATAATAAGACAACATGGTCTAAGTTACCATTGCTGTGCTGATGACACACAGATGTATCTGTAACTTAAACCCAGTACTACTGATCTAGTGTCACTGATCAATGATTAATAATTGTCTTGTCCTAGACTAGATGAGTGCCAACTGGCTGAAGCTAAACCCCGACAAGACAGAGGTAACCTTGGTCAGAGGGCATCATCTTGCAAAACTGAAGCAGGATCAGGGACTAGCCTAGATTCTGGAGGATTAGAGATACATCACTTAGAACAAGTGCAAAGTCTTGGTGTGGAACTTGATTATGGATTGACACTTAAACATCAATTGACAGAGGCCTTCTTCAACTTGAAAATAAAGCAAGGATTACATTGGTCCATGCCTGTGAGACTTCCTGGCTTGAATAATGCAATAAACTACCCCTGGGACTTCCAGATATGCAATTACACTCCTGGGGATGGTGCAGAATGGTGCTGCAAGGCTGCACTCCTGTTAAATAACTACTGCAACTTGATCCTCACTGGTCTTCCCATCAACTGTGTATCCCCATTTCCATCCATCATGAATGCCTCTACTAGAGTCATCCACCTTACTCACAACTTATCCTCCTCCACTGCACATCTCTGTTGGTCTCTCCCTTGGCTGCACATACACTACAGAATAAAATTCTAAATCTGGACTCATACAAAGCACTAAATGTGTCCACACTCTCCTACATCTATGATCTAATCTTCAGGTAAACCCAAAATTGCCCCTTTGGTCTTCTCAAGACCTGTTCCTTTCTTCCTCTCTAATTACTTCTTCCATTCCCACCTACAGAACTTGTCCCATGCCGCTCATGCTCCCCTAGATTTCAGAGTTTTATGGGGATTTTAAAAACCTACCTTTTCAAGGAAACCTATCACCTATAGTCCTTATACTTACTGGCCCAGTCTTAACAATTACTCATAGCAACCTAGTTCCATGTACTACTTGTTACCCATTCACACACTCATCTTGTATCACTTGACTAACCATCTCATTTAAAATATAATCTCCCAGTAGTAGCGGAGACCTCCCCTCCTTTTCCCATTGTATACAGCGCTGAGTAAACTGCAGGTTATTATTATTATTATTATTATTATTAATAATAATAATACACATAAGAGGGCATGACTTAAATATTCGAATTTTGACAAGAAAAAAGGGATCAGTTAATCAGTTAATCATTGAGCAAAGGCAATGTAGCCGTGCAGCCAATCATACAATGCACCAGCTGAGTTATTGAGTTCTACGTAGACTTCCTTTATAATATGAGCTGGAATTTATTATATATTCGCAGCATGTGATTGGCTAAACCAGCCACCCTGCTATTTAAATATTTCACAATATTTTAGTAGGGATCTTAAGAAGACTTTTTTTAGTGGTTAAAAGTAAAATTTCCAGATTTCATATTTCTCTTCTAATGTTTAATGCAGGTTCTTTTATATGCATTATAGAAAATATAGGGCTTCTGGAATACTTGTTTCATTACTATATTATGCTGTTTTTACTTGATATTGGGCAAAATGTGAATCTATATTTACATTTTTACAAATTTAACATAAAATAACTGTGCTTTTGAAAACAGCTAAACCTTCATGATAAGGATGAAAAAAATGTTTTTGTTCAAATTAGAATTGTATGGTATTTACAGTGCCTTGCAAAAGTATTCACCCCCCACCCCTTGGCATTTTTCATGTTTTGTTGCCTCACAACCTGGAATTAACATGGATTGTTTGAGGATTTGCATCATTTAATTTACAGAACATGCCCACAACTTTAAAGATGTTTTTTTTTACTGTGAAGCAAAAAACAAATAGGACAAAATAACAGAAAGTCAATGTGCATAACTATTCACCCCTAAAGTCAATACTTTGTAGAGCCACCTTTTGCGGCAATCACGGCTCCAAGTCGCTTTGGATAAGCTTGCCACATCTTACCACTGGGATTTTTGCCCATTCCTCCTTGCAAAACTGCTCTAGCTCCTTCACGCACAGAGGGTACAGGTTTTGCTCAAGAATATCCCTGTATTTAGCACCATCCATCTTTTCCTCAACTCTGACCAGTGCCCCAGTCCCAGCTGCTGAAAAACAGGGTGGGTGTTCTTTGGGTGATACGGTTTTGTTGGGTTTGCGCAAGACATAGCGTTTTCTTTGATGGCCGAAAAGTTAAATTTTATTTATCAGACCAGAGCACCTTCCTCCATACATTTTGGGAGTCTCCCACATGCCGCAAACTCAAAAAGTGCCATTTTCTTTTTTGCTGAAAGTAATGGCTTTCTTCTGGCCACTCTGCCATAAAGCCCAACTCTATGGAGCGTACGGTTTATTGTCGTCCTATATACAGATACTCCAGTCTCTGCTGTGGAACTCTGCAGCTCCTCCAGTTTTGGTGGGCGGCCGTCTCTTGGCAGGTTTGCTGTTGTGCCATGTTCTTTCTATTTGATTACAATAGATTTGATGGTGCTCCCGGGGATCATCAAAGATTTGGATATTTTTTTATAACCTAACCCTGACTTGTGCTTCTCAACAACATTGTCCCATACTTGTTTGGAGAGTTCCTTGGTCTTAATGGCAGTGTTTGGTTAGTGGTGCCTCTTGCTTAGTTGTTGCAGCCTCTGGGGCCTTTCAAAAAAGGTGTGTATATGTAATGACAGATCATGTGACACTTAGATTGCACACAGGTGGACATAATTTCACTAATTATGTGACTTCTGAAGGTAATTGGTTGTACCAGAGCTTTTATGGGCTTCATAACAAAGGGGGTGAATACATACGCACATGCCAATTTTTCTGTATATATTTTTCTAATTTCACTTCACCAACTTAGACTGTTGTGTTCTGATCCATCACATAAAATTCAGATTAACAAAATATTGAACTTAAGGCTGTAATGTAACAAAATAGGGAAAAAGTCAAGGGGGTGAATACAGTTGCAAGGCACTGTATGGGCTGGACAATAGCAAATGAATTGTTTTCAGTTTTTTGTTATGTGACGAACATTAAAATACATATTATCTATTAAGTCAATTTTGACCCTAAAATTATAGTTTGAAAACAAGAGAATAGAAGAAATAATCAAGTGTTAACATATATACATCACAATAGGGAATGTGAGAGTTCTCAAATGTAGTTGATTAGCATTAGCATTTATTCTACATTTTATGTCCAATAATACAGACTTATTTTCATCATGAAAATTACATTAATTAATACATTCATTCATTAAATAGATTAATTATATTCCACCTCAATTCAGTAGTTGTTAAAATGTTGTTAAATGTGCTTGGGATAATATTTTCTAAGTGAATAAATGAATACATTAATATTTTAAATGTTTGTTTACAATTTAATAAAAAATGGAGATATGTAAAAAATATTTTTTGAGGAAGCCAGAAGCCTGGCAGAACTCTTGGATATTAACTTCCTGATGTTTATGTTAGAGTGGATCCAAAACAGGAAGTCCCTGGGTGGAGCTTAAAGCCAATAACGTGCCAGAATTTTGATAATTATTTGCCATTATAATTTAAACTATAAAATAAATATTAAATATGTATATATTAATATATATATTAAAGAACTAAACCTTTGTTCAACAAACTATAATTGTATTTTTACTACATAATGGAAACCAGACAGACATTTTAACAGCCTCTACAAATTTATAATTATCTTGCCAATTATATAAATTGAAATCCATCGCTTAAGGAAAGAAAAATAATCCTAACTTCAGTAATGTCCTTGTACTGACATTATTTGTTAAAAGTATTTGACAATATTTCCTCCAGCCTATAAAGCTTATTATCTGGAGCATGGAATGTTATTGTGACCTCTACAAAATGTACAAGGATACTTATAATTTGGTTACTGCCATTCCACATTTGTTCATAGGTTGTAAACTTTATCAGAATAGTTTATCACAAAGGATTCTCATGAGTATTAGTTATTAAACCATATATTTTCCAAAAATGTGTTATCTTTACCTCTTCCGTAAGCTTTCAAGAGCAATATTCTGAATACCTTTTCGGTGAGTTTTATATGGGAGGGAGCTTCAAGAATATTATATTAACTTATTGTGTGGGTTTTATTGCTCCAAGCAAATACATTCATATATTACGATTTTCTACTTTTGTTTGTTATTAAACTTAAATTTAAAAAGGGAATTCTTAAAATTGCTAAAATGATAATAGAGAAACTGAAGTTATTAAGGAGAGAGTACCTATGGTTTGATAAATTTGTGGAATGCAGGAGATTTTCATCCTCTCGTCTGCTACAAAGTCTTTCACTTTGTTGGTCTCCCGTCCAAAGATGAACCATCCTGAATGGACATTAGTAGCTGGAGCTTCAACTCAGCCTAACAGACTATTCAGTCCATCACTACCAGAGGGGGCCATTTTGCTCATATTGATTAGCTCCAACAAATGTTGCTGATGGGCATACCAACATTTCTGCAGGACACCTTGGAAGCCAAGGGAAGGGTTTTGACCTACATTCCACATGCATCTTGCAGCTGAACAAATAATAATCTGCACCATTGATAAGATTTGTACCATATCTTACCTAGTTACTGGTTATATACCATTATTTCTAGATACTGACTGACCCAAGATTTGGATGGGAAAAGTGCTGTAACACACTGCTAATGTGTAGCATTCCTCAAGGAAATTAAACGTGCAAGGTGACATGACATTGAAAGAGAAGACAGCAACTGTGTTCCTCCTAGCATTTCTGGAATCTGATGCTTGTGATGCAAACCCTATGGGGAGTATATGCAGAAAGAAAAACACTCTGTTGTCTTTACAAAGGATATGCAAAAAGGGAACTTTATTTTATATGGCAGACACTTAGGAATCCAAGCTCTTACTTCTGCCAAGAATGGTTAACATACTGGGGAATGTGAGCGATGAGCTCTTGGAAGCCCCAGACAATGTCAGACATCACCGTTCCCCACAGCCCATAATATCACCCAGCAGGCTCCTAAGAGGGCTATGTGAACAATATGACTCAGCACTCAGCTCTGAAACAATCCCATCGACATCCAGCCTCACAGATCTGACTGTATATGCTCAAGTGGAGAAGCAATGGATAATTAATTCCCCTATTCCTCATACTGGGGCTTACCGCTTCTGAAGGAGGTACCTCCCATGAAACTGGCCTTCCTGGAACCTGATCACTGTCTATGTTTCAACAGAGCTGTATTGTGTTCTACTACATCAACGGCATGTGGAAATAGGACAACTGACCAACCGTGATGAAATAGGACTATTACAGGATGGTGATATTTTGTGAACATGTCATATAAAATCTAGGCTATCTTGTTAATTTTATCCATATTTAAATTTGTTGAATACCAGGTATATTGTGTTTTACAATATGTTAATAAAAATTAAGTATTCACTAGGGGCAAAAGATGTCATTATATTTGCTCATAAATTAACTGAGAACAACACCCCTTACATCTCTCTACCATTTAATATAAAACCTTTATATCCATAAATCCTACAAAATCATCCTCTCATATCGCCACTTAAAATGCTACTTATGATACAATCCTATATATATATATATATATATATATATATATATATATATATATATATATATATATATACCAGCAGTCAACAATGATTGAGACGTTCCTATGGTTTTCACAAGCAATTTGTTGAAATGGCTTTAGATAAATATCCATTCAGACATCTATGCTTATAAAGTTTTTATAATTGCCACCAAAACTATTATTTTTGTCCTGCCCCCATCCCCTCTTCTTTTTCCTTCTCTTCTTTATACTGTATTCAATTTAATTGATTTATAACCATAAAAAAAAACAGTTTTTACTTTCATAGCATTAATTTCAGAATCACATATATAGTTGTGAGCATACGAGTTGTTGGGGTCGCAGGTGCTGGCATGGAGCGACGAAGGCGCTCCTTGCCAGCAACTGCGACCCTTGCAAACTTTACGACGTAACGCAAACAAAATAAGAGACACGTTACGACCCATTACGACCTCGCAAAAAACGGCCGCACCACTCGCACATCAAAACATCAAAAATCCAACAAATACACACAACAAATACATAACAAGCTTACATACAGCAAGAGGGAGCATCCAGGACCTCGAAAACTAAAGTTACACCTCAATTTGACTGAAATTAAAGCAGTTTAGACACTAAAAAATTCTCTAAGCGAGAGAAAAAATGGCCACCGGGAAAAAAGAATACGAGGCTACAGCAGTCTAAAGATGCAAAACACCACCAAACACCTACGGATTTGCCGAAAAATACCTACAAGATTAGAAAACAAGGACGCAACCCGCGCAACCCCAAAAACATTACAAACACAGCATATACAAACAGCAAACACATAAAAAGGTTACTCACAGCAAGGGGGGGCACCGAGGACCTCTGCAAGTGAAGTTACACCTCCATTTAACCACAAATTTCGGAGTTTAGAGACCCGAAAATCACCTAAGCAAGAGAAAAAATGGCCGCCGAACAAAACAAAAACATGGCTAAAGCTCCCTAAACAGGCAAAACACCACCATAAACACGCAAAACACCACCAAACAGCTACGGATATTCCGAAAAAATCGCATGACATAGAAAACGAATTTTACGAAAAACTCGCACGACATAGAAAACGAACAACGCTACATCAGCCACATTATATACACCAAACACCCATAGCTCACTTACAATTTCATTGCCGTCATTTTTTTACGGGAAATTCGCTAGTATAAATATAATACTAGTACATAACTTATGTCAATTTTGAAAGCGATCTGGAACTTAACTTATTGACTTCCCTTTGACTTGCATTATATTATTCGGTTCAATTGACACCATTTTTGCAACATTTCCTTTAAGAATTGAACCCTTTTGTAAAGTAGGGCTACATGTATAGGATTATATATAATCCCCCCCAGTGTGCAATACCGAACAGTAAGGTGTCACTGCTTTATAAATAACTCTCTAAATAGCCAATTATTCCTGATTTTGTAGCTGTCAATTAATAAGCCCAGAAACTACATCTTTCCCCCTGTGAAAAAAATATGGAAGGATTCTTCTTAATTACTTTCTGGTAAGAATTATAACCAGGTCCTTGTTCAGAAGCTATTTGTCAGGCAGCGCTATCATTGATTGCTAGCACATATTTATAGCCCACCTGCCCACTAGAGAACTACCTTCAAAGGCATTTATTTAGCAGTACAGTACATCCATGGCAGTAAAGCAGTCAGGATGGAATTTCATAGTATGTCTGATGTTACAGAAATCAATATTTAAAGAGCATTATTTGTTAAAAAATTACTGCAGGGGACATTTGAAGAGCCAAGAGTTGACTATATATCTTCTCTTCTCCTTTGACTGGGTATCTGTCTTCTGGCAGTGTCATTTTGCCTTGCTCTGGCTACCTCCCTGTCATGTTTCTCTGTAGATTGTCTCAATGTTTTGTCGAATTGGCACTCTTTCACCTCTTTCCAGCTGACTTAATTATAACATCATAGGCAAGGGGGGAGAGACAGACCAGGCTCAAATCTCCTTTTTTTTGGTTACCACAAAATCACTCTCCTCCCATATGCCTACATTTCTCCACTCACTTTCCATGGTTCTCTCTCCCTCGTTATCCTACATTTCTCCATTAACTGGATATGTACCTTCTATTGCCCTAAGTTTCTTTTTCCTCCATTACCCTTGATATCCCTCTTCTCGCACCCCTCCACCTTTGCCCTTGGCCATTGTCTATTTTACCTGACCTGGTTAATTCTCTCCTCGCTTGCCATGGCTGTCATTACCATGCTCCACTGCCTTGTGAGTTTGTCTCCTTCCTCACCCCGTATGTTCCTTTACTCCATAACGTAAGCCTGTGTCTCTCCTTCACTTATTTTGCAGGTTGCCTTTCTTTAAGCTAGTCATGTCTGACTTAGCCCTGGGTGTTATTCTCCTCTCACATGTATTATTATTTTCCTCCCTATTACTGTATTATAGTAGAGATGATACCTTTTAATGGCTAATAAGTAGGATATGATTTCAAGCTTTCAAGGCTCTTATGCCCCTTCATTAAAAGAAGTTCTGAGGAACCATTTCCATATCATCCGCATTAAAAGGTTTTCTGTTATTCATTCTACAGCTAACACTGTGTAATAGACATTATCTATTTCCCAATTACTCTGTAACTCTCACCTCCCTAGCCATTGTGTATGTCTAATTTATAGCCATGGGTGGCTGTCCTCTCCCTAGCCCCAGTTAACTCTCTCTACTCTCGTCTTGGTTGGCTCTGTGTGTCTGTTTTCTCTCCAGCCCTTGTTGGCGACTCTCTCCTAACTAGCCTCTGTTGACACAATCTTCCATTTTCCAATTACTCTGTAACTCTCCCCTCCCTAGTCATTTTGTATGTCTAATTTATAGCCATAGGTGGCTGTGCTCTCCCTAGCCCCAGTTAATTCTCTCTTCTCTCGTCTTGGATGGTTCTGTGTGTCTGTTTTCTCTCCAGCCCTGGTTGGCGACTCTCTCCTAACTAGCCTCTTTTGACACAATCTTCCATTTTCCAATTACTCTGTAACTCCCACCTCCCTAGTCATTGTGTATGTCTAATTTATAGACATGGGTGGCTGTCCTCTCCCTAGCCCCAGTTAATTCTCTCTTCTCTCGTCTTGGTTGGCTTTTTGTTTTGTCCTCCTTAGCCAAACTGTCTGTCTACTGTGTAGCCCTGGGCAGCTCTCTCCTCTCTAACTTATTGGCTCTCTTTCCACTATAATAATGTTCTTCTTAAAGGCCCATTGAGAACAATTTATTTTCTATAGGATTCTTCGAATAAACTACACTTGGTAATGGGCAAAATGCTTTTGGAAACACAACTTTTACATTTTGCATTTTTATATGCAATTATTCTTTAATGTAGGGTCCCATATTCTTGCAGGAGGGTGTATCCCTGTAAAGTAACATACTTTCCATTAGCCCCACACTTCTAAATGCTTCCGGTGCAATCAAGCTCTCCTCTCACCTCAGGAAGTAATGAAAACTAAAATATCAACTTCCATGTCAGCATAATTATATATCTAAATAAGTATATAATATATAGCAATGTGACACATTTAAAGGCTGTATTTTTTATTTTTACAAATATATGACTACAGAGGTCCTTTAACATACTGTTTGTCTTCTCTCTACCATAGGTCTTGAGATGTTCATGTATATATACTATATAATGTATCATGCCGGTAACATTATATTCGCTATTATCTGCTGACACGGCTCTCTTTGCTAATAACCTGCCTTGTGGATGATGAAATAAAAGTCTAGGAAATTCATGTTGCTGTTAGTAATAGCTGTTATACATTCTCGTGGGTGTCATTGTAAAAAAATAAATGCAGTCATTTTGGTTTCATGAGCCTTTTGTATTCTCTAGAGAAAGATTTAGCCACTTAATAAAAAATGTAGTTAATTGAAAATAAAAACTGCATCTTGACCTATTTTCTACACTAATAACTTACTAACCACTATAAAGATCTCCGAGGAGGTGAACATTGAGACTATATGACAATATGTACAATAAATAATTATATAAAAACCTACCAGCACCAGGCCCCAGTTGCAGGAATGGCCTCTCCCAAATGTACCGCAGGTCAATGGCCTGATGTAATATACTAAGATTTTGTTTGGTTTATTAATACTTTTTTTTTATAAAGCACCAACATTTTCCATAGTGGTGCAGTAAGGTAACATGAGTACAGTAATATATGGGAGAACAACTAATAAGAAAATGCAATACAACTAGTTAAACGACCACTGTTGTTCAAGAAAAATACACTTGCTTCTTAAGTATGTACCAAACTAATAATATTACCAGCTGTATAAGCCATGGATAGAATTTTATCATTTATTTTGGAAACCTCTGAGTTTTTGATAATTCAGTTTACGGGTACAGGAATCCATTTTGTGTTTGTTACATCACATTCTGAGAGCTAGATGATGGGGGTTTGTGTTGATAGTTATCAGTGGCGCAAGGGATGGGGAAGGAGGGACCAGGCAGAACTCCAGAGTTTTTGTTTGATAACTGGATAAGATTAAAACTGATACCATACCAATTCTCCCTCACTGGCCCAGAAGCAGGACATTGCATCATAAAATGCAACTACAGCTCTTCAGAAATGTAAATGCCCTCTCACAACACAACGTCCACCAATGTACCATGAATCCCTCCAGATCCAGCAGAGCTATCAAAATATATTTATTTAATTAAAAACTAGCTTTATGACTTTTTGAGTAATGATGCTCTTAGTCAGACTTAACATTTTCAAACATATATTTTTGGGGCAAAATATCATTAGAAAGCAAGTTTATTATTTCATTTCTAAAAGCATCTTGCCCGTTTCAAGTTTAGTTATCTAAAAAATAAATAAAAAAAAAGAGAATAGAATGGTCTTTATGTATGACATTTTAGAAAATGTTCCTACTTCTTGGGTTCCTGGTGGTCCAGTGGTTAGGATCTGGTGCTTTCACTGGTGCTACCTGGGTTCGATTTCAGTTAGGGATCCAAGAGACCACACCACCCTGAACCCAAGCAGTGTTGGGTCTGGTCAGTACTTGGATGGGAGACAACCTAGGAATACCAGGAGCTGTATGCTATGGCCCACTGGAGATGAAGTTGGCAACCTCCTCCTATATCTCTGCCATGAAAACCAAGTGGATCAGCATGACTATGTACATAAAGATATGCCTGGTGTGTTACGTAAGGTCACGGAGAGTTGGAAACAACTGAACAACGCAAAAATAAAATCTTATCTATGTTTTAGCTAAAGTATACACCATTTATATTTTGTTTATCCCTATTGATTAATAAGCAAACAAGAACTTTACAGGACTTACAACTAGTGTATTGATTGGATTGCAAGCCCATTGAAATCTTGCTTTGAAAGACTTTGATGAAGCCTCATAGCGAAACGTGTTAGAGGAAAGTTTTCCACACTTTATTTTCATTGGCACTTTTAGCGCTTTTAGGACATGACATTACCAAGTTTTATATTGTTATCTCCTGACCCACACAATCCCAAGTATTGTTCAGAACCAGTAGTTTTACAGTAGGTTGATACAGCTGGAGTTTTTAGTGGCTTTATATCAGAAAAAGCTCATTATTAATATTTTTGTAACTCTGATATAACAAAATATACTTGTTACTAACAAGATGCAATATATTTACTCTGTATTCGGTTACAAATACAAAGTAGATTTATAAAAGAGGATATGGCAGGGCAGTTTTCCTAAATGCATGAAACAGGGATAAGTATAAGAAGTCCTAATTAGTCAGAATGACCTAGATTGGGTTTATTCTTTTTAGCAAAATACTTGTGTTGCATATGCATACATGATTCTAAATATCCCACTTTTTGATACCATTTTATACACTTATGGTCCTCGAATCAATTGAGCTATTGTCGTTTACGGGAGCCTGTAATATAGCCTGTAGACTAATTTGCTATTCAATTGGCATCTTTTTGCGCAAATGATCTACGTGTAACGTGTGGAAAATCCCTGCAGTTGTTACAACCGTAACCTACATCCCATCTAAGCCTTTGATCATTCAAGCTCGAAGAGTTACAATCGCTAAAATCGCAAATTGCCATTCAATTCCTACAATTCCACAAGCCCACAAATGTTTTCACACCCGTAAACGGCAAATGTAGAAGAAAATCCTACGAGTACCAGATAGGACTCACAAAGGAGGATAATCATCTGTTCATAGCACTGTAAATGCAAATAAAAACAACAATGCACTTAAAAAAAATGGAAAAAGCGATGAAAGACATTAGAATTAATTGCACAAGCGTCTCAAGCTCGCAAATTTGCATTAGATAGAGGAGGCGGGGGGGGGAGAGAGAAAGGGAGGGAGGGAAAGAGAGAAAGAGAGGGGGACAGAGGGAGGGAGAGAGAAAGGGAGGGGGAGAAAGAGAGGGGAGAGCGGGAAGGAGAGAGAGACAGAGAGCACACAGAGCTCAGAGAGAGGCCGCAGAGAGAGTCAGAGGGCACAGAGAGAGAGCTCGCACAGAGAGAGACACAGCGCACAGAGAAACAGAGGGCTCATGGAGAGAGGGAGAGAGTACACAGAGACTGCACAGACAATTAAACATACCATGTATGACAGCGTCATTTATGACGGGTAAGTTACTAGTATATTATAATTACAATGAGGAGAATACAATTAATGAATTAACCTACTTAAAACAATTAAGTAAAACTATTTTTTTTTCCTAAACGCATAATAAAATAAAGGTTACATTTTACTTTAAATAACCAATGAGATCACAATAAGCTCTAAAATTCCTTTCCTTCAAGTATCAAAAAGCCTTCTCCTCAAGACCCCATATCGTCTTCATCTCTCCTACTACACTCAAGCTGACAGATGATACCTTTTGCAGAGACTGTCTCTCTATTCTTGAGACGTTTTGCATATATTTTTGTTAATTTCTGTACCTGACTATTTATTATGCTAATGACACACTCGTCACTTTTGTTTTTGTGTATCCCCAGACAATGCCACAGTGAATCATTTCAACAAACGTATAATTGAGTTTTTTATTGCGTTTGTTTTCTTTACAATTTACAGACAGTCTGTACTTGTGTAGATTCAGTTAAGCAATTAAACAAGCCAACAGAAATGGCAGCATAGTATGGTGCTGTAATAGTGATAAGGACACATCTGAGCGAAATTATACAGTTACAAATGAGCAATGGAATCTGTGCTAAGTGCCTGTCTAATGGAAATAGTGGCCTTGTTATGAAGAACACTTTAAAGTCTCCAATGGAGGTAATTTATCAAAGTCTTCCATTAGCAAAACTGCAACAAACACTATCACAGTTATTAATTAGGCAGAATTGATGTTGATTTATAGGTGACCTGTTTAGTTGTTCAGTTGTTTACGGCTCTGCGTAACCAAATGGACCACAGCACGCCAGGCACATCTCTGCCACTGCCCAATGACCTCATCTATCCATCTCTCCCTCTGCCATCCCCTTCTTCATGTGCCTTCAATCTTTCCTAGCATCAGAATCTTCTCAAATGAATCATGTCTTCTCGTGATATGGCCAAAATATTTGAGCTTTAACCTCATGATCAAACCTTCCAGTGAACGGTTTGGCAGCTATAAAATGTCATCAGCCATGCCCAGCCTTGTCCAAGCAAGGACCTAGAATGTGGATGTTCCATTTGGGTATTCTTTTGCCTGTCTTTGGGTATTCTCTTGCCTACTGTCAGCCCTGAAATCTTGTCCGTAAACTGTCTAACCAAATGGACCACAGCACGCCAGGCACATCTCTCAGCCACTGCCCATCTGAGCTCCATCAAGCTCATGTTCATTACTTCAATGACTGTATCTATCCATCTCTGACTATCCTGTTACCTGATTTTTGAGTCTTCAATCCTAGGCAGCATCAGAGTCTTCTCTAGGAATCCTGTCTTCTCATGATATGGCCAAATGTTTGAGCTTTAGCCTCATGATTATACTTTCCAGTGACCAGTTTTTTATTTTCCTATAGTATTAATTGATTGGCTCTTCTTGCAGTTCAAGGGACTCTAAGCAGTCTTCTCCAACACCACAATTCAAAGGTGTCAATTCTACAGCGCTCAGACTTCTTTATGGTCCAGCTCTCGCATCCATATGTTACTACTTAGACCTATTCCATTTTATTCTACTTTTATAATACATTTTCCCAGTGTAGTGAACTCAAAATGTATTCAGGCAAAATAAAGACTATTAAAGAACCGTTGTGATGCACTTGCAAGTAAAGCTCATATGTTTGTTGTGCATAGACTTAAAAGTGGTATGCAGTTTAAAATAAATAAAAGATATTTTTTTAACTATCTTACAATTTCCCCTCAAGCAGCTATGCTAATTTAGCCCCCCCCCCCCCGACCCCCATGCCTATCATAGGTCATGGCCAGCTCTGCCTGGAAGTGGACTAAAAAAAGTCTGACCAGTCAGACTGAGTATGTTTAGTGATGGGATGTAGCTATGATGCCTCATGCACTTTTCATGGGGCATCTGCAAGCATGTTACAATACAGCTGTTACCTCTGTGGGGGCAAGGCTAGTGACATCAGGCAGAGCTGGCCACACCCCCAACAAGGCACCGGGAGGAGGAAGAAAGCATGTCTGCTTGAGGAAAACATTTAAAAAATAAGAAAGCATATTAACTTCTATTTATTTTAAAATGGAGAGAGTATTTTTATAGTCTCTACCCAACAAATAAAGACACAAGCTTTATGTTCAAATGAATTAAAATGGTACTTTAATATTTTTTAATGAGGAAAATCAATTTACAAATGGTCTATTGTAAGTACAGCATTTTATACATTAACAGCGTTATTAAATTGTGATTCAGTAAATTTAAAAGGGCTCTATTTAAGCACAGAGCATTTTTTTTTACAGAAGTTTTTAGTTAGTGAACTTCTATCCAAAAGCAAGGTCTTCACTTCTGTATGTGCTTAAATAGAGCCCTTTTTAATTTACTGAATCGCAATTTAATAAGGCCCATAAAAGATCTACTCTTACAGTTGATAAAGCAGAAACTGTGTTATATTGTGAGCTTCATTTACATGTGTCCCCCCATAATCCTTAGCAGCAGGAGAAACATTGTTTATGGAGGAATTCTGTGAAAACACTCTTCTTTTGACCTGCTTGGGACATATACACAGATTTGCAAAATATGAATTATTTTCCCAAACAAACAGTGTAGGGGATTCCAGTCGATATTTGACATAATATAACATATTTGTGTATTGCTCAAATTATGAATTAAACACAAATTGCCTAAAGGTTGAGATCAAAGGTGAAATCAAATCTACTTTTATTTTGTCATAGATCTTTTGCATTGCACTATTGCAGTTTTGCACCTGCAAGAAATTGATATAATTTATGTAAACTCCCAAAAATAATAGACAAATAAACCAAAAACATTATAGGATCATCACAAGGTATTTCACCTCTCTAATCTCAATACCCAGACACTAAATAGTCCCCGGAATGTTTCCTTCAGCTGCTTCTGTTTACCATTACTCCTAAGTTCCTGACACATGGCTTTATCTCTATTTTCCTACAGTGTAATAATAATTACATTTTGTGCTTTCAATTCCATTATCATATTTGGCCCTTCATATTCTCTGTCACCAGGGTGACTTTCTTCAGTATAATTAATGCTCTGTAATGTGCTTTCATTAATATTGCCGGCTGCTGATGATTTCATTGTTTTCTGTTGTTCGAGATATATTGTTTCATGTGCACTAAATCATAAACAATATTTCGCTATCATTTTTTGGTCTTGTGAGATGTTCTGCAAGGTGTAAGATATAATAACTTGAACTTGTACTTTCTGGAATCGTTGAGAAAAGAGCTGTCGAGAAAATAGAGAAAGAGGAATAGAGGGATTTGGATCTTGTTATTTTAGATGGAGTCTCAGTGACTTATATAAATGGACCAGTTTCAGCATCTGTTCTTAATATTCCAAGGTAAAAGTTGATGTTTTTGGTAAATTTCTTGCTTCTGATCCTGACTTGTAACTCTACTTGTGCCTGCCTCAATCTTCTACCAGTGACCCATGACCACTCTGCTTTGTTCCTTTAGTACAGCCTTCTGAGCCGACCACCCCCTGGACACAAATAGGGGATTGAGAAAGGGACATCTGCTGGAGGCTATAAAGTTAAAATATTATTATCAAAAGTACATTTTAAGCAGTAACTAAATAAACAAATGATACCCTATAACCATTTTAAACATAGAGAGTAACTCCTTAGACAAAAAGTGAGCATAAAGGAATCCAAATAAGATAGCGAGTAGAACACTCCATTGTTCGCCCACTGGAAAGTAAATGGACACCTTAAGCGTGGAGACCTGATGAGGTTGATCTAATATAGAGTGACATTGTTGAGTCGCTCAGTCGTGTTTGACTCTATGGACCTCAGCACACCAGGCACATCTGTCAGCCTACTGCCCCTTCTGAGAGCCATCAAGCTCAAGTTCATTGCTGCAATGATCTCATGTATCCATCTCCCCTTCTTCTTGTGCTTTCAATGCTTCCCAGCATCATTCTAAGGAATCCTGCCTTCTCATGATGGTCAAAATATCGGAGAGTGACATTAGTACCTCACTTTTTCTACTGATAATTTCTCTTCCAATACAACCAAGCATTCCAATTAAAATAATTTAACTGGAGATGATATCTCCCCAAATGCCATGAGCACTATGTTCCTGCACACCAAGAATACGCTCTTTTTATTAATGAAAATAATAAAATGAAATGCAATACCAGGCTGTTTGGTCGATCTTGATACAGTAGGAATTCTTCCATTCAATGTCTTTATTCCCTGCAGTATAACAGCAGGCCGTGAAAGCTTATGACCTCTTTATGTGCCCACCATATTACAATGCACCGGACGTCCTGCTATTTCTCATTTGCTGCTGACTGTGTTCAAACCACAATCTGCTCCGGCGGAGGTGAAATGGGATGCGTAGTGGTCCTGATAATAACATGCACATGTGTTTTGTGCTGAGCTGTCAGATGTTGGGATCACTAGGAGGTTTAACAAACAGATTCACATTTTTAGCATGTGTGCTGTTTAGCCAGGAAAATGGCTGCTCCAGCAGAGCAAATAAAAAATACGGTTTCTGTACTTTGAAGTGAGACTGAGCCATGAGGGATAAATGTAGAGAAGTAGTTTAGTGAATGACTTGAGTATTAAAGGAAGCATTGCAAAAATCATTTCTATCTCGACTTAGTAAAAGCATCTAATCAAAAAGGAAGAATCAATAAACCAAAGCAAAGAAAACAGTTTTAAGATGTTGTAAACTCACTCCCTCTTCTGGATCGCTACCTTGTCATGGTGAAGGGACTTGTATACTTAAGTGAAGCCGTACCATGTAGTGTCACACAAGATGGGCAGGTCATAGCAGAGAGGTCGACTAGAGAAGGAACTGGAAACCCACTGTAGTATCATTGTAAAGTAAACCACATGGATACGCACAACAAGAGACGATAATGATATATGTGACTGGAGTGCTGCGGTCCATATGGTCACAAACTCACTCCAAAAGGAAGCATGTTCCAAACCCTGTATACCTCCCCTTTCATTAACAATTCCATATTGAGGTTCCCAGACAATCAAATTGATTCATGTAGGTAGGAAAATCCCAGAATATGTTTGACATGGGCTTCTTATAAGACTGTAAGAATTGAAACTTGCAGTTGGAGGTGGTTGAGAAAGTATTTGGAACAGCTACAAAGTATTAAATGTGTTTTTCTATTCTTCAGTATACATTTTCATCTATTTTCTACAGTGTGAATCCCATGTTGGCTTCTCGGTCAAATGCTGGAATGTTTTTTTTTATGAATTCCCATGATTGGATGAGAACTGGTACCATGTTTGTCCCAGAAGACACTTAATGCCACAGAGAATATACCGTAGTCCCCCATTTGTTAAATACAAATGACATTTACATTTGCACTGTTAGAATCTCTCACACATAGTCATCTAAAGCTCATTTTCTTAATTCTCCATCATTATTTATGTTTTTGATGATTATATGAAGAAGAAAAGCACTACAGAGTCCCTAATGCAGTGAGAGATATTCTTCTGTGGTTTGGTGACCAGTCAGATACATAAAACTTCCCTACACTATATAGTAGAGTAGCTGTAGGAGTTCAGCTAAAATAATGTCCTGTAAGTTAAAGGCAGGTCAAGGCTATTTAGGATCTACTATGGGCTGTAACCCTATTTATACTTGATGTATTCTAGTTTCAATCTGGTAAACCCACAAGACATTGGAATTTATTCTAAACTGTTCATAAATATGGTTTTCTGAAACTTAGCAAGTTATTAAAATGCAGATGACATCTGTCTATAAGTGCTAGGAATTAAATTATTGAAAATCCAAAAAAAGTAAGCCGGGTAAGAAAGGAGATACAGCTTTGTCTAGTTTATTATTTGCCTTGTTTTCTGAACCTAATTAAAACTCCTATTTAGATCTGGAGCTATCAGACCTTGTCAAAGAAGAATCTCAAACATAAACTCATTAATGTCTAGCTGTTGTGGAACAAGTGTTACAAATATAGAAAATCATGTTATAGTTATGATAATAATATAATAATAATATACATATGGCACGAAGAACTCAAGAAGCACATCAGGATAATGGTACTAGTGAAATCAAACTCTGGGCAAGTTGGTGATGACGCTATAAGATGATATAGTTGACATGAGGTATTACTAATCATTATCATAACATATTGTAGTTATAAACTGGTTAATACTGAATTTAAAATAATTAAATGTGGCTAAACAAAGGTTACAAATTGGAGTTACTGAAGAATATAAATCGCTAATAATGAGCCAAACCAATCGCCATGGATTCAGTCCAGCAGAACTTGGGTCTTCAATGTCTTCAGAAATTTCAATACTGACACCTATTTGTATTGTTAATTATTCAGTAGATTTGTAAAGTTATCATCTGAGATTAATAGGCCATGTTCCAAACAGCATAATGCATTACAATTGTTAAACGACATACAGAAAAATCAATAACTAGTCTGCCAAGACCGGCATTAATATTCAAGCAGTACTTCAAAAACTAAATCTGACAACCAGAATCTATACAATTCCTACTGAAATTATTGGCAGATGTTTTTAACATACCGTATTGGTCCGAATATAAGCCGCACCCGCATATAAGCCGCACATGTAATATTCAAGGGGAAAAAATAGAAACAAGATAGTACTCGCATATAAGCTGCACCCTTAAAATTGGAGAGAAAAAGCCTCTCTCCAAGTGATCAGCCATTGCAAGAAATAGGCTTTCTAATTAGTACTGTAACTTCTTTAGCAGGCTACAGGCTTTACAGGATGTCAGAATCACTAAAACCGTAAATCGCTATTCAATTGCTACAATACTGCAGTCTCAAGCACGCAAATCGGCACCCTTAACTCGCAATCGCTCAAATTGGCAGTAATTTTACGTTCGCGAATATAAGCCGCACACGTAACTCGCAAACTCAACAATCAGAGAAAAGGTGCGGCTTATATTCAGACCAATACAGTACGTTGGTGTTTAAAAATTATATTCTTCTAACAGAGCAATTACTGCAAATAAACCCTGTTTATTAAGCACTGAGTAATGTGAAAAGTCAGTGCTCGGTTACAACCCAATTAATAACAGAATGATTTCAATCTGAATTAATGGCAAGCCATTTAACATCACAGTGATCCAAGTCTATGCTCCAACCACAGATGATGAAGAGGCTGAGGTTGTCCAGGTCTATGAAGACATTCAACACGTCATAGATATAACACCAAGAAAAGATGTTACTATCATCATAGGAGATTGGAAAGCTAAAGTAGGGAACCATAAGACACCTGGAATAACTGGCAAGTTGGGCCTTGGAGTACAAAATAAAGCAGGTCAGAGATTAGTAAAATTCTGTGAAGATAATTATCTGGTTGTAGCCAACACCCTTTTCCAAGAACCTCCAAGACCACTCTACACATGGACATCACCAGATGGACAATATAGAAATTAGATTCACTATATACTTTGTAGCCAAAGATGGAGGAGCTCTATACAGTCAGCAAAAACAAGACCTGGAGCTGACTGCGGCTCAGACCATGAGCTTCTTATTGCAAGTTAAACTGAGAAAAAGAGGGAAAATTGTCAGACCAAGCAGATATGAAATAAATAATATCCCCAGTAAATGCAGTGGAGGTAAAGAATAGATTTAAGGGGCTAGACACAGAACATAGACTGCCTGAAGATCTTTGAACCTACGTTTGCAACATTATCCAGGAAACCTCAACAAAGATTATACCCAACAGAAAGAAAACTAAGTAGCCCAGGAAAGAAGGAAAGCAAAATATTTTTTGTAGGTTCGATTTACATGTGTGATGTGATAGCTCACTAGTGATTTACAAGTGAACCTCATTTGGGTCTTTTTTTATGGGAGCCGTGGTATGGAAGCCTAGGTTTGGTAAGGACGTATTTTCTAATTCTCTTGTTTTCTATTTGCTTTACCATGAAATGTTTTCTTTTCTCATATTTACGTTAGCGTCTGGGTCTAAAAGACCTTGACAATTACAATGGGAGATATAATCTCCACAAGTGTTATGAAATATGTGTTACAAATAGTGAAGAGAATCGCTCAGCTTTCCATAATTATGAGTGAGTACATCCATGAGGTACAAATATATCAAGAAACACATCAGGATAATGTGAGGACATGTCAGCCTGGTGACCTTGTACTGGTATAAGTCTGTATGAGTGAGAGAAAATAACACAGACAAGAAATATTAACTACAATGTCCATTATCAAGACTGGAAAGAAAAATAATGAATTCTAATGGATAGTGAAAAGATAGTAGAGATAGGAAAATATTTGTCCAACTGAGGATAGCAAGAAGAGACAAGGAGGCATTCTGCAATGAGTAATGTAAAGAGATAGAAGAAGATAACAGAATGGGAAAGTCAAGAGATCTCTTCTAGGAAATTGGGCATCTCAAAGGAACCTTTCATGCCAAAGAGGGTGTGATAAAAGACAAAAATGGCAGGGACTTAAAATAAGTAGATCAGATAAAGAGTAGACATGAAAACACTGAAGATCTATACCGGAAGGATCTTAACAGCAGTGATGACCTCAATAATTTGTCTAACGAGTTGGAGCCAGACAGACATCGTGGAGAGTGAAGTGAGATGGGCCCTATAATGTCTCATTTGTAATAAGGCTGCAGGAGTTGATGGAATTCCATTTGAAATTTAAAAAATCCTACAAGATGATGCTGTTAAAGTATTGCTTGTCTTATGCCAACAAATTTGGAAAACTCAACAGTGGCCTATAGAAAAGGTCAGTCTACATCCCAATCCCAAAAAAAGGCAGTGCCAAAGACTGCTCTATTTATTGAACAATTGCACTTATTTCACATGCAAGCTAGGTAATGCTTAATATCCTACAAGTTCTATGTGCAAGCCAGGTTCCACAGAGGAAGAAGGCACAAGAGATCATGTTGACAATGAATATTCTAAAGCTTTGACTTTGAGGATCACAAAAAATTGTGGCAAGTACTTAAAGAGATGGGAGTACCAAATCATCTCATCTTCCTTCTGAGGAATCTGTATGTGGACCAAGAAGCCACGGTCAGAATGGTTCAAGTTTGGTAAGGGAGTACGAAAAGATTGTATATTGTCAACTTATTTATTCAACTTATCTGCAGAGTACATGATGCATAAGGCTGGACTGGAAGAAATATCAATAACCTCAGATAAGCTGGCCTGATGCTCAATGTTAAAAAAAAATGAAGATCATGGCAAACAGAATTTCAGCTCCTGGCAAATAGATGGGGAAAAGGTAGAGGATTTTATTTTTCTGGGATTTCTTCAGATGGTCACTGCAGCCTAAAATTAAAAGAGGTTTGCTTCTGAGGAGGAAAGCTATGACAAGATTGGACACACTAGTAAAAAGTAAATATATTACATTATCAACAAAGGCCTGCATAGTAAAGAATTTGGTATTACCAGTAGTAACATATAGATGTGAAAGATGGGCAATAAAAAAGACTGAGCACCGTATAAATGATGTCTTTGGATTGGTGTGTTGGCAAAAACTACTTATAGAGTTCTTGGACTGGAAATCAAGACAAACTGTTCACTGGAAGGAATGATCATGAGGCTGAAGTTCAAATATTTTGGCCATGTGATGAGGTGACAGGATTCCCTAGAGAAGACTCTAATGCTGGGAAAGGTTGAAAGCCTTTGAAGAAGGGGGAGGCAGACGCGGTGATGGATAGATGAGGTCTAGGAATGCAGCTGTCCATAGGGCACGGAGAGTAGGAAATGACTGAACAACTAAACAACAACAAAAAAAATCATATGGGAATTTATGCTAAACTGCTCCCACGTAAAGTTTCCAAACCCCCTGTCTAATCGTTAAAAGCCAAGTGGGATGTATAAATAAAGCATAGCAAGTAATTACTAACTTGGAAGACTGACTCGCAACCACAGGAGTATTGAAAAGCAAATTTGCAGGGTTATTCTATGGCTCCTGGAAAAAAAGCCCATAAAACTTACTGAACATACTGGAGCTCTCTAGCTTGAACGAGTGCTTGCAGCCTGCATGGAACATATTAACATGAATACACCACCCAGGCTCATAGGAGGTAGCGGGTATTGAGGGGGGATCCAGGGGTAGATGGGCTCATGGGAGGTAGAAGGTAGTGAAGGGGTATTTTGGAGGTTCCCCTGGCTCACAGGCTGTACCAGGTATTTAGGGGAAATCCCAGGGGCTCGTAGGTGTTGCAGGAATTTAGGGGGATCTTGGAGAGCCCCTGGTTCATAGGAGGTAGAGGTAGAAGCCCCTTAACGTTTTTGTATTTGAGCAATAAAGTCATTTTTCTGACTTTACATGGGGTGTTTTTAATTTTCAGGCACTTGGAAAGACTTCTGGGTAAACTTCAGAGAGATCAGATATTATTAAGTAAGGCATGTAATAGAGAGTTTTAAAATAATTATGGGGTAGGTACTCTGGGCTTAAGATATTAGGGACATTTGGAGGTCGTGGTTTGGTAAGGACGCATTTTCTAATTCTCTTGTTTTCTATTTGCTTTACCATGAAATGTTTTCTTTTCTCATATTTATGTTAGCCTCAGGGTCTAAAAGACCTTGACAATTACAATGGGAGATATAATCTCCACAAGTGTTATGAAATATGTGTTACAAATAATGAAGAGAATCGCTCAGCTTTCCATAATTATGAGTGAGCATATCCATAAGGTACAAATATATCAAGAAACACATCAGGATAATGTGAGGACATGTCAGCCTGGTGATCATGTACTGGTATAAGTCTGTATGAGTGAGAGAAAGTAACACAGACAAGAAATATTAACTACAATGTCCATCATCAAGATTGGAAAGAAAAATAATGAATTCTAAAACAGAAATTTAGTAAGCTAAAGGAATGTACAAAAAAATGTACAAACATCACATGTATAGTTGTCAGCAGTGCGGGTTGCCAAAAGTTGTTGCTAACGTTGCGGGCTCGCGTAGCGAGCCTGCGGCCCTCCTTGTGCTGCTGATGAGCGCCATAGGCGCTCATCCAGTACGACCCCCTACGACTTTAGGCACGCAAATGCGGACCCTCGGGAAGCGAGGGGCCGCATTTGTGGAGGTGGAGGCTCCCAGGTCGGCTGCAATGAGCCACAGGCGGGACTTACACCGCAAAATGTATGGACTTAGCGAAAGCTAAGGCTACAGGCTACAGGACCCTAAACACACAAAACACCAAGAAATACATATGGATTTTCCGAAAAAGCCGTACGAGGTCCAAGATACACTATTAACAAGGTCGCAAAATCATCCACAGCCGCGTACCACATACACATTCGCCGCTATTTTACAACACTAACTTACACAATGCGGAAGTACACAGCTACCCTAATGGATTTTCCTCGCTCACGCACACTCTTTACACTACACACTGCACACATTGCTGACACTTACACATCAGCTCCACAACAGTGCAAACCTACATTGTATGCTGCAGCAAGATCAAAACAGATTGTCAGCTCTTCAACACAATGTTTCCTGCATATATTACTTCAAAGTATATTCATTTATTCATTTGTTAATTATTTCAGTAGCATACAAAAAAACATACACAAAAAAAAACCTCTCATAATACACATAAAAGCCATTCACTGCGCCACTCACAACGACCACCAACGCTGCTCATAGCACACAAAGACTTGCAAGAAGCCCAAAAAACAACACATCACCGCGACCAAACAATAACACCAAAAGCGCCTATCAGAAAAAATAATACAACAACCAACAACCTCGCAATGAGCGCCGAAGGCGCCAATTGCGAGCCACGCGATGAGCGCCAAAGGCGCTCAGCGCGAGGCTCGCTATGAGCGCCGAGGGATCTCAGAACACCAGCAAAATTAATGTCTCAACCAAACAGCATTACCTGCCTTACAATCTTATTGCCGTCATTTTTTGACGGGCAAGTCGCTAGTTCATCATAACATTGTTACAATCTGAGTCAGATAAAACAATAATGGAATCCAGCTAAATAAGTAAAGGTTACAAATGAGAGTTAACTTATGTATCAATTCCAACCACCATGGTGTAAACCAGCTAGTAGAACATGATCTTAATAACTATCCCAATTTCATGAATAATTTTTCAGTAGGTTAATTGAATTCTCTCTTTAGATTAACTTGCTATATTACACAGTAGCAAAGTACATTAAAATTGTTTTAAAAAACGGTACACCGACTTTCTGGCACACAGCAAATAAGCACCAATGCATGCTCGCCAAAAATAGCGCTGCTGACATCTCAGCCCTCGTTTTCAGCCGTCAACACCCTGCTTTCTCCTCAATACCCCTGGCCCTGTACCCCAGCCTCCTCCCCTGTACTCCATGTAAACCCTGAGCTGTGTTGGATGGTGTACAATGTGGCTCCTGTCTGACTGACTTCAGTCAGACGGTAGCGATAAGGTACACCATCCAGCACAGCTGAGGGTCTAGAGAGGGCATGGGGTACAGGGGAGAAGGCAGGGGTACATGACCAGGGGTACAGAGGAGAGAACAGGGTGCTGAGGGCTGAAAACGTGGTGTAGGGGAGAGGGCTGACCGAAGCTAAGTAACAGAGAGAGTGAGAGCGCAGATATCGGGAGCGCTATATTCGGCGTTCATGCATCGACGCGTATTGTCCCTACGCCAGAAAGTCGTGCCACCATTTTTCAGTAGGTTAATTGAATTATCACTTTAGATTAACTTGCTATATTCCACAGTAGCACATTACATTAAAATTGCTAAAAAAATAGGAGGAAATACATTAAATAGACTGCCATAAACCTCATCAATATTCAAGTGATCCTTTAAAAACAGCTTTGAGAACTGATAGTCTATACAATTCATAGTAAATGTTTCAACAACATAGTTGATAGTTGAAAGGTCTGCACTATAAGGTTACTAAACAGACCTCAGTTTTAGCCTACAGGTGTCAAAAGTTGCAATCCAGTGTCCAACAGGTGAAGGCCTTCATTCCATGGCTCCCTTAAGAAAAGAACCTTAAGAAAAGAAAGTGAAGCCCACTCATAAATCACTACCTAGATATCACATCACACTTATAAAACTAACCCCCGAAAAATGTCATCCGAGAGCTTGTAATGTCCAAAATTTAAAAATGCCTAAAGTTAGCTTTAATCCCATGTAGGCAGAAAAATGCTTCAGATTAGTCTGGGTGCCTCAAATCTGTCACTATGAAGACGCTAACATTTTTGTGGGATTTAAGTAATCATGCTTGATCTACAGGATCTCCCCTTAATATCTGCTAGCCCTATGAACACGGATATTCTTTGGATCCACATCAATACTCGCTACCCCTATGAGTCCGGGTATCCCATAGGATTCCCCCTCAATATCTGCTACTCCCTATTTGTTTGGAAATCCCCAAGGATTCCCCCTTAATAACCGCAACCCCCTAAAGACCCCCATGGTAATCTAAAAGTATAACCATGTGTGTCTGTATGGAGCACCATGGCACTTACCATTAGCTCCAATGGTAATCTAATGTATATCCATTGGATCTCTATGCAACCTCCCCCCCCCCCATGACACCTAATACTAACTGCTATACCATGAGGGTTCCTATGGACCCCCATGGTATAGTAAGCTATGACCATGGGGAGCTCATGGTCCCACATGGTACACAAAATTAACCCATATGCTATGGGTTACCAATGGATACCCATGATTTACTAAGATACGACCCTGTTGTCCTTATGAAACTCCATTGCACCTAATAGTAACCTAAAGTTAGGAAGAAGGTTTTTTAGGCGGTGGTCCATTTCCACAGCCTGAAGATAAGCAAGAATGGCTTCAATCAAGAAAGAAGGATTCTTTAATCAATATGGAAGTGCGCACTTATCCAGGGCTGAAGAGTGAGGGACCTGGGAATTGATTATCGTCCCTGGATGTATATTTTCCCACTTACAGGTGTCTTTTTTATTGTATTGTATGTCCCCTGGTTTATAGGAGGTAGAGGTAGAAGCCCCTTATTCTTTTTGTATTTGAGCAATACAGTCATTTTTCTGCCTTTACATGGGGTAGTTTTAATTTTCATGCACTTGGAAAGACTTCTGGGTAAACTTCAGAGAGATCAGATATTATTACGTAAGGCATGTAATAGAGAGTTTTAAAATAATTATGGGGTAGCTACTTGGGGCTTAAGATATTAGAGAATTTTGAAGGTCGTGGTTTGGTTAGGACGCATTTTCTAATTCTCTTGTTTTCTATTTGCTTTACCATGAAATGTTTTCTTTTCTCATATTTATGTCAGCTTCAGGGTCTAAAAGACCTTGACAATTACAATGGGAGATATATTCTCCACAAGTGTTATGAAATATGTGTTACAAATAATGAAGAGAATCGCTCAGCTTTCCATAATTATGAGTGAGCATATCCATAAGGTACAAATATATCATGAATTCTAAAACAGAAATTTTGTAAGCTAAAGGAATGTACAAAAAAATGTACAAACATCACATGTATAGTTGTCAGCAATGCGGGTTGCCAAAAGTTGTTGCTAACGTTGCGGGCTCGCGTAGCGAACCTGCGGCCCTCCTTATGCTGCTGATGAGCGCCATAGGCGCTCATCCCTACGACCCCCTACGACTTTAGGCACGCAAATGCAGACCCTTGGGAAGCGAGGGGCCGCATTTGCGGAGGTGGAGGCTCCAAGGTCGGCTGCAATGAGCCACAGGCGGGACTTACACCGCAAAATATATGGACTTAGAGAAAGGCGGGCCCATTGGAGTCAGCAGTATACCTTTAATTGTGTCGGATTTGAGCAATGAAGCCTCAAAACCAACATAATTAAGATGTTAATTTGAGGCATCAATGGTTCTCTGAGGCATTTTATTGTCTTTATGTGAGATTGAAGATGCCCGTAGGCTTTTTTTGAAATGTAGGACACTCTGAAAGATTTCCAAGTAAACTTCAGTGAGATTTGATATTGCTATGGAATAGCGATTTGTAAATTGGGACAGGTACTCAGGGCTTAGGATATTAGGGACATTCTGAGCACCCGGATGATAGTTGTCGGAGGTTAGATGTACATGTGTGATGTGATAACTCGGTGATGATTTACAGTTCTTTCTTAGGGGAACCCTCTTGACTCATTACAGAAATGCAGTTTTTTGTTTTGAACTCGGATGCTTGCACAGGGTTCTTTATGGATGAACAAAGACGGTTCTCTTTACAAATTAATATCAGCATCACATATGGCTGTGTAGCTGATAGCTTTAGTTCACTTATCCATAGCGTATGTTTGTTTTTATGCCAGCAGGAAATACACAGAAACAAATCATTAAACATCAAGCTTATTGTTGGAAACCATTTACCATTTCCTTGCAAATTGATTTTTTTTACAGCAATTAGGTATTTTGCTATTTCATTGCACACAGATCTGGAGTTGGAGGCTATGGACATCTCATAGTCAGAGCAATATCTAAAGGCCACAATCTATATTTTAATTATGGTATAATTTACAACCATATTTAAAAACAAACACGTTATAAAATTAAAATTATTTGTTTTTACTTGAAATGTGTCATTTTTATGCCGGTCACACATTAGCCATTGTTTTCATCTTTGTGCTTGAGTCTAATCATTGCGAATTACTTGCAATTACTCCCTGCACCGAAAAGGCCAAAAGGAAATGCTCAAACACTATTCTAGCAGCCCTAGTAAACAAGCCCGATAGACTTACGGCTATTAAATTGGCCTCTTATAGCTACCCGTAAACGATCTGCAGGTTACAGGCAGAAAAACCCTACGGGCTGACGAAATCAGAACTCCGTTGCCACTAAACCTGTCAAGCCCGTAAATGTTACATTCGCAAATCGCTATTAAATTGCTACGAATCCACTGGCGTTTCAAACCCGTAAACGGCAAATGGAACCAAAAAGCCCAAGGGGGTTAAAGTCCTATCCGTAGCACTGTAAATGCAAATATAAACACAATACTGAATTTTGAATTAAATGGAAACTCATGTTAGGTATTAAAATTAATAGCACAACTTACTCAAGCTCGCAAATCTGCAATATAAAATACTATATTTTCTGTTTAATTTCCGTGTTATATCGATCCCAGCTATCAATGTGTTAATACATATAATAGAACATGCATGTAAAAGAATCATATTTACTAATTTATTAATATTGCATTATTTCTGGAATGCGGGTCCGATCGTAACTCATACTTCAAACCCGTAAGGGATTGAAATCTAACCTCCATTTTTCTGTGACGTGATCTCTTTTACCATTGGCTCCATCTAAACCCATAAATACGGCTTTGACTAATTGATCATGTTCACGGCCACACATGCAACGTGCGCAAGAATGGTTTACGGGTTTGGATGTCAGCCACGTCTGTGGCGGGCTTGACTAATTGTATCACTCTGTAACTCAGATGAACTTCAAGCCTGCAGGCTTTGCGGGTGTACCGGTGCCGCTAATAAGGTCATTTTAAATGAATAAAAAAGCATGTAATAAATACCACCACTGAGTTTGATTTGAAGTATTTAAACAATAAATATATATTAAACTAGAAAAATGCAACCAAACCCCACAAGGCATTAATAAAGTAAAATTATTATTAGAACACAAGCAAGTTTAGAATGTACATATATTACATTCAAGTTATTATATCATGCATAACAATGCAGTTATCGCTTTGGCATTCACAACTGGGCAACAAATAAAAGTCGTGTCTGTGCATGCTAGGAGTGGAAGTTCCTTGGGAGATTTAAAAAAACAAAACTAACAAAAACAAAACAAAAAATAATAAAAAAAGAAACAAAAATAAAAATAAATAAATTAAACAAGATTATAATGTTGTAGTGACCATTCCTGGGAACTTACTCAGTGTCTTTGTTCCATACCCGTCGTCACCTAATCCGGGGATGTCCTGCACGGGAGTCCCCAGAGAGTGGGCAATGAGAGAGGAAGAACAGCCGCAGAAGAGGAAGGAAGAAGTCAGTGGAGTTGAAATGGATACTACCATGACAGACCATGCAGAAAAGAGGTCTGGATCCCAGCTTTTATTATTCATGAATATTTATTACTTTGGAAGAAATTTAAGCTTATCTATGGTATAGCCCAACCCAGTAAGAATCACTGTGATCTTGATACTAACACTGATAACTAAATAGACTTCATTACCTGAATTTCTATCAATGTTAAATTAAATTAAAGAACGAATGAAATACCATAATGACTAGATGTTTTATTTGGCCATTGATTAAAACAATTCCTATTTAATGATTTATAAAAACAATATTCAATTTTATAATTTTACAATCAACTTGCCAGCATCCAGATTAGATGAAGTCATGAAGGTGTAAGAGTGCTTTATTTTAAATAACTTTTTTGCTTGTTTTTAAAAAAAAAATATAACCTTATAACTATTAGCAGTCAGTAAATAAACACCTAAGATAAAAAAAAATGTCTTTACCACCCTGGACTAATTCAAAAGGTCATGGGTTTTGTTTGGCTTTAGTAATGTGTGTGTGTATATATATATATATATTAGTATGTGTATTGGATTTGAACGGCATGGGATTTCATTAAATTCGTGTTCTGAAGTCTAAAAAATGGACATTTATTTAGCAACAAAGTCCAAAAGTTACTGAGTCAATTAAAAAATGGCTTTGTTTTGTCCAGCCAATCTGAATCTACACAAAAGTATTTAATGAATTGATAGCCACATTGATGTTGAAATGAAGAGTAGAACTATACATCTCCAATCAAATACTGCAAATATATAGTTGAGCTTCTTGATAAAATTAATAAAAGAAGAAAGAACAATTAAGAATCATTCAGAATATTCAAAATTGTTCTTTTAAATGCATGTTGTAAAAATGTGAAGTTTCCTTTGATCTCTAATAATTAAATATTATTCTCCACTAGTAATTTTGGATGGCTGGATATGTTTTATTCGTCTGAATATAGCTCTTTGGAAACAAAACAATATATATAATTATGTTACTTGTAAACATTCATAAATGTGTTTTTAGAGCTGAGAAGAAATAATTGCAAATAATAAACTGTGTATACGGTGAGGTAGCAGAGCTCCCATTTATCAAAATGTAGCAGCACTGTCACCGGGCGTGATAAATGAGCCCGATCACCGAGACCGGCAGGAGCGCAGAGGCAGCAGTTATTAAATAAACTCAACTACTAAAAACACTTTGAAGAAAAATTGGGTATATTCTGGGAAAGCTGCATTTATTTTCACAGAAAGCTTTGCCACGAATAGGGGATATTATGTGAGGGACAAAGCAGAAGAGTCACGTAGCACTCGGCAATAATAGATGTGGCTTCGTGTATCTGTGGAGCACTCAGTTACTTTAACAGGAAATGCTCAATATAAATAAATACATATTGTCATTATATGTAGCAACATAAATATATGTTATGGAGAGATCTTAGTTAATATGTTCCATAGAATGATTGAGAGAAGAATTCTTGAATAAATTATAAAAATAATTTTTAATAAGTAGATTTGGAGGAGGTCCTACAGCCTTCTACTTGTTTTAGATGTTTAAATGTGAACACAAACGTACTGTTTATATACTGTACGGTGGAGGCTTATGTCGCTCTTCTGCCCACCGTAAATTACTGTATATACTCGAGTATAAGCCGACCCGAGTATAAGCCGAGGCACCTATTTTACCACAAAATACTGTGTAAAATGAGTGACTCGAGTATAAGCCGAGGGTGGGAAATGTGCTGACCCCTGTGTCCCCCCTCTCTCTCCCGTGTCTCTTCTCCCCTCTCCCTTCCCTGTTTCTCTTCCCCCTTCCTTATCACCCTCCTCAACCCCCCTCCTCATCCTCAACCCCCCTCCTCATCCTCAACCTCCCTTCTCATCCTCAACCCCCTCCTCAACCTCCCTCCTCATCCTCAACCCCTCCTCCCTCCTCAACCCCCCCTCAACCTCACACCTCAACCACCCCATCCTCATCCTCCCCCCTCAACCCCCCATCCTCATCCTCCCCCTTCAACCCCCCATCCTCCCCCATCCTCCCCCCTCAGCCCCTCATCCTCCCCCATCCTCCCCCCTCAACCCCCCATCCTCATCCTCAACCCCCCCTCCATCCTCAGGGGGAGGGAAAGAGACACGGGGGGTAGAGAGACACGGGGGGGTTAGAGAGACACGGGGGGGGGGTAGAGAGACACTAGTGGGAGTGACTCGAGTATAAGCCGAGGGGGCCCTTTTTAGCCTTAAAAAAAGGGCTGAAAAACTCGGCTTATACTCGAGTATATATGGTAAATGATTGTTGTGGTAAACTACCAACACAAGCTAGGAACCAACCCCACACTAATGAGAAGCAGTAACCTCAAAACAGTGCTGTCTGTGGGTAGGTTTCCTGGCTTGTTCTTAATACATCATGGGCTTTGCTTAAAGCCATGTAATACAGCAGGCATATGCTTAAAAGAGCCATGTTTGAAATCATATTTGGATTAAAGAGCTAAGCCTTTGTGGGCATATTTGCATGTCCCTGACCAGGTGCCCAGAATGCAGTGGAATAACTGTATTTCTCGGAAACACATTCTTTTTAACTTGTTTTAGACATTTCAAATGTGAACACAGATGTACTATTTATTTACTGTACTACTGTACGGTGGAGGGCTTCTATCGCTCTTTTGCCCACCATATATTAAAGGATACTTGTGGTGAACTACCTACTCATAAGGTCCACAACACAAGCTGGAATCCCGCTCCATGCTGATGATAGCCAGTAAGCTTGAAACAGCTGTACATGGATAGGATTCAGGGCTTGTGTAAAATCCAGCTGTGTAATACAGCAGGCATAAGCTTAAAGGAAGACATGTTTAAAAATGGCTATGGATTGAAGAGCGAGGCATTTGTTGGCACATTTGCATGTCCCAGCTCAGTTTCCCAGAATGCAGTGTAATAACTGTTTTTCACTTTTTAACTTACTTTAGACATTCAAATGTGAACACAGATGTACTATTTATATTATATATATATATATATATATATATATATATATATATATATATATATATATATATATATTCATTATTATTTTATGCTCAGCGATTATTCCTTCACAATGTGGTGGTTGCAGCTTGCCAGCCTGTAGAATTGTTTAATAAATCCTATAATATTAATTATATACAGGACTGCTTGTAATTCTATGTTATATGAGTGGAAAATCAGGTATTTCAGCAGGAAAGCTTTAGTTTTAGTTTTCATTGAGCAGGTAATTGAGCACGTAATTTTTTTTAAAGGACAGCTATCACGCCAATTTTCTTGGATTGATAATATTTTATTAAGGGACAATGGAAGCATTCTTTCTTTGTTGAATCGAAAATAGGACATTAGACAATGTATCCCTGGGTGTTTTCCCTTTTTCAAATGAAGATCTTAAAGCAGAAATAATTGATTCAAATGTTTAACTGAACTGTGGGCTGGCCCCTGTCAGCCAATGAGCAGTAATAAAGCAGTACTTATGCTCCGTGCATTTCCTGTTAGTTTTAATTAAGTTTAAATAGGTTTTAATTAATATTTTTTATGTAAAGCCAATATTCCTTGATAATCTTTTTTTCGCCCATATCTGGTACATAACAAACAAGGCTATGTAGTCTAAGATCTACCCGGACATTTATTCTACTTTGCTCGGTGCTGTGTATCTAGGCCGATGTGGATATAAATAATGCTGGAAATATATGCTTTTTTTCTATGCATAAGGAACAATCTCTTCTCATGGAAATATTTTCTACACACTTTTGCTGTTCAGAAGCCATAGCATAAAAGAACTCATACAAAAGTGACAGAAAAGACGGCGGAGCCAGACACGGCTCCCTGCATGAGATCGGCTTTTATACATATTCTTAAACTGGGAGAATTTGTACATAGGCTGAATTCTTTTGTATGTGTCCACAGGAACATCTTGAAAGATTCAGCTAAGAAAATGGCTCAAGTATTATTGGTGCCAACTGTGAGCTGTCCCACTGATCCATTATCTTTTAAAGTAGAATCTTAGTTTATATTTCTCTTCCTAAAGCTGGTTTTGATACAATAATAATGAACTGTAGTGATATAAATGATGAAAACTCATAATGTGTATTGTGTATATATATATATATATATATATATATATTTTTTTTTTATATAAATGGAAATATATATATATATATTATAAATAAATATATATATATATATATATATATATATATATATATATATATATATATATATATAATATATATAAAAAATAAAAATAAAATAAATATGTCTTAAAGCATCACTGTTCTCTTTTACAGTATTTACAATATGTAAATTTGAAAAAATGCACTTTATAATGGGCAAAATCCAAAATTAATCTAATTATTCTGTTCATCTCCTTGCAAATTAAGCATTGATTATTTTTTTTCGATTTACTATAAACATATTGTAGATTATCAGGTTTATCTTTGAAAGAGCATATTGGAAATACAAGGCCACAGTGGTCCTTTATGTAAACATTAGCCAAAGTTATTGGTGTGGGTATACATACAATCCAGGAATTTCCCTATAAAAAGATTTAAAAAAGTTGGCAATAAGTCTCATTTATTTTTCTGTTTTTTAATTAAATGTTGCCTGTTACTTACTTTATTTTTAATGCATTTTTACATTTTTAAATATTCTCTAAAAAAAAAGTTTAAAGCACATGTTGCTTTCCTATTTCACTTTTAGGAACTTTCATTAAAAAATAGCCAATCAGCTATTTATCCTAATTTCTACCTAACATAATCTTTTTGTTTATATTGAGAACTCAAGGTCACAGTTTCAAGGTCACAGTATCCAACACAGCCCTTTAATGTCTTTAGAGTAGACTAAGCCATTGGATCCAGACTGTATTCATGCACTGGTCACAGTAGTAATGCCTAACCTGCCTACCAATACTGTATGCCTAGATGTGACAGGGTGGGGGAAGGGAACGTGTCATGCGTGTCACCCATTTATTTTGTGCCACACGTGACATCATCTCCAATAATCTACTTACGTTCCGGGTCACTTGTTTCTGGCTCACTCAGCTCCTTGTTCTTGTAGAATGGAAATTTTCGTGAAAAGATGAGGTTCTTTTTACGCTTGTCATTGAATGACTGTGAAGGAGAAAAGGTATGGGGCAAAAACAGGGACGTCTAATTGTTGTCACACTCATGCTGACAAAACTAGTCTGTAAAAGTGGATAGAACTACAGTGACTGAAGCCTTTCCCAGATAATATCTTGCAATTAAAATTTAAAAACATTACATAAAAATTTTTGTAAGTAGTATATTTTCTGTAACTTCCTCTTTTTATGCCTGGTAATCATGCCAATATATAACAGAACACAGAGGCATTGTCACAATGAGTAAAAAAAAGATAACTCTTTAGAGTCTAGGCAATATATATCCATCCAAAGGGAGTAAAATAAACTATTTTTGTGATTACGAAGCCATTTTAGTATTTTCATTTTTGCTGGGATAATATAATATTAATTAGCATATTTTAAGTATAACAAGTTTTGCATGAAAAATAGCTAGTGTAAATATAATTAAAAAAATGTAACCCTGGTGGTAACAATGTGTGAGAATTGCGATTTATTTTTAATTTGGGATTTAAAAAAAAAAGGAAATGTTTTTATTATTATTATATAAAAAAATGTAAAAAATTAAGTAAGCTTTTTAATCATTAGTGTGTGTATCTCCATCCCATGAGTTTGTGCCACATTAACTGAATATCCAGTTATTAAAATATCCAGTCTTCCTGACATCTTGAACCCTTGCACACTTTTATTAGAGCATTTATAATGTCACTGTCTTTATCGATACAAATGGGATGTGTAGTCCACTCGTCATGATTTTAGATTAGAAAAAATAATCTGCTTCAGAAGACTGATTGATAACAAACTCATGAGGGAGGTCCAAGTTAAACATACTTTTTATAGGGTGTTCTCTAGATAGATAGATAGATAGATAGATAGATAGATAGATAGATAGATAGATAGATAGATAGATAGATAGATAGACAGATGGATACAGCTAACACTTCAACTGTGTTGCTGACATTAACATAAACATCTGGTAGAAATATAAAAAAGGGATGTCAATTGACTGTGTTTATTCAGGCACAAAAGTGTGTTTTCTCAAAAGTTTAATACATGAAAACAATTAGAAAATATAACTTATACAATATAAATTTAAAAACACACAAAGCATGACATTTATTTGTTAATTAATATTTTATTATGCATTAATTATGAATATATTTTCTAAGCAAATGTCATTGTTTTAATTATCTGATTTTATCTGCTGTTTAATAATCAGTAAAACCTTAATGATCATGATTTTATAAGCATTAATTAAACCAACAATTTTTACATGATATGAAACATTTTATTTTTTTACATTACTATTTTCTTGAATCAACTCCCATATATGTATAGCTAATAATGTTGTTAAACTAAATAAAAACAAATGTAATATTTTTCAGCATTTCTTTCAATTAATCTATTTATTGTAATCTATTGATAGACTTAGATGGTTAAGTGTTAAAGGTTGAAATATTTATATCAACAAAGTTATTTGCTTCTAATTCCCAGTGGAGTTGAGTAGAAAACAGAAAATACTAGAGCACTGTGATAACTGGATTTTAAGATTAGCTCACTCTTTTTTATTAAAAACATAATAATTAAGACATTTTACCCTGAGTATTGAAGACAACTAGCTTAGATCTTGGCCTTTAAGGTTTTTGATGCACTATAGATAAGGGAGGAAGAATCTACCATTGCTGAAACCACTGACACAACAAATTAGTCATGTATTAGATGATAAGTCACATCCAACATTTACTTAATAATGTAGTTAATCTCTAAGTATTGTATTGCTTATTATGAGCCATCCTATAATTAAAACAGATTAAGAAGAATTAGCTACAAATGCCTTTATTCAGCAGATGTGGGCTTTGCTTCTTTTAGCTAAGTAACTCCAGATGGGTCCATGCTTGGGGACACAATGAAAACTTATCATCTGGAAAAATGGCCACTAAAATAAAATTTATATTAACTCTTTCACTGTGAGCATTGCAGACTCCAAGTCCAGTCTTTAAAGTATTAACGTAAAAGAAAATTTCAATTTAGAATAACCAGCAACATAAATATTGATTCCTTATCACCTCCACCATGGGAAATGTTGCTTCCATGTCACTGAAGTTTCTTACCACTTTTACATTTCAAGCATATTTGAGCTTTATAAACTTAAAAATAAATTAAAATAGAAACATGTAAAATAAACAGATTTATGAATGTCCATTAGCCCCATCACCTCTGAAAACCAGTCGATTTTTCACAATGTATATAAAAATATATACTATGGAGTCATACTGCATGCCAAAGTTGGCAACAAGGCTTTACTGAAAGTTGGATAACCTCTTAAGGGAAACAGAATATTTTATTTTAATCAATGGATATAGACAAAAAGTAGTTTATTGAAGTACAGAAAGAATCATTAAAGTTTTACATAGGAAATGTTAAATATTTCTAATTACGTTAACATATGTGGCAATACCATCCAAGCTAGTAGTTTCTATGATGAGTTCATTCACATGATATCTAACCCTTTAGAGGAGTAAATTAACTCTGCATAGAAATCAACTACCAAATGCAGAAACATTGACTGAAATGCTTAGTTGCTTCAATTAAAATGTAATAGTAAATTTTTTTTTTTTGTGTTGCTGCAAATTTGTGTTGCCTAAATACTAATCACCTTCCTCCCCACTATCCTTTCTTTGATATTTTAATTGTTTATCTACTATATACTGTATTATACTTTAAGGATGCATTGGCTGTGCTTTGAATGTCCTCTATACCTTGAGCAAAAACAATATTTTTATGGTTTTAGAAAAATAATTAAAAAAATAATTATTTTAGAAAGACAAAAAAATCCTTTTAGAACAATCATTTGAGACCAAAATAATTTATTAACAAATACAAAGACTGTCAAATCGTATATTGATAGCTTGGGATTCCGTGTGTCACTTAACTAATTCCACAGTGGTTATACCCAACTTTAAGTAACTTATTGCCATAAAATAAAATCAGGGGTGAAAGAGTTAAATACTGTAAACAATCAATTCAAAATTAAAAAGTCATGCCAAAACCCCCCACAAAGAACATGCAGATGCAAACTGTCAAAAACAATGCATATGTGAACTCTAGCCGTGGACAGACATATGGTCATGGTAAGATGAAGGATGGCGGAGGAGCTTTGAATAGTCATGCAGAGCAAAAAACATAAAAATAGAGTAGAATGGAACATACATGTGTATTATGAACTAGGAGTAGGTATTTGCAAAGCAGGGAATGTAATGTATTGTTCCCGGTTATGAAAATGTTATTTGTCAATGGTATCTTGGGATTTAATGTAACACTAGGCATAACATTTTGAAAGTAATAGTAATATGAACAATATTTAAGAGTAAATCAAACAATTGCAAAAAATATCCAGAATCAGAGTAGTATGTACAATTCAGTAATAATATTCAATAATATTTATTATTAACAATGTTAACATTATTACTAGCAAAAGCTGTAAAACGTGTATGCTGTCATGATACATGACAATCATTAAAAAATAAAACATATTCAATTTATAATTATATATAAGAAGATATGCAAAAACATTTGTATTAACAATTTGATCAGATATTAATTACTAAGATATTTTCTAAACAAGTGTTTTATGTTATTTATTTTTGTATTTGATTTTATTTAGCATGCAGTTTAATAATCATTAAAACATTAAGAACCATGATTAGATGTGCATTCATTAAACCAACAAATTTACCATGCTAATAAAAATTAAAAAATATCATAAATACATTAAATAGTTATCTAAATTCATATTAAAGTCATATTATAATATGAATTTACATTACTGTTTTTTTTTATGTCTTCTATTTCATCTAATAATCAAGCATTCCTGATTTTCGATATATAATATGTAGAACTAATAATGTTATTAAACTAATTAAAAAAACAACAACATTTTATTCATTTATTTCAATTAATCTATTTATTGTGAGAAGGATTTAGATGGTTAAGTGTTAAAGGATGAAATATTAATATGAACATTATATGAACATTGCCCATAAATTTGTAACAAAATGTTAACATGGTTATTTACTTATAATTCCCACTTGCAGTTCAGTAGCAAACACAAAATAAATACTAGAGCACTGTGATAACTGGATTGCATTATATATATATGTGTATATATATATATATATATATATATATATATAATCCAAATAACGCTGGTCACATAGGCATTAAACATTAAATTGTATATAACTGAATTTATTGTATATATAATTAGTTAATAATTAGAATTTTCTCCAACAGCCACTGATCAAAACAAGGTGAAGTGAAATTTGATATTAATTGCAATATAACAGTAACTTTATTGCTTAGCAAAAATGGGATGTAAAGTATGTATGTAAACATTTATTTTCAAATTCCCTATAAACAGGACGGGATAAATGAAAAGGATTTTTTTTTTCTCTTAAGCAACCAAAAATTAACCCAACACATTTTTTTGAATGTTATGTTAAAAAACACAAAAGTAATTTCTAATAAATTACCTTAAGTAATTAGAACTAGAGTGCATTAATTTTATCAAGGAAAATATTCCCATTGAAACCTGTAGGATAATACTAAATTGTACAAATTACACAGTCATATTTTGACGAAGGGCCACTAAGCCCACACCCATTGTTGTGACAGATTTTTGAAAGGATTACACTAGTGGAATATCAAAGGCATTTTCTAGATTATTGCATACTTCTAAGCCAAATATATACTATATATTTGCAATGTGTTTAAAGGCAACATATTAAAGTATTATGAAATATTATATGAAGATAAGTATAATATTCATTTAATATCACACTTTGTGCTTTTTCTTATCATACATTTTAAAACTATATATGACAATATAGAGAACAAAAAATGTATGTTGTTCTGTCCCAGGGGTTGGTAAAAGTTAGAGAATAATACAATGTTAGGACAAACTGAAAAAAACAGAGGAAGTACAATCTATAACTTTTATCCCATAACAATTATTGTGTCCTCAACTTTGAGTCAATTGGAAATGCACACCAATACTTGCAATATATATATATATATATAATCGCTGATGGGATTTTTGGAACTATAGACTGGATTACGTGGCTCCCGTAGGATCTCCCGTATTTACTGAGCCGTTACTTAGTTAGCGCCAGTTAACAAATGTGAGAATTTTTGGACTTGCAGCCGGGGGTAAGTTATGTACGAAAGCTAAGACTGAATTATTGTTGACAGGGTTGTAAATTACTTGTAGTGCAGTTGGTTGGGAATTGACCTTTGGTGCTCTGTCAGGGCTGTATCTGCCTTTTTGGAGGCCCTAGGCAGTGAAGAGGAGGAGCCCCTGCGAGTGAGTACTCAAGATGTGTACGGACCCATTTTTGCCTTTTCTGTATGTGTTCCCTTTCCTGTTGTAATTGTCTTGTTGTAGGTGGTTACCCCTTAGTAGCCTGTCTATGAACTGAAACATTTTTTTTTTTTTAAGCCAGGAACCATTTTTTAAGAAGTGGCGCCCCTCACAGGGAAGGGCCCCTGGGTGGCTGCCTAGTTGGCCTTATGGGTAATCCGGCCATAGGCTCTGTATTAATCAGGTGTAATTCAGCAATAATTGGATGTCAATGTTTAATTGTATGAGCATGTATTTGCAATTGACATTGTGATTTAGTTGATGGTTCTTAATATTTAATATTTCTTGTTGTAGTGGGCTGTGTTAGCAATTAGAAATGATTGTTTTTTTACTTCAGGATGTTTAGATTCTTTGTTTTTGTTTTTCTGGCACTGGGATCCTAATTGTTGAAGACACAGAGGTGAATGAAAGTGTCATAGAGTTTTAGATTGTTTAAGACATTTTTAATATAGCAAAACGGAATGATATACTAAAGAAATTGACTATGTGCTCTGGGAAGGGGATATGCTTTCCCCATTCCTGAGAACATGGTGGAAATTAAAAAAGGTCAGAGCCTGTCTTATGAGCATTTGGCCCACTCAGAAATCAATCTCACTAGGTCAACTCTGCTCTAAAGAGCAAAATATCATTTAGTGCATCATTCTGAACCGACTCAAAAGAATGAAGCAGACTCAAAATACAAGGCATTTCTTCTGTGAACAAGAAACCAGCAAGCCTCAGAAGTACTTTTCTGGCTGATGAGGAACAAGAAGGCCAGTGTAATAACTGTATTTCTCTGGATTCTGGCATGCAACACGTTTTTAACTTCATTTAAACATTCAAATGTGAACACAATTGCACTATTGATTTACTGTACTACTGTACGGAGGGGGGCTTCTATATATTAAATGATTGTCGTGGTGAACTACCTACTCAAAATATCCACTACACAAGCTAGGGATCCAGCCCCACGCTGATGATAGGCAGTAACCTTAAACGGCTGTACATGGGTGGGATTCCTGGCTTGTGTATAATCCAACCCTAGCTTTGCTCAAAGCTGTTTGATACAGTGGGAATATGCTTAAGGGAAGCCATGTTTCATATGGTTATGGATTGCAAGAGCGAAGCCTTTGTGAGTACATTTGCATGTCCCTGCCAATGTTCCCAGAATGCAGTGTAATAACTGTATTTCTCGGAATTCTGGGCATGACACAAGTTTTTAACTTGCTTTAGACATTCAAATGTGAACACAAATGTACTATTTATTTACTACATTTATATATATATATATATATATATATATATATATATATATATATATATATATCACAAGTATAGAACTACCTCAAATGAGCTACGATATGTCAAATAAAAAAGTACAATTATGAAATTAAATTAGCTTCTGCACATTTAGCAAGGTATCATAATTGATATCACCAAGAACACATATGAGGGGCCAAACATAGACATACAGCCAAGAGATAATTAGATTATTGTTTTTATTCTCCAAGCAGAGTGAATAGAAACTTAAAGATACGAAAGATCATCATATTTTGAGTTAAACTGCAATGATTTACTTTCAATTGAATTTATGTAACAGCATAATTATGAGATAAGAAATCCAAGTGAGTGCCTCTGTGAATGCCCTACAATACGCTCTATGAATTATACATAGTTATGTAAAATTAATTTGATCTCTGTCTAATCATCCGCAAGCCACAATCAGGAGAAAAGTTATAGACTTGTCATTTTCATGTTCAAAAAGTACAAAAAATAATTATGCGAAAGGGATACAATGACCACAAATTGTTCTGTGATATATAATAGAGGACAAGGTTAAACTACATAATTTTCACTTAAATTTTCTGAAATATAATTTTCCTTTTGTCTTTCTGCTTCAGTAGTGTTTTCTGTGGTCGGCGCAGGTTTGGAAATACCGCCGGAGCAATGCTCAGGGGCTCTAATCTGGGGGCGCCATTGCTGTCTTTTTTAAATATTTTTATTTTTTTATTTCTGTAGTGTAGTGTGCCCTCACACCTCATCCCGCAGCTGATATTCATTGGTGGTTAGTGCTATTCCACCCCTGCCAGCACTTCTTCTTAGCAGGGAAGGGAATCCCGAATGACATTGTTATGGATTAGGATCAGTACAAAATGCATAACTGTATTCGTGCACCTACTTATATATCTTATCTTTGCAGTATTATCGTATAACCAAGTTTTACTAATAAATGCTGAATCATTGGGAGACTCTAAAATGGAGGATTTGTCACTCCCCTTCATACAAGATGTAGGCAGCACAATTTCCGGTCTGTTAAGGATGACGAGTCTTATCACACCCTGAGCACGAGGAGGAGAACGCCATCTTCCCTTTGTTCTAAACTTCTGACCAATGAGAGGAAGACTCATCCCCCTGTGGGATGACACCTAGAGACTCCTTAATGTTTTAACCCAATGTCTGATCAAGGTCTCATAAAAGCGGACACCTCAGAACCAATGAATTACCGAATAAACCTGATGTTTTGCTTAATTGTAACTTTTATCTGATTACTAAAAACTATATAAAGGATGGCTGACATAATAAAACTAGAAGAGAGAAAGCTGTATACCAGAACTCTGTGTTGGTGTATTATTTTTCTAAGGTGTGCACACTATATAAATATTGGTAATTTGGCCAGGGACAGATATTTCTGAAAAATACTTTGTTATTTACCAAAACAAATGACGCTCGAATAGGGACTTGAGGTTTAACCGAACTGCAGCGGACAAGAGGAATTCGGACAGACTTCATGAGAACAGGCGGAGCCTGGTCACCTCCGGTACACGGTAAGGACATGATTAGTACCTTATCCGTGTAGACCTGTTCTTGGGATTCTGCCCGTTGTCCAGTTCCGCTGTAGGGGAGGCTACAAAAAGTACAGGTGATATTTTGCCTCAAGTCCATTTGAATCCTGTACAAGATATAGTGATATCTGTCCCCTGTGTGTGCATGTGTGTGTCTGTTGGTAGTGTGGGTTGAACGATTGTGATTTCTTAGATGTTGCACGTGAAATAATGTTTGTGTAAAAGTAGGTGTGTCCTGGGAGGAGATTGATTTAAAAAGTAAATAGTTCAAGATATATACACAGAGTTAGACTTTGAGACCGCTCCTCGAATAGGTATCTCAAAGGAAACAGTACCTTAGGATTTTAAACGTACAGTATATATATGACGCAGACTGAGAATTGGTTATGTAACAAACACAACAATGTAACAATCATCAGAGGTGTCAATTAACACACCTTACACAGGTGTGTTAGGGTTATAGATTATTAAACCAAGTAAGAGATCTCCATAAGATCTAGAATGTAATGGGAGATTATTTTGTTTGAATGCATTGCATGTAACAGTTTGCATATTTCTGTGTGTTTGTGAGTATATACATATGTATATGTATGTATATGCGTGTATTCTTTTGAAACATTTTGTCTGAAGTTTCTGTGTGTTTGAAACTTTACTCGATACTGTACTCTTTGAAGAGGGAGGTGACCGGTTTGCATTTTAAGAAAATGTAGGAGGGATTGGCCCCCCCTCTTGCAGTTAAGCAAGCAGACCACTCCCCTTTCCTCCTCCCACCTTCTCTGTGTGTGTGTTAGGTTTTATGTGAAAATATGTCTGTCTGTATTATTGAGGGAAGATGAGAAGGGAGGTTGCAGAGAGAACAAGATAGTGGTTTGTGGAACAAAGAAACCATGAAACTCTTAACACACAGCCACCGCCCCATCATGGCTCCCAACTTAGAAAAATGGGAGTTGACTATAACTTTAGGACCAACCCCTTTTAAAACTATGACGAAGCATCTACTATACTACCTCTGCTGGAATCAGTGCCCTGTATCCACTACGCCTTGGCAATATTAATCTTTATTAAAAGAAAGGTAGAGGAGACATTCAATGTTTTATTAAGCTTTACTATGGAACAAGAAGTATACGAAAGAAAAAGTAAAAGCAACGTTAATTTAGGATGTTTTTTCAGAAAGTTACTCTGTCTCATATACTGTTATTTTTAGATTCTCTGTGAGCCGCTTCCCTGCTAGTCTATGCTCATGTAGTTAACTCCTACATGCCTGTCTGCAACGCTGATACAGAATTCTGTGAGTTATTAATAGCATGCTTTACGGATGAAATAGCAAATCAGGCTATTAATTTGTCAGATATTACACAGGATAAAACAGTCAGTGGTAATATATCATTCCAGACACGAGTCTCAGATGCTGGGAGCAGTCTTTGTGGAGGGATTGAGAGAATCCATCAGGAAAGATTTATAAACATCTCGTCCTGAATACAAGATGTTGCCATTAGAGACTTTGTTAATAGTAAAAAAAAAAGAAAAAAAAAAAAAAGAAAAGACTTGTCCTCACAAGGTAATAAGGAGACTACACACATTATGGTGTCTTCTGAGCAGGAGGAGACAGAGCCAACAAGATCAAGAAAATGTTTTAATTGTAACAAAGTTGGACACCTTAGGTTTCCACCAGTTATGGTGAAGTTAAAACCAGTAGCTGAAATAGCACAAGAAACTGGTATCTCATGGCCAGAAAGTCTCCCTATAGCACTGTTAAGCGTGGGGTACACCCGTTGAGGGAAGTTTTCTCTGTCCCCTCACGAGATCCTATTTGGGTCTGCTTCTAGATTAGGCTGTTATTATCCTCAGCAATTGAAATTTAAATCTGATGTATTTGTTGATTATGTGATTGCTTTATCTCAAGCACTGACTAAAATACATGCACAAGTGTTTTCTCCTATTCCAGATCCGGAAGTAGACACTGGTACTCATCAACTACTTCCTGGAGATTGGGTCCTGGTCAAGAGATTTGTGAGAAAAGAATCCTCTGGAATCCAGATATGATGGTCCCTTTCAAGTTCTTCAGTTAAACTTGAAGGACGGCCTACTTGGATCCATGCATCTCATTGCAAGAAAAGTTTCAGCACCAGACCCATAACAGCCAACATCATGATGTTCATAACACATATCCTTTTCTGTCTGTTTTTAACTAAAGTAGAACCTTCTGCATTCATTAGTGAGAACCTTGAGAGAAGAAGCGTCAGCAGAGGAGGGATAGCACGACCTACTGAACCAATTAATTCCCCCTAAGAAGCACACATTAAGGTAAAGGGGCTGGTGCAGCCGAGGGGCCCACTACACTACAAAAATAACAAAATTAAATACATATAATATATATGAGTGGTCACCAATATTTTTTGCACCGGGGCCCCCATTCCCTAGCTGATCAGAGTAGATGGTGAGCTGTAGGTGAAAGATATTTTAGCTAGTTAGAAAGCAAAAATAATAAACACAGACTAAATTCTTCACTTTCTTACATAATTAGTAATTCTATTTTCTTTACTGAACTACTTCCTGCATCTTCTGTCTCAGGAGAGTGGATCCTGTAAACTAATCAGATTTCCATTTGTCCAGTTGTAGCTGTCACACTTCTATTATGCAGGTGGAAACCTCCTCTATATACCAAGCTTCCTTCCACCAGTAGATCTGTATAAAGTAAGATGTCAGTTTTCACTGCACCATAGCTACATAATAAATTGAAGACTATATAGTTCTTTTTTTTTACTCACTAAATACATTAGACCTGTTTTCTTAAGAAGTGCTTATAAGTTCTGTTTGTACGGACTCAAATTAAACAAATATTACCTGCTTGTGCCTACCCTCTGCAGCTTTGCTGTACTTGCTGTGCTGTGCAGCATACTAACCAATCAGTGACCATCACTCAACAACATTCTGTAACATGCTGCTGAGGCGTGGTCCCTGATAGGCTAAAACACTACACAGCACATCCAGCCATGCAGAATCTGTGCCTGCATACACTACAGAGGGCAGACCCATACAGGGACCATTTGTCTGATTTTAGGCAGTAAAACAGAGCTTAATTAATAAAATAAAGTACATAAAAGTAAATAGATACACAGGGATATTATATACCTAGTAAAATGTAGGGACCTTCCATTTCCCTTTAAGTCAATGAAAAAATTTTTTTTTTTTAAATAAATTCACAGGAAATTATATAGTCTTAGGGCAGCAAATTATCACTGGGCAGCAGTCTTATCAAGGTTGGAAAGGGAGAGGAAATGGGTCCTTAGGGTGGTGTGAAATGTGAGCAATTTTGGAGACTGGCTAATGTAAAAAGAGAAGGATGTTAGGAGGGACCTGAATGGAAGCAGGATTAGGCACAGAGTGGGACTGGTGGCTTTATATGGAACTTATGTTTTCTTTTAAATCATAATAAAGTCAAACCTGCCATAAATGATCACATATAATTATGGGTATATGTGTTTCACAACTGGCAACGATGGTAGGACATGCTCTCTGTTACGTTTACTAGTATATACAGCTAACACACCAATGCCACAGCTTTTATGGATACAAGAGAGAGAAGTGATCAGCCAGCCAACACATTGTGGTCATAGTTTAGTATATCCTAACATACATGGGAAAGGCTACATCAGTACATAATCCCTCCCTACCCTCACCACACTAACCCTACTTAATGTCGCATCAAAGGTGTATTTTATTATTATTATTATTATTATTGTTTCTTTATAACGTGCCAACATATTTCTTAGCACTTGGCAATATCCCTTTATTAGGCTTTTGTAAATGTATAGGCACTCTGTTATCCCAAAATCAAGTTGCTTTTCTTAAGTTATCTTTAAAGAGTATGAAAAATGTCTATATAATTTAAAGTACTAGACCTTTATTTAAATAAATCATTCCTGAGATATAAGTAGCATTGCTATGCGCATGAGTGTTTTGATGCTTTAACTAATGACACTGTCTGCTGTGGTGGCAAAAACTATGTTGCCCAATCTTATCATGCAGTTAGACCATCTTCCCAGCCTTTATGAAGCTCTCTAAGCTTCAAATCAGCACGCTGAGCCACATATTAGCTGCACAAATACTGAATATCTATGGAATTAGATTAGATGAGTTGGAGCTTAGAGTCTTCTGTGGCCTATACGAGCATTGGGTCAAGTGCAAGGGTGGCACCCAAGATTTAAAGGTCAGTGCTCTAATTAAACCCTTTGGTACATGAGCTTGTTTTGATATGTATGACTAATAAGTATCATCATTGTGATCACTTGTACCTGACCTTTTGATGTAACCTCTGACTTTGGACTTTGGACCTGACCTTTGTTTTTGGACATTTGGTGTACGTTACAATCAGAGTCATCTAAATATAAGATTTTCTCAAAAAATGTACTATACAGAAATGGCTAGTACAGTGTTCTGATGGTTTTATTATTATTTTATTAAAATGTAAATTAAATTTCTGGTTGTAATGCTTATTTCTCACTTTATATACAAGTAGACAAAAGAGAGAAACAACAAATAAAGTATATTATTTCCTGGTACGGTGGTAATTCAAAGTGCTCTTAGAAAATTGACTGCTTGGCAACTGTTGAAAACCCCAGGTGACCTGGTATATTAAATTTACTTCTTTGTTACCTGAGGAGTTGGAGAACAGGACTGTTGAGTTATATCATGTTAATTAAATACAATGAGAATCATATTCCTATAACAAGTCATGATTCCATTACAGTTTGATCTAATAAATGCCTCAAGGATTACAATTCTTCATTTGCTTTTTGTATCAACATCAGCCGTAAGAAATTGAGATGCCAGAATTGTTTGATTCTGTTAATAAGAGGAGACACATGCAATGACTTTTTACTTTCCCTACAGCTTTTGAAATAAGTCTGTTATTGTACTTTATAAAATGTATTTCACCCATAAGTAAAATTACATATATTTGTAAATGTATCTACATTGATGTCTTATATGTTTTAAATACTATTTAAGATTTATTCGGTTATACCCACCAGCAGGTAGGTTGTAATTTCCCTTTTCTTTTGATGACGTGTACTAAGTTAATTAAGTCTGGTTTATTTATTATTTTTGACGCCTTAAGAACTTACATTGGCGTCAGCGCCATGTTTGTCTTCTCTGTACTTCCATTGCTTTCTTTCTTGGACATTTGTATTGTACAAACACAATCACTTTGTAGTATCTATAAAATGTACACCCTGAGTGGTGTTCATCCCATAATTCATTTTCCCAAACTATGGTGCATTACTATACTGGGGTCTTAGATTGGGGTTCAAAACCAAGCCAATGGGTTTCTCGCTGCACTGTATGGAGAGAGACACACACATAGAAAGATAGACTTGATGGCTGATAAGACCCAATGGGCCAATTATGAGCTTGGCTTAAACATACGGATTATAGCTTTATCTTGCACATCTGTCTATTTTTGCAACCAAAAATGGCATCCATAGTTCAATCAGTCTGAAAACACCTTTTTTGTTGTTGATGCATGTGTCTTGCACCTGATTTGACATTTCAAAAAAATACTTCTAAGTGAAACTTGTTTATATACAATACTTTAATAATTATTTATCCTATAGCTAACTTAAAAATGAAACAATAGAGATAAAGACTTTGATAGTTCTTATTTAGCAATAGAAGGTTTGACAGGGTAAGGCAAATATACAGTAACACATTTAACCTAGGAGACAAATGACTAGAAATGTAATTTGTCACCGTCTGCCTAGCAAGAAACAGCAGACTGAGAAAATGTTTATATAGACTAGGTCAGTTTGCCAGTTTGGATAACAAATGTCAAGGCAATCCAAGGGTGATAGAGGAAAGATTAAAAAAAAAACACCTAACAACAAGGAACAAATCCAAACAAAGGGCCCTATTCAATTGGCCAATTTGTAAAATTATACACACTTAAAACTGCTCTTTAAATTGCCACATATTCTATTAGCTACTCGCAATCACATTACGAGTTACCCACCCACAATCACTATGGGCCAGCCAAACCCGCAAAACAGGCCTTAAAACGCCACTATTATTTTTATAGTTTCACAAAACTATATTAGACTCGTAGCGCCCTAGATTGCAAATAAAGTCTAACCCGCCATTGAAAAAAGTATCACTTTTCTGTCAAAAATATTACGGGTACTAAGCAAGGGCTTTTTCAAACACTACAGCTGTAACAGCAATTAAACACACAATATTGTACTTTAAAAGCATGGGAAGGCATAGAAACACATTAGATTTAATTGCACAACACTCTTAATACATATCATGAAACCCACATGGACTAAAACAGATGATCTAATGCAATTTATAGATTGCTAGATTGCTTGATTGAGAGACAGATTGATAAATATTACTTATTGGCACTAATTAACTCTTAGCCTCCAATTGCAGATTATGTGTAACTTCCATGTTTTACTGATGTCATGATGACAGACTCATTTACTAAATATTGCCAGATCATATGATCACGCCCCTGGCAATCAGACTTAAAAAGGCAGGGTTTACGAGTTCAGCCTTGAGGTTGGACTTTGCGAGCTGGAATCAGTGGAATACAGCTAAGCATTTATAAGAAAAAACACATGCAGCCAAAATTACGGGTTTGAAGCATTTGCGAGCAGCTAATAGAATATGGCCCTAAGACGAATAGAAATGTGTAACAAGAAGACATGTTACTCATGCTACTCTATTTCCCTTGAAGGGCCGCCTATATGGCCCCCCGAGTACTTAAAGGATGCACAATGTTTTAGCTTCTTATTTTATGTGTTTTAAGTCTCTGTAGAAAAAAGGCAGAGGTAGATTAACACTGTGCAAGGGTTAATTGGTAATAAAGTATTGGATAATGAGGGGAGTTGTTTTGAGTACAAGGAAGAGTTTAGTGATTTGATAGTTGTGGACATGTAAAATAGATGTATTGTTGAAGAGGGACATGCTCTCTCATTCTAGATAACAGGTTGGGGGCCATATAAGAAGTATCTGAGGGCCACACGATTCCCCCGAGCTGACTATTTCTCAACAACTGTCTTATTCAGATCTGACCACCACTGAAGAGCTGTGAGTTGGTACAACTCAGTTTCAAATTCTGTCATTTAATTTGTTTGTACTTTTTTCATAAATGCACCAGGATAATAGATGACATACTACATACATTGCTAAGTATGCAATTCTACAATTAAGGTGGGCTGGGATAACCTGGGTCTTCATTATTCAAGACTGATTTAGCTGCTTCCTGAGCAGTAAGACTGAGCAGGATTCTGGAAAAGAAAAGACACTCTAAGATGAGATAGGGCCAAGGGATCAGGAAAATGCAAGAATTGTCTGTCTAATTATTTATCCATCCATCCATGTTTCTATCTATCTATCTATCTATCTAAGACACCCAAACATTTACCCATCCATCCACCAAACAATACACTCATCTATCTATCTATCTATCTATCTATCTATCTATCTATCTATCTATATATATATATATATATATATATATATATATATATATATATCCATCCATCCATCCATCAATCTATCTATCCATGTATCCATCCAACCATCCGTCCATCCTTCCAACCATCCGTCCATCCATCCATCCAATTAAACACCCTCACTAGTTAAAGAACTGTTTGTTTTTTCAGTTTAGTCGTGTGTTTAAAACTTTGGCAGGTACTTCTACTTAGCTAAGATTATCCTCTCTTCTTATGGAACAGAATTGCTAACCAATTTAGCTAACGATTTGTAGACAACTGCACTTAAGGGCTATGAATTAAAAAGGAAACCTCAGCTCATTAGCACTTCCCTTAAGTATTAAATGCTTCAGCTCACTAGGTTAATGTATTCAACCTTTTAATGGGCACAGTGCTATATTTCTTATCACTTGTATTCACAGGAGAGGTAGTGTTTTCTGTTGGTACCCTACATCATTAGGATGAAACAAATATAGCATTGTAATGGATGCACTTTTGGGGCTGTAAAGTAGTATAAAATATCACTTTTATTTTTATTTGTATATAAAAAAAGAAACATCATATCATAATGTAACAGGCACAAATATCTAATACTATCCCCTGCTTTAAAATTTACAAATCTCATGGAAGATAAATAACACAGGACAGAAACTTAGAGTAAAAACAGGACAATTGGTGTGCATGCTTGATGAACCAAGGGCCCCATTAAATTCGCCAAATTATAGTTACTGAAGCCCATAAAGGAGCCTGCAAAAGTTACGGCTATTAGATTGGCCTCTTTTAGCTACCCGCAAACGATCTGCAGGTTACAGACTGAAAAACAACTGAGGTTGCCAAAATCGTAACTCTGACCCAGCTAAGCCTTTGATCGTTCAAGCCCGTAAATGTTACAATCCCAAATCGCTATTAAATTGCTACAATTCCTTAAGCCCGCAATTGTTGTCACACCCATTGGCAAATGTAGCCAAAAATCCTGCGAGTACTAGAGAAGACTCGCAAGGGTGCTAACGACCTGATCATAGCACTGTAAATGCAAATAAAAAATCAATACTGCACTTTAATAGATGGGGAAAGTGATAAAATACATTAGAATTAATTGCACACAGTCTCAAGCCTTCAATTCTGCAATCAAAAATAATTAATTTTTATGTTTTATTTTCATGTTATATCATTCCCAGTAAATCAATTACGACTCTGATCGCATATCGGACTTCGAAACACTAGTTAATTGACCGCTAGTTGATTGAACCGCACCTTTAACTGACGTCATGATGACGATCTCATTTACTATTAGCTGTTTCTACATCGGTAGTTACGGCCTTGCGGATTTGATCATGATCTTGCCCTGAAATGCTACATAGGAAAGCATGGTTTCCGGTTTTGGATTTCGGCCATGTAGTTGCAGGCTTTTCTAATTTAATTGATCTGTAACCGCGGCAAATTTCAAGCCCGCAGACTTTGAAGGTACTTGTGGGCTTGGAATTTAATAGGGCACCAAGTCTTCCCTATCTGCTATTAAATTTTATGTAAGAAAAACCAAATGAAGAAAACAATAAACCAATATATAAACAATGCTAATATTTTTAAATGAGATGGAACAGATAGCTTTTTCCAATTCTATTAGATCCTAAATATCATAACAAGTTTTATAATAAAAGGAGAAGACATAATAACATGGGGAATTATAGGATAATTCAATTAATGTTAAACCATTTAATCTGAATAAAGCCATTATGCTATGACTTAATCTCATATGGATTTTTCTATTTCTGCTTCATGGTTGACTGTAAGTAATGTTAAATTAGATCAACAATGAAAGCAAAACAAGATATCTGAAAGGCAAGATGACGTTGCAAATATTTAATTGAGGATTTTCTAAGACACTTGCAGATGATGCTGTAGGAAGTATGTTTCTGGAAATCATAATTGTAAGCTGCCCCCATTTCCACCCTGTGGAAAATACAGATTTGAATGAGAGAGTTGTTTGCACTTTAGTTAAAAGAACACTGACGTTACCACATGTGCTCTGCAATACATGATAGAGGGGAAAGTATTTTTTCCTTCTTTTTTTTTTATTGCTGCTAATTAATTGAGTTATATGCGTTAGTAGTTAGTTGTTTTAGACTGTGTTGTGGAAAAATACAAATATCCATACATTATTTAGTATATATTTATGTATATATATATATATATATATATATATATATATATATATATATATAGCATTTATTCCCTTTGTCAGTGCCCTTAGTATTTGGCTAGATGTAAGCTCTGAAAAAGTTAACTTTGCTTTTCCGTGATTTTGCAGCTTTTCTAAGGAGACAGTCAACAATTATTAAGTCTAAACAAAAGTGTACTCTAGCAGTACACAAGGCCAAAGCCCAAAGATAATTAGGATGTCAACAACTTGACCTATGCGTACAGATTACAACTTAAGGGTGTTGTGCGCACATAATGTGACATACCAGGCATGCTTTATGCGTGCTAACCACATATTTCATCTTTTATTGGATTGCAAATATAAATATATCTGGTCTAGAGATGGGTGTTGGTGAAATGTATCATTTTTCTAGAGGTTAGTAATGGAATGTACCATTTCCTGTATGTAGAAAATACTATAAAAAGCTGTGTTGTTTATGTATTTGTCAGTCAGCAGCAGACATTTTGAATGTTTTCCTGTTGGTGACCCACATGTGTTCACATAAACTAAAATAAGAGGAAAAAAAGAAAATCAGAGGTCTCTGTGTTTTGGTATCATGACTGGATTTTGGAGTTGAATGTTGGTTTTGTGGATATGTTTTTCCCCCAACAACTGTTTAACCCTCACAATGCATAAGGAGCAGCACCATAAAATTTCACTAACTAGCATCAGCTGTGCATACTTATCAAGTAAGTGTTATATATCCTTTTTAGTTCTGTTAGTTATATTGTTCTTTTTCACCCATTATTGGTAATGATGAATCATAGGACAGTAGCCAGAGTACCTGACTATGAAGTGCAGGTTGTGAGTTCAAACCCCATCATTTTAATAATAACTTTATTTACTGTAGGTTAGATGATAAAACTGAAAATATTTAAAAACAGTAAAGGGTTGGTATAAAACAACTATGGGTGTAGCTATGCTTTTAAAATAAATACCTAAACTAAAAACAAAATCTTAATTTAAAAAAAAGGAACTCATGTGATTTTTTGTGGGACGATTTATAGACTATACAGGAAAAAACAACAAATGACAATGTAAGGTTTCTAAATCAATTTAAAAATATAATCCGTTTTCCTACAGGTTGCTTTCTAGATTCCTCTGAGGAAGTAAAATTCTGATGTTAGAATACAACTAGATTTATTATTTTCCTGTATTATCTTGAGAGTGCTCTTCAGTACCCAATACTGTGAATTATGGCTACAATACTATTGACACCACGTTATTAAAATGTTTTATGATATCTGCAGTTCTGTTATATTCAGTGATATAAAACGAAATAACTCAATATGGGAGTTAATGCAATTAATTAATTAATCAATTAATTAATTAAATTTTGTGACAGATGTATTGTCAAAATTAGTTATAGTAATAATTGCACAATATTTGGAATTCTTTAACAATTAATATTCAAGCGTAGAAATTAAATCTACAACAGATACATTATATATTTGTTATACTAAATATATTATTCTCTCTAATATAATATTTAATCTTTGCTTTACAAAATTTCCATTTAAATGATTTACAGTTCCCATTCATCTTATTAGTTTGCCGGATTGTTACATTTCACTTGATAAAATTTGTGAGCCCTTTTGATGATTTTTTATTGACTACAAAGAGATTTTTTTCATATGTAAAATAATGAGCTATATTGATAATTGGATGTATCTAAAGACCTTCTGTAACGCTGGAGATCTACATCAGAGGGAGTCAATAGACAGGCCAGGATTCCAATCTGCACCTCCAGCACTTTCTTTTAGATCTCTGCGGCATTATTAATTTTACAGTACATGTCTCCTGATGTGTCCATGTTCTTTAACAAGCTATTTGTTAAGTGGTGCTTTATCTCAGGTTCTTCTTCAATATCTAAACATTATTCTTGTAACCTTTTTCAATGCCATTATATTAAAGTGATACAGTGGATGTCAGGGTTTCTCCCTTGCAAGCTGTATCTCCGGAGCTTCCCTGCATGTGAAGCAAATTGACTTCCAGTATTCTGTGGCCTTTATGAGCCTTGGCACATGTGCAAGGGTGGCACCCAAGATTTAAAGGTCAGTGGTCTAATTTAAATAAACTCTTTGGTCCATGAGGATGTTGTTTTGCCTTGTATGAATGACTAATAGGAATCATCATTGTGGTCACTTGTGCCAAATCTTTTGATGTAACCTCTGAATTTGGACTTTTGGATGGCACTGTACTCTTTGGCAACCTGACATTTGTCTTTGGACATTTGGTGCACGTTACGACAGCCTCGTTAAATTTGGGCTACGTGTTAAAACGTAACCCGTAACGTTGAAAGTAGGACTTACGGCTTTTAAATTAGCCCCGTAACTCAGGCCACCGACGACTTGCGGGTTAAGACGCAGGACGGCAAAAAAAATGCTTAGGGGACGTGAATGTGGAACTTTGCAGCCCGCAAATCCTTTTATCTGTCAAGCCTGTAACTGCTACAATACCAATCATGCTATTAAATTGCAACGAAGTCACCCGCAAGCTAGCCCATAACACGCAAATGGAGCCCAAAGCCCAATGTGTGCTGGAGAGGACACGCAAGGGGGGTAAAGACAAATACGTAGCCTCGTAAATGCAAATAAAAACACACTACTGTACTTCATATAAAAGGAAAAGTGATGTTAGTTCTTAGAATTAATAGCACAACATTCTCAAGCCTGCAAATCGACCCCCAAAAAATACTTTATTTCATGTTAGATTTCCATGTTATATCGATCCCGGCAAACAATGTGTTAATACATATACTGTAACTCACATGTAATAGAATATCATATTTACGGCTTTATTATTTTTCATTATTGTGGAATGTGGGTCTGATCACAACTTGTAATTGAAGTCCTTAGGACTTTGAAATCTAACCTCCACCTTTTTTCAGTGACGTAACGCTAACGATCTCTTTTTCTATTGGCTCTGTCTAAACCCGTAACTACGGTCTACACTAATTGATCGTTCGCAAGGCCGCAAATCCAACGTTCTACGAACGAGCTACGAATTACGTCTCAAGCCTGTATCTAGCAGCCCGTTCTAATTTAATTACAACGTAACTCGCCCAAATTTAAAGCCAACAGCAGCCGCTGCGAGCTTCACGTTGGAGTTACGGCTTCAAATTGAATAGTGCTGGGAGTCATTTCAATATAAGATTTTCTCTAAAAACGTGTTTATGTTCGCGTCTTACATATTTGGTAATGTGACAATATAAATATAAGAGTCAGTCCAACGGAGCTTGTTCTAATGTACTAATGGGAATGGGAATCCTAATAATTACTGTTCTATCTATTCCTCATAACTCCCTAGAGCCACATAGGTACTTGGTAATGTATTTACTACATAGTTTATAAACATGTTTTTACCAAATTATTTGAGCAGTCACAACAGGTAAATGTATAATAGTAATTGGAACAAATTCAAGGAAATATTGGGTAACTACAAATTGGTAAATCACATTAGCAGTAGCTTAAATATAAAGAACCAGATTGTTTGCAATATTGTAAATAGCTTGGAATTACTGTAGTGGCGCCATGTCAAATGTAATGATTCGTTTACTAGACAACTAGTACAGTATTGAAATGTATTTAGTTAATAGAATAAGAGATGTCCTTGTTACGTGAAAAGCGCCTTGGTTTTTATATAGGTTCAAAATGGCCAATATGGCAGCCTAAATGGCTTGGCTTAGAGTCAAGTTCTAAAAAAAACACGCTATAGATTATAGATAGCTGAAAAGTTACTTGTGCTTTGACCTTGCTAACTAGTTTAGGCTAAAAAACACCTTTGTATCCAGTGGCGGAGTTATAGAATGGAGGGCCCTGCTTAGCATCCATCCTTACATAGCACCCAGTCAGTAGTCATCCCCTTGCAGAATCAACCCCACACAGAACCAAACTCTTCTTAGCACCCACGTCACATAGCACCTACCCTATGTCCTTTGCTTCCCCCTCACAGAACCCATTCTCCTGTACTTTGCTCTCTCACATATTCCCTGATACACATCCCCAGCATGCTGAACTGCTCCACACTGCCACTTCTTGGAGCTTCAGTAAAATGCTCTTTTTTAAACAGACACAAACCAAATACTGGCCCAGGGGAGGCTGGATGGGGGGGGGGGGGGGGGGGGGGGGGTGCTACCAAGGGGAAGCTATTTGTATCTTATTTCTATTCAAGCCAATGCAGGAAAGTCTCAATAAAAATGTTAATCATCCATACTTCCAACCCATTAAACAAATGAATGAATATATTAAAAGAAAATATTAGATTGCATGTACAGTAAATACAAATGAAGGTATGTATATTGTGAGTGCTGCTACTTGTTTTAGAACTTGATGTTGATGAGTTTTGTTTTTGAAAAATGCACAAAGTTAAATCCTTCAAAATGTCTGTCACAACAAGTAATCGTTTCTTTTAATTAAATTGTCTGCAGCAACCTGGCTAAATAATTTACAAACTAGCATTTTGTTTAGGAACATTGAACCATTATCAGTGAAAAAATATGGTTATATTAGACAAAACAAAATCAAAGTGTGTATCCTTACTGTGCTGGAGCATCCGTTCTTATTACACCATGATTTGAAATTAAATTACTTGCCATTATTTCAGTACATTGGAGACTTCAATACAGTAATTTAACATGTTCCTTTGGCTTCTTCTGTCCTCATATAATGACATTGTTTTGTTACATTCAATTACAAGATTTTGAAATACATTCATTCAGAAATGTGGTGAGCCTGCATTGTATGAGATTTATTTTTGGTGATCAATATATCAAAGTGATCATTATATGAACCTTTGTTTATAAAGAAAACAAGTTTGTTTTGATACAATGAGCACCCATAACTAAGTTTTAAACAGTAGATAAACTCATGGAACTACTATTTTTTAAACATTTTGTATCCATTTTTGAGAAAACAGGGAGCTGCCATTTAATAATTTTTGCTTTGTGATGTTGATGCCAATAACATATTAGAGAAATACCGTATGTGACTGATTAGCAATTGGTCTTACAAATTATAGGCTCAATTGTAGAAACATATTCTGATGTCTGGATGCCATGGATATATTATGTTATGTACTATGGAAATCAAATGAATAGAGTTTTAATTGATGCAAGAAGATTCAAATATAGTATAATTTAAAAGTAAAGGTAATTACAAGTAGTCTAGACCAATCTTGCCCAAGGGATTACCTTCCCTGGGCCAGCACAAGATGTACATGAAACTCTAGGCCTTTCTCATTTCCAGCCCAGGGCTACCCATGTGATAACCATGGTTTTATGTTTGGACGGCTAGGGTCTGGAGACCTTCATCCCCAGTGAATACCCCATGTTCCTGTGTGTTTTGGACATTGTGTGGCAAACCACTTGTTGTACTGATTACATCCATCTTAAACACTTTTGAAATTGGTATACATTTTTTTAGATGTAGTTTTGTTATTTCTATAATGTGATACAATTATTGTTTGGAAGGTCTTAGAGGCCTACTGTGAAACTAATACAATGGGGATGTTCAGCATTGAACACCTCCTGCTGAGTGAATAGGTTAGTTGGCCTTCATATCTTAATTATGTTACCCTTTATTACTCTGAATCTAGATTCATTGAATTATTGGGCCCTTTTTGTTATCTCCTGTATATCAATCCCTGTGTGTTTCAATAAAGGGCATTACACCTTTGAAAGCATATAAGTGTGTCAGTTGTATTTCGTGTGGTGGGAAAGAGCTATTTAATCACTTTGCTCCAGGCTAATCCTGCATCTACATTCCAGAACTGCATTCCTGCTCTACATAGATCCTGAAGAAAGTTTTCTTCCAGGGGAATCCCTAGCATAGATACACAGATGAGAGGACCTAACCAAATCTATTCATTGGCTGGTCCAGCTTGTCACTCCTCTTGACAATGTTATTTATAAAAACTGCATTTTACCTCTCAGCCACCCCATAATTTCAATTTGATCATTTTTGTAATAGGGAGATCATTGCCCATAATTGCTAATTACATAATTGCTCAGACTGGAGGGAGTAATTATATTGAATTAGATAAATTATTCCATATCGGCTAACTATAATCAGTCATTTGTTTTGTACATGGCTTACATTGAAGACAATAAGTGAAGCCCCATGACATATTTACTACTCATCAGCAATATTCTCTCTATTAGAGTGGGTGGATCTGTAAGGCTGACTGACAGGAAAATATTGCAAACTTATAATAGAATGTAATGTATTAAGTAGTTGTTATTGTTTATAGTTTTAAATGTTACCATACTTGGAATCTCTGCAGTATCACTTTATTATAGCTATTTAGACTGACCCATCTATTAACTTTTATGTTAAAGTTAGTTGCTCTCTTTATTATAAATTTTCATAATTATATATAAAATATAAACTTGTTTTAACAGTAGTCTAATAGGTGAATTGCCCAAAAGAACAGAAAAAATAAAATGGCAGCCCCCTCTCTCATCAAACTAAAAGTAAACTAGACAATTTTATAACTTTTAGGTACAGATTTGAAATTATTAAAGTGTGCTCTTTCATTTAAATTATGTTTTAGAGATACTTTCATTTTTAATATTAATCAAAATAAACCATAAAATCCTATAGTTTTCAATGGGATTATTTATATATTTTATACCAAAAATTGCCAAAATATGTCATAAGCAACAACTTATTCAAATAAACCTTTATATATCATATGATTTACAATTTTATTTTACTCACCCCTTTTGAGTCAATCATTCCTGGCTTTGAGTTAAACTTTACTGTCTTCAAACGCGCTCGTTCTTTCCTTTCGACCCTGGTAAAAATGCAAAATAATATGAACAGTATGAATTTAGATGGGATGATATTGACAAAAATGGTCCGAAAGTAGAGAAAATACTTTGGATTCAAATTGTATTATTTTTCGTTGTAGAAAAACCTTTAAACATCTTATCACATCTTATCATATCGTTTTCTACATCATTTATTTACAAATTAACCCTATGTTGTTAACTGATGAAAGGACATCAATTGGCCGTAACCAGTGGACGCAAGGTATCTGAACATGAGATTTTTATTCAGAGCATTTGCCAGACACAAAAGCTTACTTTCATGACAGAATACATTGATTATTATATAGAATGTGTGTTGTCAACAGTTACATTCAAGCCCACAAGCCCATACTGTCCTTAAGGTCGGACCAGTGGAATTAAAACATCACCTATGGAAATGCCCGCCAATAAATAAATTCTGGCCTATAATCATAGCAATCCATCAACAATCCTATTGCACTCCCATTTCATCATGACTTCTTCTCCTTGTGAGAATATACAATATTATATATTATATAATATAATGAGAGACAAGCCCAAACAAAAGCACACTGGTATAGTAAACAACAACATATTCTTTGAGTGGATAGTTTCTACCACAGAGAAAACAAAGTAAATTAATAATTTTCTGATAAATGGGAACCAATGCAACAAAAAACAATTAAACATGCTTTCAACACACCTCATGGATGCTAATACATAATCAACAAACCAGTAAAATCAGTGAGATCATATATGGGATATGGGACAACTGGGTGTGAGAGGAGTAGCAGTTTCATTCTGAAGTTTTGTATAATCAACATGGTAGAATCTACGGAGTCTCTCGCCATATCCACCTCCACTTGCTTGAGCCTACTGTCTCACACACTGCCATCTTGCATCTTTTTAGCCTCCTGCATCACACCTAAACCCTTTAGATTATAAGGTTGCAAATTTACATTCTGTAAGGTGCTTTAGTGAAAGCAGTATGTATAATAGATTTTAAGTTCAAACACCCATCATTATTTTGCATTGTATTAATATTGTTTTTGCCTTGTATTTAACCCCTGTATAGCTCTATGGAATATGTTGGCGTGTTACAAATAAAGTATAATAATATAAATAATAACTCCCAATGTCTGCCTTAAACTTCAACATATTAATACATAATTAAGTGACTCCCCAACCAAGTGAAAAAGTTTAATGTTTTGTTTTATAAGTTTTTATTATTCATAAAAATTTAAAATATTTTTTCTTTCTTATGGAAATATAATTTTAGGTTTATATAACTGTATTTTCCATTTCCTTCCTGTGTATTAAACTATTTTATGATCTCTACATGCATAAAAAAAATAAAAGATGTTTATTCTTTCCTTTGGGAAAATGCTTCAAAATATGAATAGTTCGAATGTAACTGGGATGGTATTGACAGGATAGTTCCAAAAGTAGAGAAAATACAGTTTAATGCATATTCTATTATGTCTTTGTTGTAGAGGTACTTTACACATGAGGAAAGCAATTGATTCAACCCAGATCTCACCGAGGAATTAGCTGTGGAAGTATTTTTGTTGGTTTATGGGTTTTATAAAAGGCTCTTAAGCAAAATCATGAAAGTTTGAGTACTTCTGAACACGTCTTCCTAGCAGACAATAAAAAAAGACATTGAACTGTTAATCAATATTATTTTATACAAGCTTTTCATTCCCTATTTTTTAAATATAGAACACAACATAATTTCCACAAATATACAATGTGTATAAAAAGTGACATCAACTCTGGAATACAAACCACAAAAAGTAAAACGAGTACCACTAGTTATCATCTACATCCACAACATGAAAGTTTGTGGAAAATATCGAAAGAACTTCCTAAACCGAAAATATTCTCCTTATGAGAATACATAATTGTCCCACCATACTCACAAACCAACAACCTTATTAAATTGCAATTCAGCAAATTGTAAAGGGCTCTATTTAAGCACATAGCATATTTTTTTACAGAAGTTTTTAGTTAGTGAAGACCTTGCTTTTGGATAGAAGTTCATTAACTAAAAAGTTCTGTAAAAAAATATGCTCTGTGCTTAAATAGAGCGCTTTTTTTAATTTGTCGAATCGCAATTTAATAAGGCTGCAAGCTTCTACTACTGAAGCTGCTTCCACTACACTAGCTGAAAGACCCAACGAAAGTACAATGACATATTATACTACTACATATTCCAAACCTTGAGCGGATATTTCCCACCACAGACAAAACAACATAGGCAAATCGTTTTATAAAAAATGGGAACCATTTATCAACCAATTGTCACCAATACAACAACAGCTAATTAAAACATGTTTTCAACACACCTCATGGATCCTAATACAAAATCAGTAAAATCACTAAGATCATATATGGGATATGGGACACCTGGGTGGGAGAGGAGTAGCAGTTTCTGTCGGAGCTCTTGTATAATCAACATGTTAGAGGCTACGGAGTCTTTCATCTCACCCAGTGTCTACTTCAAGTTTAAACATATTGATGCACCCAAACCAAGTGAGAAAGTTTTGTTTTCCAAGTTTATTATTTATAAAAATGTTAAAAAACATTATTAGTGTTTTTCTTTCTTATGGAAATCTAGTGTAGATCCAGCACACTAGTACACCAAGGAGGCTCCCTATTTGGGACAGCAATCAAGATATAACCTTGAGTAATTAAGTGTAGTATGGTACATTAAGGATCTTCAGTGATGCAACATGAGAATCCAAGAAGTGAAGGGCTTTAAAAGCCCACAAAACGCTGCAGAGATCAGCCCTTGAGGAAGCCTAGGAGGGGGTCTAGGCGAAACGATATCGTCGGCATTATCCTTTTCTTAATATGGACATCTAGAAATTTAAGTGTGTAAATTCAGCAATCAAGATATAACTAATAATACTAAAACCATAAGTACTTACTGATACAGCTGAATGATGGTGCAGTGTGGCTGCAGCTTCTTATCTTAACTTATTTATATTTCTTAGTTTATTCCTCAAGCCACATAGTGGCATGGAGTATCACCTAAGAAGTTGGACAATAATATATTGCAGAACACTACTATTAAGAGGATGTCCATGGAAGCATTTTGTTTTTGTTCCATATTTTCTTCTATATATGGGTGTTTATTATTCAGTAAACGTAGTATTACAGCTGGATAAGCAATATGAGGAATACTGAATAGCATTTATTTGATTGGTATATTCTATGGTATTGGGCAACACCATGTCAATAGCCTTACTCATTATAGGGATATTGTTATTCCATACATTATGGCAATATTTTTATTGACCCCATTCATTGTCCTACATTTACCATTAAAATACGTAACTTTATGCAATAAAATGCTTTCAGAGCTTTTGATCTATTTATATGGTCCCTAGGTTTCACTGCACCATTATATAATTATCTCATTACAGTTTTTATAAACAGCAGCGTTTTTGATGATTTTTAAATATCCTAAAATAAAATTTAATTAATATGTTGATACAGTGTTATGATCATATTTAGCTTATGGAAATCTAGATTTGACTGAAATCTATCAGTTAAGATTATCAAGTCTTTGTCCATAGTTATGTTTCTCAATATAGGTACAACATCCATGTACCAGCAACTTTGGTTCCAGAGTCTTGTCAAATTAGCCTTTTTGATGGACCATGGATTGATAGAAACTTAAATAAAACAAATATTAAATCTAAATTAAGTATAAATTAAACTATTAATGAAATACAATAGTACAACTGAAGTAATCTGATGGTATTGACTTCAAGTACACTTTCTTAATTTTGACCAATTGGTTGTGTACCTTATTATATTTTATACAATGGACTATGTGTATGGTCAAACACATTCAAAGGTGTGTTCATTTATATAACTGTATTTTCCCTTTGCTTCAAGTGCATGAAATTATATTTTGATCTCTACCTGAATAAAAGCATGCTTATTCTTTCCTTTGGGAAAGATGTCTCAAAATATGAATAGTTTATCATTTAGCTGGGATGGTATTGACAGAATTGTTACAGAAGTAGAGAAAATGCAGTTTAGTGTATACTCTATTCTTTCTTTGTTGTAGAGATAATTTACACACGAGGAAAGCAATTGATTCATCCCAGATCTCACTGAAAACCCACTAAGGAATTAGCTGTGGAAGTATTTTTGTTAAATTATATGTTTCATAAAAGGCTCTTAAGCAAACGCATGAAAGTTTGAGTACTTTTGAACACTTAGCAGACAATAAAAAAAAAATCATTGATTTGTTAATCAATTAATATCATTCCTTTCTCATTTAAATATAGAACAAAACATAATTTCCACAGCTGTGTACAGAGATGTACAATGTGTTTAAACAGTGAGAGCCATCACCTCTGGAATACAAACAGCCACAAAAAGTAAAAAGAATAACACTCGTTGTCATCTACACCATCCCGAATTGAAACTCTCAACTTAAAATATAAAAAGAGCTTACTAAACCAAAAATACAACTAACCCTGACCTATTTTACAGTGTTTTTTATGTTTCCTGCTCAGATATTTTTGGAAACCCCCTTCGGCGCTCCCTGCATAAGTCGTATGGGGTCGACAGGGATGAGCACCTACGGCGCTCATCTCCACCAGCGCAGCGAGCGCCTTTGGCACTCCCTACCTAAGTCATACGGGGTCATAGGGATGAGCGACTACGGCGCTTATCTCCACCAGTGCAAGAAGTAGCTTTGGCGCGCCTTGCCTGGCCGCAGTTGCTGCGGGCTCGCTTCGAGAGCCTGCAGTTTCCCTATTGTGTTACCAACAGGTTTTGGCAAGCCCGCGCTGCTGAAAACTATATATGTGATTAGAGCTCGTATTTTTTTTACATTTGAAAAACATGTTGCACATTTTTAAATGTAATTCCTAAAAATAATACATTTTATAAATATATAAAAAAGAGAGAGCCCATAGCGATTTTTTTATATTATCACAATGGCTATTAATACAACTTGTTTTCCAGAGCACATTTATATATGATGTGTGGTTTACATTTAATATAATGACATCACTTGTATAGGTATCAGTTACAGGAGGTTTAAAAATATCTATATTCACTCACTGTTATTAAAAACAAACATTTCAGCATTTTTCAATGACATTTAAGTGATCTATTAGCAGATAATGTATAAATCACATCTGCCATTGCAATCACTGTCAGCCAAGAAGAGCTACTTAATGCATTAACAGCAGGCTCTGATTCTTCTGTTCAGATTACATTTTCTTATTTGTGCAGGAGATCAGCATATTTACGAAATGCTATTATGGTGGGTAGAATTACAACAAACATCTATAAATATGAAAAATGTTCTTTGCAGACACTCAGCATATATCACGAAAGTGCTGAATTGCTTTGTTACTATGACATTTTATTTATACTCAAGGGGAAACTGTGATCATTGCACCCCTTGCTTCATAAAATATGCAAAGGTTGCCATACAACTGTCCAGCCATATACAGTATCTCACAAAAGTGAGTACAACCCTCACATTTATGTAAATATTTTATTATATCTTTTCATGTGACAACACTGAAGAAATGTCACTCTGCTGCAATGTAAAGTAGTAAGTGTACAGCCTGTATAACAGTGTAAATTTGCTGTCCCCTCAAAATAACTCAACACACAGCCATTAATGTCTAGACCGTTGGCAACAAAAGTGACTACACCCCTAAGTGGAAATGTCCAAATTGGGCCCAAAATGTCAATATTTTTTTCCAGCACTGCATTAAACCTCATGGGCATGGAGGTCACCAGAGCTTCACTGGTTGCCACTGGAGTCCTCTTCCACTCCTCCATAATGACATCACAGAGCTGGTTGATGTTAGAGACCTTGCACTCCCCTACCTTCCATTTGAGGATCTCAATTTTGGTCTGACTAAGGGCATAATTAGGCGGGAAAAGAAACATACAGTGACTTGCCAAAGTATTCACCCCCTTAGCATTTTTCTTATTTTGTTGCCTCACAACCTGGAATTAACATGGATTGTTTGAGGATTTGCATCATTTAACATAACATGCCCACAACTTTGAAGATGTTTTTTTATTGTGAAGCAAACAACAAATAGGACAAAATAACAGAAAAAGTCAATGTGCATAATTATTCACCCCCTAAAGTCAATACTTTGTAGAGCCACCTTTTGCGGCAATCACAGCTCCAAGTCGCTTTGGATAAGTCTCTATGAGCTTGCCACATCTTACCACTGGGATTATTGCCCATTCCTCCTTGCCAAACTGCTCCAGCCCTTTTAAGTTGGATGGTTTGCGCTTGTGAACAGCAATCTTTAAGTCTGACCACAGATCTTCTATTGGATTGAGGTCTGGGCTGTGACTAGGCCATTCCAACACATTTACATGTTTCCCCTTAAACCACTTAAGTGTTGCTTTAGCAGTGTGTTTGGGGTCATTGTCCTGCTGGAAGGTGAACCTCCATCCTAGCCTCCAGTCACGCACAGAGTGGTACAAGTTTTGCTCAACAATATCCCTGTATTTAGCACCATCCATCTTTCCCTCAACTCTGACCAGTTTCCCAGTCCCGGCTGCTGTAAAACATCCCCACAGCATGATGCTGCCACCACCATGTTTCACTGTGGGGATGGTGTTCTTTGGGTGATGTAATGTGTTGGGTTTGCAACTTTATGGCTTGAGTGGGAGATTTCCTAGGGGTGCAATATTATTGAGGCCTTAGACTCCTACTGAAGAACATTACAAACTAGAATATTGCCCGTCAAAAAATGACGGCAATTAAATTGTAAGTGAGCTATGCTGTTTGGCTTATGGTAATGAAATAAATAATAAATTAATAAAGGAATATACTTTACCTATTTTGAAGTAATATATGCAGGAAGCAATATCCGGAAGAGCTGACAATCTGTTTTCATGTTGCTGCAGCATACAATGTGTGTTTTCACTGCTGTGGAGCTGGTGTGTAAGTGTCAGCAATGTGTGCAGTGTGTTGTGTAAATAGTGTGGTTGCGCGAGAAAAAGCCATTAGGGTAGCTGTGTACTTCTGCATTGTCAAAGTTAGTGTTGTAAAATGGCGCCTAATGTGTGTGGTACGCGGCTGTTGGTGATTTAGCGTCCTAGTTCTTGCACCTCGTACGGCTTTTTCGGAAAATCTGTATGTGTTTTGTGGTGTTTTGCGTGTTTGGGGTCCTGTAGCCTCGTTTTTGTTTTTTTCGGCGGCCATTTTTTCTCTTGCTTAGGAGATTTTCGGGCGTCTAAACTCTTGAATTTCGACTTAAATTCAGGTGTAACTTCACTTTTAGAGGTGAGTGCCCCCCCTTTCTGTGGGTAAGCTTTTTATGTGTTTGTTGTGTGTATTTTGTGTGGTTTGAATGTTTTCATGTGCGCAGGTTTCGGGCGCTAATGTAGTATTTTTGCGAGGTCATATACTTAGGGCCTCATTCTATTATCGGCCGCAGCCGTTGCGGGGCCGCAAGGACCGGCCGCAAGCTATTCTGCTATTCTATTCCCTTACGGCCGGGGATTCCGGCAGGCTTGCGGCCGGTGCCTTGCTATCTCTTGCGGCCGCTCGCGCCGGAGGAAAGCCTTTGATCTAAAACGGCCGCAAGAGATTTGCAATTCAATTGCTCCGGGAAACCTCTCTGCAAGGCTAAAAACGAGCCGCTGCTTACTTGCAGGAAAGAGGTCTCGCTAGCACCAATTAAGCACATAAAATAGCTTAAATAAAGCCATCCTGCACTTTGAGAAGACTATAAAGGGATTTTAGGTGTTAGAAAAAATAGCACATAATTATCCTGTACTCAAATCCGTAAAATATTTCATTTTTAATATCCGTAAAATATCTATGTAAGAAGTCCAGAGTGCTTGGAGCACCTCAGACACACCCACGCCGCAGCCGGAAAATAAACAGTTAATTTGAACTCGGGTTTGGGCAGATGTGCAAGCTTGAGAGTGGGTTCCTTTTAATCCTCATGTCCCCCAATATGATCCCTAGCATTTACAAAGCTGTACAGTGCAGGCTTGAATTTATTTTTGAGTTTTTATATTTCACAGATTACGGCCGGTTCCAAGATATGCGGCCGGCCGTAAAAGGAGATCCTTGCGGGGCCGTATAATAGAATCGCGAGTTAACTGAACCCCCGCAAGGAATCGCAGCCTTACGGCCGATTTACGGCCGATAATAGAATGAGGCCCTAAGTCTGTAAATGTTGCGTCGCGGAGGGAACCTCCACCTCCGCAAATGCGGCCCCTCGCTTTGCGCGGGCCTAAAGTTTGCCGTAGCTGGCAAGGAGCGCCTTGCCAGCAACTGCGGCCCTCGCTTCCCGAGTGCTGTAGCCTCGTTTTCGTTTTATTCGGCGGCCATTTTTTCTCTCACTTAGGGGATTTTCGGGTGTCTAAACTCTTTTATTTGGAGTTAAATTGAGGTGTAACTTCAGTTTTCGAGGTCCTGTGTGCCCCCCCCCCTTGCTGTCGGTAATCTTTTTATGTATTTGTTGTGTGTATTTATTGTGTTTTTGGTGTTTTCATGTGCGCGGGTTTCGGACGTTTTTTGCGAAGTCGTAATGGGTCATAACGTGTCTCGTATTTTGGTTTCGTAACTCCGTACATTTTGCGAGGTCCGCAGTTGCTGGCAAGGAGTGTCTTCGACGCTCCATGCCAGCAACTGCGCTGCGTGAGCCCGCAGCGTTAGCAACAGCCCGCATGCACACAATTATATATGTGATAATCCACATCTGCTTAAAGCAACTTGCCAATAGAATACCAAATGTTTTTACAAGGACCTTTTACGGCAAATGCAACAGAGAAGGGTTAAACCTACTCTTTGTTTTATTCTGCAGCGCAATATCTCAATGTGATGTAATTCAATTCACTTAAATAGAAACACAATAAAAAATAAGAAGAGTACAAAACACAGCCAGTACGTTTTAACCCGTCGGTATTCGAGACCAGTAGTACTCAATGCAAAGACATTTGCAGGGAGCTTGTGATTTTTGGTCTTTTCATAGCCTGCAGAGACAAGCAAGATTGAAATAGGTGAGCTGAAGGAATAACTGGGCTATATAAAAACTTACAAAAGAAAGACATATGCACACATATTCATGAATTATTTCCACTTTGGTTAATTGCTCTTTTTGCCGAAGTAAAGCTGCATTGCTGAATTTCATATATTCCTAAATCACATAAACTCAAACAATGATATCCCTAAACTCTGTCTTTTCATTTGAAACATAAAAAAAACAGACCGCACATCCCTAAAATCAAGAAAAGCTCAGAGCTGACTCTACAAAGCGCATTAAGGCATTTTTTACATCACACAGCATTATTAAAGATAATAAGCTGTTAAAATTCATGCAATATTTCTCTAATCTCTTTTTATGAGGTGATGACTTAATTATGTGCTGTGAAATTAATTGACTTATTGCTTCTGCTTAGTGGCATTTCTGCTGTGGTATATCTTTAAAATAGACAAGATTTAGCATTTCGCTCACGTAAACCATGCCACCTACGAGCTAAAGTATTTGAATACTTATCATTGCTAAGCATTCAGCATTTTTTTTACAGTAAACTGTAATTACCAGTTCATACATGGATAATAGATTATCTTGCAAACCTGTATATCTCTCTCGGATTTGAATGCCCTTTCTGTATATCTCTATTTACGCATAGAAAATCAAATTATAGATCTCTTTGTTATTGCTTCCAGGTCTATTTGTCCTTCAAAATGTTTTTCTCCTTAAGATTTACATAGCATTTTACCTTTTTTTTTCTTTGCTTTTTCTAAGCAACAAGCCTCGACAGAATCTGGAAATTTGTTTTTATGCAACTGTGATTTCTATCTCTACGGGAAATGATCTTATCTCATAGTATCTTATAGTATTAGATCAAGATATTCACTGAATATTTCTGCTGCTTGTGATCTTTATTATTATTGCTCGTATCTGGATCACTCTTTTTGAGTGAGACCAGAGTGATAAACAACTTGATAATTCTCCTTGTGGAGGGCTAAAAGAGGCTGCTGGGTGACCAGGCCCAAGGAACAAAAGTACTTACCGTATATACTCGACTATAAGCCGAGGCACCTATTTTACCACAAAATACTGGGAAAAATGAGTGACTCGAGTATAAGCCGAGGGTGGGAAATGTGCTGCCCCCTGTGTCCCTCTTGTGCCCTCTGTGTCCCCCTCTTGTGTGCCCTTTTTTGTGTGTCCCCCTCTCTCTCCCCTGTGTCTCTTCTCCCCTCTGCCTCCCCTATGTAATGTAAGGTTATGTAACCTTCCTGTGGGTGTGCAAAGCTGGATTTTACTTTCCTGCATTTAACTTTGTAAGTACACTGAACTTTGTATGTAACACATATTTTTCTAATAATCACTGCCTGTTTCTTACCAAACATTTGCAACCCAGTAAACTTATATATACCATCAGGGTGCTCATAAAGTAGGGTTTTATTTATTTTTTTAATAACCAACCAGCAATAAAATCAGTAATGGAATACTAGTCCCAGATACACTAAAATATTATACCAGCGACTTGCCCATCAAAAATGAAGGCAATAAAAAGTGAAGCCTGGCAATGCTGTTTGCCACACAATGGGAGCCTCTCCCCCTCTACTTTACTGTCCTCGAGATGAGCCCCTTTGGAGCTCATCACGGGCCTCGCAATGAGCACCTTTGGTACTCATTGAAAGCCTCACTCCCACCTCTCCCACTGTCTTTTTTTCTAGCCTCATCATGGGCCTTGCAATGAGCTCCCCCCCTGTCTACTTCCTCCCTTGTGTCTCATTTCCCCCTTCCTCTCCCTCCCTTGTGTCTCTTCACCCCTCTCCCTTCCCTGTGTCTTTTCCCCCTCTCCCTTCCCTGTGTCTCTTCCCTCCCTCCCTTATAACCCTCCTCAACCCCCCTCCTCATTCTCAACCTCCCTCCTCAATCCCACTCCTCCTCCTCATCCTCCCTCCTCATCCTCAACCTCCCTCCTCAACCCCCTCATCCTCAACCCCCCTCCTCAACCTCCCTCCTCAACCCCCCATCCTCAACCCCCCTCCTCAGCCTCAACCCCCCTCCTCATCCTCCACCCCCTCCTCAACCTCCCTCCTCAACCTCAACCCCCCTCCCCAACCTCCCTCCTCATCCTCAACCCCCTTATCCTCAACCCCCTCATCCTCAACCTCCCTCCTCAACCCCCATCCTCTTTCTCATCCCCCCATCATCAACATGACATAACATGCAGATAAGGTTCAAAACATATCACCCTTGTGCCTCTAGCCCACTTAGCATGGGCTCCTTCTAAGAATATGAGTGATGTTCTCAGGCTAAGCATAGTGTTGGATTAGGGTACAATGCCAGAAACCCACTCACAGAGACTTGTTTTCCCCTTATATGGGGTTCATCAGTGTAAGTTTTGTTCTGGCAATACTGAAATGAGGCTGGAGATCAGTTATGAAGCATGTCATGGTGTGGTGGAAAGGTGGATGAAATGCCCTCCATTGTATATCCAGTATGGAAAGCAGGCCAAGATACTTGTCTTCTCACAGGCTTTCTCAGTGAACAATGTTTCCACTGCCACTAAAGGTTCTGGGTATATAGTTCAGTCGTGCCTGACTCTCCCTATCCCTAAGGACTAAAGCACACCAGGCATTGTTATTGGTATGTATCTGGTTGTGCTTATCCATACAGTTTTCTTGAGACCAAACATATATACACACATAGGTCTATATGTTTATATATGTTTTCTATAATATGTTGTGTTAATTCCCCCTTTATGCATTTACCTGATGATGTCAGATGCTGCCTCCACTCTCTCTGCATCGCTGTTAACGTTCAACCTGAGGGTTTCATCTCATATCAGTGTTTTTGTGTTCTTTGTGCCTTATCCGTTTATCTGTCATTTAGGAATTATTTCAACTACCTTTATTCAGTATAGATGTATACTTTTGGTGGTGGGAGTGTCATGGTCTGGGCCTGCATGAGTGCTGCTGGCACTGGGGAGCTATAATTCTTTGAGGGAACCCTGAATGCCAACAGGTATTGTGACATACTGAAGCAGAGCATGATCCCCTCCCTTCAGAGACTGGGCCGCAGGGCAGTATTCCAACATGATAACGACCCCAAACTCACCTCCAAGATGACCACTGCCTTGCTAAAGAAGCTGAAGGTAAAGGTGATGGATTGGCAGGTCCTTATTTGCCTATCGGCTAAATGGGCTATAGCCCAGGGTGGCAGTATTTTTTGTGGGCAAAGCTCGGACGCATGTGTACAGTGTGTTCATCATTTTATGTCACTGCTTCCTCACTATCTGAGTGGTATTTGCATCCACCTTAAGGAAGCACAAGCGACTGGGCGGGGCCTGGAGCTGGTGGACGTTAGAGCAGTGGTTACCAAACTGTGCGCCACGGCGACCATTTTAAACATTTAAGCATATGCCTGCTATATTACACAACTTTGAAGAAAGTTTAGGATGGATTATACACAAGCCAGGATTCCCTGCCTCTTATCAGCCTGGGGCCGGTTCCTAGCTTGTGTAGTAGATTTTTTGGGGAGGTAGTTTAACACAACAATCGTTTAATGTATGCATTCCCAGAATGCAGTGTAATAACTTTATTTCTCGGAATTCTGGGCAGGAAACAAGTTATTTTAACTTGTTTTAGATGTTCAAATGTTAACACAAATGTACTATATATATATATATATATATATATATATATATATATATATATATATATATATAAAACCTAATATACATTCAGGAACCTTCCATATCCCATTAACAATTTCTCCTAGTTATATTCACTTAATATATATTATATTTCTCAAGCAAGCAGTCACCTTAAGTTTATTATAAAATATAAACATTAAATAATTGTTAGTAATAAGTGAAAAATAGTAATTTCTAATTGAAAAGCAATAAGACTTTTGCATGATATATTTTTCTAACATTGAGTCCATAACATGTTTTGCCTCTGCTTCTATCCAAATCAAGTTAGCTTTATTTCAAATCAAATCTCCTGGAAAAACTTGGACCTTGACTCCCTAGTAATCTGCCAGATTTATTGTAGATGTGAGTCTTCGTTCCAAAGTTATGAGCAACTGAGGAAATCAAGGCTTCCCAGGCAATACAACTGAGACCAATAATTAAATGTAGCTTGACCATGTTAGAGATAAGTCTGCTGACAGTGTAGGCATCACGCTGCTTAATACCACAATAAAAGCAAAATGAACCCATGCATCTAAAGCTTATATCCAAATACTGGAACCCACAGCTGGGATCATAAATAATATCAACTAAAGAACAACTTGCAAAAAAATATACAAAGAGTAATCCAACAAAGATAGAAACTAAAAGCAAATGTTACAACTAGCTCAGTGGAGAACAAAGGTATATCTAAATTTCCTAAATTATGAACGCAAATGATAGAGGAGAATCAGTAGTGTATGCAAAAAATGTTTTGCCTGAAAAAATACCAAAATAAACATTTACAAACTCACCCTGATGTTTGCTAAATATTTTCAGTTTGCAAGTTGATCCTTTTGTTAGTTGACACACCTAAAAATCCCTGCTAAGATTAGCATAACATTCATAATTCGTTATGGCCAATCAGGGGAAAGCAGAGGTTAGCTGATACATTTGTATCATACTCTGGGGTTCCTGTTTTGCAAAGCAACCTTGGATATTTAGTCTCTCTGTATATATATATATATATATATATATATATATATATATATATATTTCGTTGTGCTCTGATTCAGCTGTGAGCTCAGACCCCACCCAAACATGTGATTCCATCCTTCAGCAAGTACTTCCTTTGAAAGGTCAAACTCTGTACCTGGCTGCTTTCCTGGGTATACTTGGTTATGTAACCTTCCTGTGGGTGTGCAAAGCTGGATTTTACTTTCTTGCATTTAACTTTGTAAGTACACTGAACTTTTCTATGTAACACATATTTTTCTAATAATCACTGCCTGTTTCTTACGAAACATTTGCAACCCAGTAAACTTATATATACCTTTTAAAGAACCATCAGGGTACTCATAAAGTAGTGTTTTATTTATTTATTAAATAACCAACCAGCAATAAAATCAGTAATGGAATACTAGTCCCAGATACACTAAAATATTATACTAGTGACTTGCCCGTCAAAAATGAAGGCAATAAAAAGTGAAGCCTGGCAATGCTGTTTGCCACACAATGGGAGCCTCTCCCCCTCTACTTTACTGTCCTCGAGATGAGCCCCTGTGGTGCTCATCACGGGCCTCGCAATGAGAACCTTTGGTACTCATTAACAGCCTCACTCCCACCTCTTCCGCTGTCTTTTTTTCTAGCCTCATCATGGGCCTTGCAATGAGAGCCTTTGGAGCTCATTGAGAGTCTCTCCCCCTGTCTACTTCCTCCCTTGTGTCTCATTTCCCCCTTCCTCTCCCTCCCTTGTGTCTCCTTTGCCCCTCTTCTCCCTCCCTTGTGTCTCCTTACCCCACCTGTTTTTATCCCCTCTCCCACCCATGTCTCTAACCCCCTCCCCTGTCTTTTTCCCTCCTGTGTCTCTTTCCCCCTCCCCTGTGTCTTTCCCCTTCCCCTGTGTCTCTTTCCCCCTCCACTGTGTCTCTTTCCCCATCCACTGTGTCTCTTTCCCCCTCCCCTGTGTCTCTTTTGCCCTCCCCTGTGTCTCTTTCCCCCCTCTCCCTCCCCTGTGTCTGTTCCCCCCTCACTTGTGTCTCTTCCCCCCCTGACCCCCCCTCAACCTGAGTCTGTTCCCCCCTCCCTTGTGTCTCTTGTCCCCATTTTCATCCCCTGTGACTCTTCCCCCTCCTCTCCCTCCCCTGCCTCTTCCCCCTCCTCTCACCCCCTGTGTCTCCCCCTCCTCTCACTCCCCTATGTCTCTTTCCCCCTTCTCTCCCTCCCCTTTGTCTTTTTCCCTCCTGTGTCTCTTCCCCACCTCTCCCCCATGTCTCTTTCCATCTAAGGGCGCGCTCTGCAGACGCCGAGCTCGGCAAATGCACGGTTCACGCCGCCCATTGGGCATGCGCACAATCCGATCGGCTATGCGATCGGATCGTTGGCAAACTGCAAACTGCCAACGAATCACAGTTTGACAATCATAATATGTGATTTTGCTTTGTTAAGATCAGTGGCAGAACAAGTGAATTTAGAGCCCCAATGAAAAAAAATGACACCCCTCCCTCAGCATGCGAGGGGAGGGGAAGAGATCACTGGAGGGCCACAGGGTGTCAGATTTAGCCACCTGGGTTCACTGGGGGGCAGAGTTACATAGGAGGCCACAGGAATAACTGAAGGGGCTGCGAGGGTTCCTTGGGGGTGAGGGCCCAGGTAGCTGTACAGTTTACACCGGTGGTAGGTCTGCCCCAATATCATTCTGTGGTAGTAAATAAACAATAAACAAATGAAATCCTATTGTATGAGCACTACGATATTACTTAGATTTAAATTAATGATGCCAAGGTCTTAATGTCTTTAGAAAATGGAACCAATGTCCACAGCAATTTTTTTTTTTTTTTTAAATAACATAGTGAAGAAGACTTGGAGAAGTATCTGTACTTTTCATGATATTCAGGATGTACAATAAGAATAATAAGTAATGAATTTGAGGCAATGAAGGGTAGTAAGGAAGAGGCCAGATTGCACCAATTGGCTACTCGTTAACTAGACCTAGGTTCGATTCCAGTCAGGTAATAGCTGTATACTATGGCCTACTGGAGAAGGAACTGACAACCCACTCCAGTATCTCTGCCATGAATACCAAGTGGATCAGCATGGCCATGCACATAAAGATCTACCTGGTGTGTTACAGTCCATGAGGTCAGGGAGAGACACGACTGAACAACACAACATGTCAAAGATTTCTCTTGGAAATATAACCTTAATGTTTTGGTCCTAATACTGGCACCTTCGGTGCTCCTTGCCAGCAACTGCGCCCCTTGCTTTGCGAGCCAGCAAGCATGGGCAACAACTCGTATGCTCACAACTATATATGTGATATTTCAATGTACACAGTGCAACATGGAAGACTATTATGCAAACTAAGGTATACAGGAATTACAGTAAATATCTGCTCAAGGATTGAGAGCTGGCTAAAACACAGGAAGCAAAGGGTTGTGGTAAATGTCTCCATTTTTGCTGATGATATTAAGTTGTGCGAGGTATCTAAATCAGATAATAATGTACTTTCCCTGCATAAATTACAAATATGGGCAACGAGATTTAAATCCAAATAAATGTAAAGGTATGCATTTGGGAAAGAAAAATAGCCATGCAATTTATAATCTTAATGGAGCAAATCTAGGGGTATCAGATATTGAAAGGGATTTGGGAGTGGTTGTAGACAACCACCTAGCTAACAGTGCTCAATGCCAAGCCGCATCTGCAAAGGCAAGTAAAATATTAGCATGTATTAAGTAAGTATAAGTATACCCACTCACATCCGGCTGTTTCAAGCTTAATGGCTATCATCAGTGTGAGGTTGGTTTTGATTTGTGCAATGGATTTGTGTGAGTTGAAGGGGTTAACATATTCTGCTGATGAAGGGGTTAATATATTTTGCTGACACATAGCCTAACCATAATATCATGTGCCTATCCTTGGGATGTTTTTCGACCTTACTAAAACACAAAACATTTCTAGTTGTTCTAAGAAACAGAAAACACCTGATTATTTGTCCTTGTACCGACTAACGTGAACTGTGAAAATCGCTCTAATATCCGCCTTCTTTTGCAAGTATAAAGTCTATGCAATGACGTAGCAATAAACGGAATTAGTACTGAGACTGATTGTGTGTGTGTCTTACATCCAGTACAAATTTCACAGAATTCTGTGTGGGCCTGTATTTCTAAGCCGCCAACAACTGATTAGGAAGCCCCAACATGAGTATAATACAACAACCATTTAATGTATGTGTATGTATTTTTGTGATTCCAGAGCGGTTAATAAGTTGTTAAACTTATTTTTAGACTTGCAGATGGGCTTACAAATGTATTATTTGTTTCTGTACTCTATACGATGGAGGGCTTCTCTTGCTCTTTTGCTCACCATACATTAAATGGTTGTTATACTGTATATACCGGCAGCAGCTCTGTGGTTTTGGTGGAAGTCACACTGCACAAATAATACATTCTTAAGAACAGGATCTGCAATTTATTCAATCATTTTACAGTTGGTATAATTTAATTTACCAAAAATGAAAACCTGCTACTGTTTCTCTTCCAATAAACTTTCCATTGTACAGTTCTTGTCAATTATCAGCAATTATATTAGATACATGACTACAGACGTACCCGAATAATTGTATTTTAATAGATAATTTCCATTTATATTGATGCATTTCTAATGATTTTCTTTTCTTGATGCTGGCACATGGCTCTAATGTTAACTTTTGAAAACATGACCTGTCTCTTAAAATATTCCCTGGTTTGTAGCTCTTTTCATATATACTTAGAGGGACAAGGAAGGTTTCTGCATGTCACTATGTATATAATATCCCTGTGTATTTACTATTTACTATTTTATTAAGAAGAGCTTTGTTTATACTGCCTAAATCATACAAATAGTCGCTGTATGGGTGTCATGATCTTCTACTTCAATTGGACTTGGTAAGAATGTAGTTCAAACCTTTCCAGCAGAACCACGCCCAGGAACTTGCTTCAGCAGACCAGAATTTCAGGAACACCATCTAATCCCTTCAAATTAATGCACAGAATTACACTTACACCTTGTCTATGTAAGTACAGATACCACTGTCATACCTTAATTAATTGGCACATTTTATACAATTTTCTGGAACACAGGCTGGCCAATCAGAAAGCCCATCCATAAATAATAGACTGCCCCTTGCTTACTAGGAAAACCCTGTACCTCTGATGAGATCAGATCTTTAATCTCATCCTGTTGATTATATTTAGGTGAGCTGAGTGAGTTGTCCATAGATAACAACACAGTAACATACTAGCCTGCCCCTGCTTACTGGAAACCCCTGTACATCTGATCAGATCAGGTCTTTAATCTCATCCTGTTGATTATATTTAGGTGGGCTGAGTGAGTTATCACCAGATAACAACATTATGACATAATAGACTGGGGCAATAGCCTGCAGACTAGCTAATATGTTTTTTACAACAATTCCTATAACATGAAACATAATACATAAACCAACATACATACAGTATAACAGTAATCATATTTTAACCATAAGCACTAAGAAATACATAATAATAAAAAAAGGGTACTCATTTTTTCAGTCCAGGCCTAAGACATAATCCAAACAGTCAGGCCCTTGGCTTGACAATGGGTCTGCCATCTTCAACTCACGAAGACACAGACTCTGTACCACTGAGTTATTTCATACTAACCAATTAGTGACCATCTCTCAGCAGCATTTTGTAATATGCTGCTGAGGTATGGCCCTTATAGGCTAGGACACTACACTGCATATCCTGCTCTACAGAGTATGTGTACTCTGCAGTGGGCAGACCCATACAGGGACTATTTGTTTGTTTGATTAATTTTATTTTGTTTTATTTTCCCTACTTAACTCTATGGAGTTGCAATGTGGACCCTTCTCACTCAAACTGTCCCTTTAGAGCATGTATCTGCGTGAGGTGGGCAGGCAGCAAGATATGAATCTCAATATTGCATCTTCTAATTCAAACAATGCAACGAGTAGATTCCTACTGGTCCACATCTTATGTGGTGCTGGCTTCTGTACTAGAAGTTGGAACACATGGCAATAAGAGCCAATAAGAAGCAGCTGGCCATGTTATGTGCATTAGAAGAAACAATATGGAGATTCACAGTTTTCTGTCCACCACCTGCATTATCTGCATGATCTGGTCTTTCTTTATATTCAAAAGAATTGATATAAAAAGACAGCCCAGATAATCCCATGATTGTCTATCCCTTTGTTTCATGTGACGTTTCACTACAGAGGAAGATAAATCCATCCCAACTCTCACTTAATTGTAGTTTTTCAACACTATAGACCACTTATGTGTAATGTTTAAAACAGGATATTTTAACTATATGATAGAAATGTTTGCACTACAATTGCCTTTTATTTAATGACACACTATTAGTTTATGGTCTTACAATAAAAGTGCCTCTTAAATTTATTTAATTACTTTTCAAAACTAATTGTGATTTATTGAAACATTTATGATTCCCTTGTTTTTCTATTAGATTGATGGAATCACATATTATAATTGTCAAACTACGAGAAGTCATCGCACTTTGCGAGCCGTTAAGGCACTAAAACTGGCAGCATTTGGGCGATGAGTGACAAAGGTGCTTATCGCCTGCAAGCCCCACGTAGCAAGGCGAACCATTAAGGCACTAAAACTCGCAGCACTTGGGCGATGAGCGCCACAGGCGCTCTTTGCCTGCGAGCCTCACAAAGCAAGGCGAGCAGTGGAAGCAATGAAACACGCAGAACTTAGCCAGAAAGGAGCGTCAAAGGTGCTCCTGCGAGCCTCGCAAAGCGAGGAGAGCAGATCACACATTGAAACACACGGGACTTAGCCTTCAAACACTTAGGAAACGCAGGATCACCTTAGGCTGCAAGCAGTTGACGAACGTGGGACTTAGACACAGGACTTAGAAAAAAAAAATACGAGACACTACAAGCAAAAAACACGAAAAATACACAAAATATATAAAAAAAAAACATCAAAAACATAACACACAGCACGGGGGGGACAGCCAGGGTGTCTGGGAGTGAGGTAGAACGCAAATTTAAGTTGATTTTGCTGAGTTTCGGCACTCGAAAATCGACTAAGCAAGAAAAAAATGGTGGCCAAACAAAATTTAACAAGGCTACACAACCCGGCACCGCGCAAAACACCGCCAACTGCATACCACTTTCACCCAGGCATGTACGAGGTACTAAATACACTATTACAAAGGATGGCAAATGCACATAGACAAACTACACAATTTTACACCCCTAACTTTCAACTAACAACATTACGCATCTAAAGTAGCGATTTACACAAATAAACCAACGGTTTGCCCTCGCGCACGCAGCCTATTTCTAATGCACAGTTGGGACATTCATAATACTATCTCCTCAGACCAGAATCAGTCCCACTGGACATTATATGCTGCAGGACAATAAAAAATGTTACCTCTTCAGGCTATTGATTGTTACATCTATTAATTAGAAAAAAAGTTAACTATAATAATTTTTTATTCAATTAATTCATTAATTATTATTTAAAAAAATAGGGAGAGGAGCCAAAGGACACACGAGGAGAGGCTAGCAATGAGCGCCAAAGGTCCTTAGAGTATAAAAAGCTTAACATTGTGTGTCAAACAGCATTGCCATGGCTTCAAATTTTATTGACCGTCATTTTTTGACAGGCAAGTCGCTAGTTCCCATATATTGTCCAAGAGAAACTGAATGCTCTGTGCAGAAATATACATTTACATTGCAATCTATTATATACATGTTCAACCCCTAATACTTGGCACAAAATGAATCAAGAAACCTAAAGTCACTCAAAAACATAGGAGCATTATTGTACGTTATTAATGTATCTATACAATGTCATGATAATAAACTGAGCTGCAAGTGTATCAGATAAGTGATATTATTCTTCTGCTAGTGAATGGAGAGTCCAAAATAATATTGAACCCGCAACCCCCCCGCAAATTCTCTGCAAAACGCTAAGGCCTGCGAGTGTCATTAAATGCAACAAAAATGTGTAGATGGGCAGATGACCCATAGGTTGAAAAGATCACCTTTCTATAAAAAAAATGTCCTTCTCTCTAATAAATTAAGAATTCCCCTTCACAGAGGGCACCTAAACTGTTTTGGGCCCCGGTGTACACGTCTGACCCTTATAAGATTACATTTTACTGTCAAATTTTCTTCAAAAAATATATTTTGAATAAATACCATATGTTATAGGTAGAATACATACCTTCGTTTGCTGGGTATGACGCCCATCTCCTCACTGTCGCCATCTTGCATCACCCGTCTGGCTTGCCACCATTCATCATCAGAAGCGTTAATCACATGTAGGATGTCTCCATATTTAAAGCTGAGCCCTTGGCTAGGGAGGCCACTATCTTTGCTTTTGTCATAGTCAAACATGGCTCTATATATAAGAAAGACAAAAAAAAGGAGAATTGTAAGTTAAAGAACCAAAAGGAAAGGAACATATACAGTACATGAAACTACACAATTGTAGACAAAATATTAATAATAATAATAATAATAATAAAAACACATCCTAAGAGAGTCATGTCAGTTCGGTTCTTAGAATTTTACATTAGAAATGACATTATAGTATTATCTTGTATTTTATCATTGAGATATTTGTATACTGGTATTTGAATCTATCTATCTATCTATCTATCTATCTATCTACCTATCGACCTATCTATCTATATTAATATCTATCTATCTATTTATATTAATATCTATCTATCTATATTAATCTATATCTATCTATCTATCTATCTATCTATATATATCTATATTAATCTATATCTATCTATCTATCTATCTATATTAATCTATATCTATCTATCTATATCTATCAATATTAATATCTATCTATCAATCTATATATCTATATTAATCTATATCTATCTATCTATCTTAATATCTATATCTATCTATCTATCTATCTATCTATATCTATCGATATTAATATCTATCTATCTATCTATCTATCTAGATCTATCAATATTAATATCTATCTATCAAATTCTAGAATCAAAGGTACAGAATAGACAAATATTTTAACAGATTATGTAGAATTCAGGCATTCTCTTATTTAAAATCCCCAATTAACTGACCTTTGATTTCAACTTGCAATATCCGATAATTAACCAAATTTGGGTACAAACTCAGGGTAACCCGGGAAATATATTATTATGATACTAATACGTACACACACGCACACATATATATATATATATATATATATATATATATATATATATATATATATATATATATATATATATATACATATATACAAGGAGAAATTGATGAAATAATTATCAGACAACAATTTGTCATAATTAAATAGGACTAAAATAAATATGAAAAGGACCAGTACAGTGCAATATTTATAGTATTCTCTTTTGAAGAAATTGACTTGATGCTGTGCAAAATATGGTTAAAATAAATAAATACAGCCTTTCATTGTTAATTGTTGCATTGAATTTCATTCTAATGATGATGTACATCTTGTCTTTATTCCTAAAATAATAGATGCCTGAGAGGAGAGGAGTTGATTCAGGTGAGATATGTATTCAGTTCTGTGGAAAAGTGATTTTTAAAAATAATACATGTATTTATAACATATTTATATACAATATAATGCTGTGGAAGAAGTATCCACTGGATATCCCCCCTCTATGCAGATACAGACCCTAGATTGCAGTGGCAGAGCTAGTGCTTGGAGACCCGAGATGCAAAATGATTTGGGGCCCCCTCAAGCAAATTCTCCCTTCTGGATCGCTACCTTGTTGTGGTGAAGGGTCTTGTGTATCTCAGTAAAGCTGTGAGCTATACCCTGAAGGGTCTCCCAAGATGGCAGGCCATAGCAGAGAGGTCAGACAAATGGCGGTCCACAGGAGATGAAACTGACAACCAACTCCAATATCTTTTCTATGAAAACCGGATGGATAAGCACAACTAGAAACACAGACAGATATGTCTGGTGTGCTACGTTCATATGGTCACTGAGAGTCGGACACGACTGAAGGACTGAACATCAAAAACAACATGCAAATTCCCAAGTCATGGTAAGTGCTGTATGGGTTAATAAAACAGAAATATATGTAAATATGTGTAGGTAGCCAGATCACCTCTAGATAAAAGTATGTATCTGCTTCTGAACCATAATAATATAAGATACACCCTTTAGTCCAGGTAGCAGAACTTTTTATGGGCCTGGTGCTTTGCACCCGCTGCACCAGCAGTAGCTTTGCCACTGCTAGATTGAATCCCCATGACACAAGCAGAGAAATATATAAATAATGTTATGTTCCTGTCTTACATCCCTGCATGATGTTTTTTTCTTACATACAGCAATGTGAAGTTTTTCTCAAACTTCAGCAGCCCTTTAAGAAAACATATTTTTAATCACTAGCAGTGAAAGCGGTAATCTGTGGGTAAGACGTGTCCTCTAAGAAGATTTATTACACCCCTTAGCTGAGCGCACACATGAGAGGAGGTCAATGGACCATTAACAGAGAGGTGAGAGAAGACACAGGTAGAACATAATGGCTGTGTCTCCCTGGAGAAGTCAGCTTGTCCATTTACTGAAACATAAGGCTTAATGATACGGAAAAAAGCAACACACGGCTCAGCCGTCACAATCTGATAAGTCAGGCAGAAAACAACGTAGGGATGTTAAAGGGGCACTAACATCAGACATTATGTTCTGATATATAATCAACGATAAGTTAGAGAACCGGCTTAAATGATTACTGTGGTCATATTTTAAAAATGTACTCTTTTCAAGAAATACACCTGAAAATAGGCAACATATGCTTAGGATCTAAAGTTATGAAGAGTGAGGCCGCCACTAGTATTAGAGACCGCACAGCTAGTACAGCAGAATCGGTTTCATCGTGAGCTGCAGTGGGCAGACCCATACAGGGACTATTTGTTTGATTTTAGGCAGTAAAAACAGAAAATATATAAAGGTAAATAGATACACAGAGATATTATATACCAAGTACAGCAACTTATTTCTGCTTTCTGTAGGTAACTACTAAACTTTTGCCTCTGTTATAATACTCAGAGTGAAAGCCGCGCCTATGTGCCTCAGAAGCCAATCATAATGAGACATGGTAGAAAAACTGTATAATTGTTATGTGTGGGACCACAAGATATTGGTTATTGTATACTAGTCGTTTACTCATCATAAATGACGGTATAATATTACATGTGTCTCCCCCCTAAGTGTACTGTCCAGACACACCCTATTTAGAGTTGCTTAGAAGGAGGTCTTGACTTGTGTGTCCAGTGTTTATAACTCTACTTTTAAATGACTGATGGCAAATCTATGATACTAGCGACTTGCCCGTCAAAAATGACGGGGCAATACAATTTGAAGCCATGGCAATGCTGTTTGCCACACGATGTAAAGCTTTTGCTACTCTGAGGACCTTCGGCGCTCATTGCGCAATATATAACTGCAGTGGAAAAATTTTAAATTTTTTAGTGCAGTGGAAAATATATTTTTTTATTTTCCATTACTAATTAATACTTATTAAATTAATGTACGTTAATAATTAATTGTGAATTAACAAATGTATTAGGAAGTGAGAAGCATTAATGTATTCATAAAGTAACGGCAGTGTCAAATATGCTAATTAGCATATTTTATATATATATATATATATATATATATATATATTTTAATAAGAATTAATTAATTACTTAAATTAATATACTTTATCTATCTGTAATTAATATATCCAGCAATCAGTATCCTGAAGAGCTAACAATCTCTTTTGATTTAGCTGCAGCATACAATGTGCAGTCGGACTGTTGCTGCCCTGATGAGAAAGTGTCAGCAATGTGCCAATTGTGCAGTGTAAAAAGGCTGCGTGTGCGAGGCCAAACCGTTGGTTTAGTCGTGTTTAGTCGGGTAAAGCACCATTTTAGATCCGTAATTTTATTAGTTGCAAGTTAGTGTTGTAAAATTTCTGCCTAAGTGCTCCGAGTTTCAATGCCTCAACTGCTCGCTCTCACAAGCGTGACGACAATTCGTAGTTTGACAACTATTATATGTGATGAGTGTCGCTAAAAGTCTGAGCTTCAGGGGGGAGTTTCAGCGATTCTCAGGTCTCCATGCAGTTGCCTCAATAGTGGGTATTATAATTAGGTCTGATATGAGCTGTGGTAGTGCCTAGTGCAGCACAGTGTATACTCCTCTTATCCACCCCTTTACACCATTTGACGTCTCTCCAGTGATGATCTAGTGATGCACTTGTCTTCAATATTTTGTCCCTCAATAAACAAGCATATAGCAACTCTGATTGATTCCACCCATTTTCTGACTCATTAAGAATGCATGGATTGAAATCTGTGCATTCCTATTAGTTTGCTTTTAGTCAATCAGAGGGCTCTATTTACCCTTATTCTGATTGGTTGAAATGACAACCACTAGGGCCTAATAATGAAGTGAACCTTTACAGAATGATTGTATACCATGGGGGTATGGGATTTGTATGGGATTAATGTAGTTGCCTTGGGGTCCATAGGACCCCCATGGTTATAGACTAGTTTACCACGAAGCCTGCCGAGACCCCCATTGTAACAGGTTAATGTTACATGCCATGGGGTTCCCATGGTTATACTAAGAGACCACATAGGGGGTATTGTGAGTTTCAACCCCTGTATAGCAGTATATTTTATATTTAAATTAAATAATAAAACAATATTCACTATCACATATATAGTTTGAGCAATATGGGTTGTTGCTAACGCTTGCGGGCTGGCATAGAGAGCCGTTGCGACTGCGTGGCACTTTGAAAAAAATCGCATGAAAAAATTATGGCCCGTAACACTTTGCAAAAAAGGAAAGCGAGACACACCAAAAGAATACGACCCGCAGCAGGTAGAAAAATAAATAAATACAAGGTCCAAAAAATATGAAGTTAACGGGGAGACACCCCCGACATCTGGGAGTGAGGTTGCACGTCAATTTACCCACAATTTGACGAGTTTCGGCACACAAAAATTGCCTAAGCGACCAAAAAAATGGTGGCCAAAAAAAACGAAAACAAGGCTACACCACCAATAAACACACAAAAACCTGCCAGACACATAAGACTTTTACACAAGAACGTACGAGGTATAAAATACACTATTAGGAAGGAAGCAAAATGATCCACACCCGCGTAACACATACACAATAGCCGCCATTTTATAACACTAACTTCAAACTAATAACATTACCATTCCAAAATGATGAATTACACACCTAAACAAAAGCGCACGCAGCCTACTTCACACATTGCTGACACTTACACCTCAGCTCAGCAAGAATGCAAATGTACATTGTATGCGGCACGAAAATCAAAAAAGATTGTTAGCTCTTCAGGATATTGCTTGCGGCATACCGTATATACTCGAGTATAAGCCGATCCGAGTATAAGCCGAGGCACCTATTTTACCACAAAATACTGGGTAAAATGAGCTACTCGAGTATAAGCCGAGGGTGGAAAATGTGCTGCCCCCTATGTCCCTCTTGTGCGCTCTGTGTCCCCCTCTTGTGTCCCGCTATCTCTCCTGTGTCTCTTCTCCCCTCTCCCTTCACTGTGTCTCTTCCCCCCTCCTCATTCTCAACCTCCCTCCTCAACCCCACTCCTCATCCTCAACCTCCCTCCTCATCCTCCCTCCTCATCCTCAACCTCCCTCCTCAACCCCCTCATCCTCAAGCCCCTCCTCAACCTCACTCCTCAACCCCCCATCCTTATCCTCAACCCCCCATCCTCAATCCCCTCCTCAACCCCCCTCCTCATCCTCAACCCCCTCCTCAACCTCCATCCTCAACCTCCCTCCTCATCCTCAACCTTCCTCCTCATCCTCAACCCCCTCCTCATCCTCAACCCCCTCCTCAACCTCCCTCCTCAACCTCAACCCCTCTCCTCATTCTCCCTCCTCATTCTCCCTCCCTCCTCAACCTCCCTCCTCAAGCTCCCTCCTCAACCACCCGCCCTCAACCCCCTTCTCAACCTCCCTCCTCAACCCCCCATCTTCAACCTCCCTTCTCAACCCCCCTCCTCAACCCCCCCTCAACCCCCTCCTCAACCTCCCTCCTCAACCTCAACCCTCCTCCTCAACCCCCCTCCTCAACCCCCTCCTCAACCTCAACCCTCCTCCTCAACTCCCCTCCTCAACCCCCTCCTCAACCTCCCTCCTCATCCTCCCTCCTCATCCTCAACCCTCCCTCCTCATTCTAACCCCCCTCCTCATTCTACCCGTCTAAATACCCCCCCTCTCCCTTTCCCCTCACTTACCTGCATCGGAAGCTTCTGCTCCGGCCTCTGCTCCTTCCAGCTTCTTGGCCTCCTCAACCCCCCCTCAACCCCCTCCTCAACCTCAATCCTCAACCTCAACCCTCCTCCTCAACCCCCCTCCTCAACCTCCCTCCTCATTCTCCCTCCTCAACCCCCCCATCCTCAACCCCCCTCCTCAACCTCAACCCTCCTCCTCAACCTCCCTCCTCAACCTCAAACACCCTCCTCAACCTCCCTCCTCATCCTCCCTCCTCATCCTCAACCCTCCCTCCTCATTCTAACCCCCCTTCTCATTCTACCCGTCTAAATACCCCCCCTCTCCCTTTCCCCTCACTTACCTGCATCCGAAGCTTCTGCTCCGGCCTCTGCTCCTTCCGGCGTCTTGGCGTGGCGAGCATGTGACGTCACGGCATTAGCATATACCGGGTGCCGGTATATGCTAATGCCGTGATGTCACATGCGCGCCAGGTCAAGATGCCGGAAGGAGCGTAGGCCGGAGCAAAAGCTTCAGATGCAGGTAAGTGAGGGGAAAGGGAGAGGGGTAGAATGAGGGGGGGTTTAGAATGAGGGGGGTTTAGAATGAGGAGGGGGAGTTGAGGATGAGGAGGGGGAGGGAAAGAGACAAGGGGGGTTAGAGAGACACGGGGGGGTTAGAGAGACACGGGTGGGGAGAGTGACTCGAGAATAAGCCGAGGTGGCCCTTTTTAGCCTTAAAAAAACGGCTGAAAAACTTGGCTTATACTCGAGTATATACGGTATATCAATTAGAAATAGGTAAAGTATATTAATTTATGATTTTATTAATTAATTATCATATTAATTAATTATCATCCAAAAAACAGGCAAGAGGATCTCAATAAACGCAGAGGCATTCATCCCCCGACTCACACTGAGCGCCAAGAGTGCTCAGAGGCGCAACAGTACATCAGGGGGAGAGGCTCGCATTCTGCGACAAAGGGGCTCAGCGCGTCCCTTGCAATGAGCACCAAATGGCCTCACATGACCAAAAATACACCACCCCAGCGCCGAAGGCGTTCAGCGCGAGGTTCGCCATCAGCTCCGAAGGTACTCAGACCAACAAAAGCCTTACTTTGTATGCCAAATAGCATTACCTGCCTTAAAATTTTATGACCGTAATTTTTTGATGGGCAATCTGCTAGTTAATATATAAAATTCACTGCTATATTTAACAACTAGCATTTTATGTTGTATATGATGAATTTTGGTTATTTTATTTTATTTAAATATAAAATATACTGCTAACGAGAGGCTGATACACAGTGCTGCTCGGATTAGCTAACTCATTTCATACCCAACCTATGTTATGCAGGAATAAGCGTTAAAGGGAGGCTTGTAAAAATGGCTTTGGATTGCATTAATAAAATAATAAATGTATTTATCTATCTCCTGTATTTACTCATATGTATACTTATTTATTCATGGACAGATAGATAGATAGACAGACAGAGGGCATAGAAGGCTCCACCGTATAAAAAAAATCTCTCTCTCTCTCTCTCTATCTATCTATCTGTCTATCTATATCTATCTATATCTATCTATCTATCTATCTATATATATATATATATATATATATATATCCAGTAGCTCTTAGATTCACTATGAAATACATCTGGTGCAATGACCCAGCCTACAGATGCCTGAGTCCTTTCCTTTACCAGCTCACTCCCATTAATGTCGGGCCCTGCATGTATTTTTGTCACATCTAGATAACATGACCTTGGATATCGAGTTCCTGTCCAAGACTCTGAACATTGAGAAGATGATATGTAACAGACAGAAAGATATTAACTGCTTCACTGGTTTACCATAGATTGTGTGCTTCTAAGAAATAAGTGTTTAACAGGAACTAAATTCTTAGGGCCTCATTCAATTGCGATTTGGCCAATTGAATAGGGTTCTAAATAAGCACATAACATATTTTTTTAAATACGTTTTTAGTTAGTGAAAACCTTGCTTTTGGATACATTTTTACTAACTAAAAACTTCTTTAAAAAAAATATGTTATGTGCTTATTTAGACCCCTATTCAATTGGCCAAATCGCAATTGAATGAGGGCCTTAGCTACTTATAATATAGCAGCTTTATACAGAATGTCTCAGACATAGCAAGTTCTTATTAACACTGGAATGTAGGTGATATCTATAAATGGCTATTGTAATGCCCCAGTACTCTACAGCAGTGGTATTCAATGTTCAAGTGTTAACCAGGACAATAACCTTTATTCAGGGGATAGGTGAACATTTATAGAGAAGGGAAACAATAGATAAAACAAACATTAAACGAAAGCTTAAAAGTTGCACAATTTCCTCTTAAGTGTTCTCCAATAAGAGTACGGCCGATATTGTCTCTTCCTGTATTGTGTGCCGGGGAAGCCAAGTGCCCAATCATGTATAGAGATTTCTGCCCAGATATTCAATTGGACCAATCAGGAAGGTGACTCCACTCAATGGAGAAACTATGGAGCTGTGGTGGGTTATCATAATCCTGTGGGAGGTGCAGGTCTCTTTATCTTAATCAATGGTATGTGTAAATGGAACATAAGCAGGCCTCCCACCTAGGGTCAAAGCAGGGGCCGGCAGTCCAAGGAAATGGCAAGGAGTTGCATTGGGGAACAGAGGTATAGGCCTGGGGAGCTGAGGAACCAGGCAAGGGGCAGAGTAAGTGGACAGATGGGGCATAGGTGTGTAGAGAAGCAACCAGCTGGAATCCCTTAACAATCTCTTGCAACATCTTACCAGGACTTTTAACAAACACTGCTACCCATCACTTGTCGCAAATCTTCCACTCTACCTTTCTCCTGCGCTCTCTGGAATGCACGGTCTAGCTGCAATAAACTCACTTTCACGCATGACCTTCATTTCCAACTCCCTTAATCTACTGGCTCTCACTGAAACCTGGCTCTCCTCTTCAGACACTATTTCCCCTGCAGCACTCTCTCATGGTGGTTTTTCTCCTCAGTCACACACCCAGACCTGGGAACAAACAAGGTGGTTGTGTCCCATCCCTCCAATTTCCATCTTTTGAAGTTCATAATATCCCCCTCTTCTCTCCTATCTCTCTACATGTTGCTGTGATCTATCGCCCCCCCCCAGGTACTCCCTCTCAATTTCTCAATAATTTTTCCACCTGGCTCCCTCATTTTCTCCCCTCCAACATTCCTTCACTGGTACTTGGTGACTTCAACATTGCCATCGACACTCCCACCTTACCAGCAGCCTCCAAACTGTTTGCACTCACCTCTTACCTCGGCCTCTCACAACTAACAGATTCTACAACTCCTCATGCTGGACACTCTCTTGACCTTATTTTCACCAATATCAGCACCACCTCCAACCCAGTCATCCACCCACTCCCTCTATCTGACTATCACCTCCTTACCTTCAACCTCACCACATATTCCTCTCATCCCATTTCTTCAACCCCGACCACCATTACCCACAGAAACCTGCTAGCACTTGACCCTACACAGCTCTCCACTGTGCTCCAACCCCTTCTCAGTCCCATCACCAACCTCAACTGCCCTGACAATGCCACCTCACACTACAACTCTCCTCTCTCTTCCACCCTTGACACCCTTGCCCCATAACCACACGCAGATGGCCTCACTCTCATCCACAACCATGGCACACTACACATACACGATACATTCAGAAGTGCTCCTGCCCTGCTGAACTGCTATGGGGGAAATCACGCACTTCATCTGATTTCCTCCACTACAAGTTTATGCTACGTTCCTAGTCCTCCGCCCTCAACCTTGCCAAACAGAACAACTTCACATAACTAATAACAACTCTGTCCTCAAACCCCAAACGTCTGTTCGCCACTTTTAATACTACCGCCCACAACCTCCTCCCATCCCTTCCTGTCTGACTACTGAAGACTTTGCCAACCATTTTATGCATAAAATTCAAACCATCCGCAATGAACTCTCCTCTCATCGTAGTCCTCTCAACTAACCAACAATACCCAGTCTTCTCCCTTCCCTATTCCCACAGCTACTATGAACTACTTTACACCAGCAGCAGAGGACAAAGTCTCCAGCCTAATATCATCCTCTCACCTGTCCTCTGGATCCTATTCCATCTCAGTTCATACCTCCCCTTTCTACCACACTAATCCAAGCTCTCACACACATCTTCAAACTTTCCCTAAATACAGGCATGTTTCCATCTTCTCTAAAACATACCATAATTACACACACTCTTAAGAAACCTCATCCGACTCTGATGTTGCAATTAACTATCGCCTTGTCTCTCTACTTCCCCTGGCTTACGAAATGCTGGAACGGCTCGTCGATAACCGCCTTACTAGTTTAATCTCCTCTAACTCCCTTCGGGACACTTTCCAATTTGGCTTTCGGTCCCAACATTCCACTGAGACAGCTCTCACAAAAGTCTCCAATGACCTGCTCACGGCCAAGTCAAAAGGTCATTTTTTAATTCTGCTTCTTCTGGATCTCTCTGTTGCCTCTGTTGACATAGTGGACCATCCACTTCTACTCCATATTCTCTCCTCCCTTGGCATTGAAGAAAGTGGTTCTCATCATACCTAAAATATTGATCATTTAGCGTCTTCTTCTCTGGCACCTCTTCTTCTCCTCAATCCTTGTCTGTTGGCATGCCCCAAGGATCAGTCCTAGGCCCCTCCTCTTCTCCATCTAAACATCCTCACTTGGTACCCTAATAAACTATTTTGGGTTTCAGTATCATCTCTATGCAGATGACACTCAAATCTATCTCTCAGATCTAGCCCTGTCTCTTCTAACACATCTCCAACTGCCTCTCTAGTGTATCCTCTTGGATGTCCACCCACCATCTCAAACTCAACATGTCTAAGACTGAACTCTTAATCTTCCCACCCTCTACTATAGCTTAAATTCCTCACATCACTCTCACTGTCAATAACGCGTCATCACCCCCACCACCCAAGCCCGTTGCCTTGGGTTTCTACTGGACTCTGCCCTCTCTTTCATCTCTCACATAAAGTCACTAACAATATCTTGCCTTCTCCATCTAAAAACATTTCCAAATACATTTCCAACACAACTAAGATTCTAATACAGTCTCTCATCATTTCTCATCTCCACTATTGCAACTCGCTTCTTGTTTGCCTGCCCACCACCCGCCTTTCCCCACTTCAATCCATAATGAATGCCTCCGCCAGACTCATTTTTCGTACACAACATTCAGTGTCGGCAGCACCTCTTTGTCAGTCACTCCACTGGCTTCACTCTACAGACAGAATACAATTTAAAATCATGACCCTACCTTACAAAGCCCTCAACAACAGAGCACTCCCGTACATCTCTGCTCTCATCTCCAACTACGCCCCAACACGCACTCTTTGTTCTGCTAACGTCCTTCTTCTTTCTACCACTCTTGCCACCTCCTCTCACTTCCACCTCCAAGACTTTTCTTGTGCTGCCCCTATTCTCTGGAACTCCCTGCCTCGCTCCACCAGATTATCCTCCTGCCTTAAATCCTTCAAAACCTCACTAAAAACACATTTCTTTAAAGAAGCCTATCACCTAACACGCACAACACTTCTCTCTCCCTTCTGTACCACACACAAACATTAACCTTTAGATTGTAAGTCTACGAGTTTCAATCCTGCAAGGTGCTTTAGGAAAAGCGCTATGGACACCGGATTCTAAGCTCAAAGACAGGGCCCTCCATTCTTTGCAATGTGTTAATTTTGAATTTGTCATTGCCTGGAACTTAACTTATGTATAGCGCTATGGAATATGTTGGCGCGTTACAAATAAACGATAATAATAAAAATAGTAATGAAGAGAGGGGTTACTTGTGGGCCTTTCTGCATCAGAGGTACTGTGGGGGTCACCACATTATTATTATTTATATAGTGCAACTATATTTGGTAGCGCTGGGGTACAGCAAAATATGGGTATGACAATGCATGACTGATACAAAACAAGTTGACAACTCAGCCCTTGAGCTAACAATCATAAATATGACACTTTTTTACAAACTGCTTTGCAAGACTGAGAGCTTGCAAACTTACAGACTAAAGGAATAATTAAACAAAAGGTGAAGGAATTAAAATGGAGAAACAATGGCTTTGCAGGTAATTGAAAAGAGAGTAGAATGTTAATTAGTGATTAACAGCCTTATTAAAATGTGATTCTATCAATTGAATGACGCTCTATATAAGCACAGATCATTTCTTTTACAGAAGTGTTTACTTTGTGAACTTCTATACTAAATCAAGGTTTTCACTAACTAAAAACTTCTGTAAAAAAATGTGCTCTGTTCTTATATAGAGCCTTTTTCAATTGGCCAAAATGCAATTTAATAAGGCTGTAAGTCTGTGGTGTAGGAGATGTGAAAAAATCAAACATGGTCACTCAAGTAAAAAGATTGGTAACCCATGCTCTATAACAATCGGAAAAAAAAAAAAAAAAGACTTTGGAACTATTAATTCTCTTTGCCCCATATTTTTTTACTGAAGAAATTTCTTTGATATATAACAATTATGTTACTAAATGATTTCACAGAATATAAATCAGGCTGGTCTTGTAATAGTTACTAATTGTGTTTTTATTGCAGTTTGTTTATGTTAATAAATTAAGTCACTGTCGCTTTATAATAGAAACAGGCAATGTCATTAGAAAAATGTTAACAATAGCAACAAATGCGCTAAAATAATGATCAAATTGCTGAATGCAATATGATTATTACATTTCTGGAATTACATGTGGATTATTTGAACATTTACAAATACAAATTAATCAACTGGTCTCTCAAAAATAATTGAGCAACAGACCCTTAAAGGTCTGAAAACAATTAATTAATACAGGGTTAATTAATATTCCACTTGGCAACATGTTTTCTTTTATTAATATATTATTAAAATAAATGGATAACACTACTTACTTTCTATTTTCCTCTATGAGTGTGGCCATTTTTTTTATTCACAGTCCTTCCTTGACAGCAAAACCACCATCTTGCTAATGCTGTCATTGTAAATTATTATACAACAGAGGATCATGAGTTCACAATCCCATCTTTTCCACCTGGTTCTGCGATGCAAATGGCGGTATAAAACAGACATGGGATAAAGCCTGTGTGGGCTTGCTTTGCATATTAATATGCAACTGCACCATTACAAAATGGAGGACTTGCTCCCAAGGGAAGACTTTTAATAAGAAAATGACTGCTCCCACAGTGGAACATCAAAAATCTAAACCATATGTAAGTAACGTTATCCCTTTATTTTAATTATACATTAATATAATAAAAATAAGTTAGTAAAGGGTGTCATGCACGTATGGACAATGGGACTTTTTTGCGATTGGCAAAGAATCATGGACCACGGACTGGCAAGCATTAAGATGTTATAATGGTGACCACCTTGCTGTGTGTGGTTTTGTATTGCAATGTACTTTTATCCTTATGCATTGTTTAAAGTAGGTTGGTAGGGTACACTGGGAGGGGGCGTCAGGTCCCGGTAGTGGGAATTTGGGAAAGATGGGGACTTCTCTACCAATTTAAAGAGACATGTGCTTAGTTAGTCTAGGTGCAAAGGGACATGAACAGACTTAGACTTGGTGTCTCCACAAATGTTATTATTGATTACCCCCTAGAGAGGGGATTAGTTATTAGTTCTCAGTTGACCAGGCTCCTGTCCTGCAGGGGGTAATCAGGAAGGGTGACATAATTTGATTGACATGTCTTCCAGCTGGCTCAGGTAATGGGCCCTGGGGATTGGACTAGACTGTGTTTACCCAAGGAAGGAGCTTGTTCTGATTGGTTTTTGTTAAGCTTAAATATGCTGGCCTGTTCCCAATAAACTTGTGCTATGTTTGATTACCACTGTGTGTATTTCATTCTGGGGAAAACCTAACTCCTAACGGATGCTGATCCTGCCTTGGAGGCTAACAGCCTTATTAAATTGCTATTCGGCAAATTTAAAAGGACTCTATTTAAGCACATAGCATATTTTTTTACAGGAGTTTTTTAGTTAATGAAAACCTTGCTTTTGGATAGAAGATCACTAACTAAAAACTTCTGTAAAAAAAATATGCTGTGTGCTTAAAAAGAGCCCCTTTTAAATTTTCCGAATCGCAATTTAATAAGGCTGTAAGTTACTATTGTTATCTGCTACAGATCCTGGTATCCTGTCCTGATGCTGGTGTTACTGGTGGTAACTGTCCTAACACTGGTCCATATCTTGCTAGCAGGGATACTACGGACCCTACGTTCTACTAGGTAGGATTAATCTAGTGATCTCTTCAAGCCCAACCAAGTAGTAGATCAACAAAGGGCAATTTTGAATAAATTGCCATTTTGTAAGACTTCAGTAGTAGTTCTATTATATATATATAAAAAGTATTCAAAATTGCAGTTTTTTCAATCTACTACTTGGTAGTAGATATATACACACACAAATATAGTAGGTCTCATGAGTCTATGCTAGTGCAAAGTCTTTCCCTATGGCTGTGGGTTTAGGTTCATCAATATGTTATTTAATATTCCGTACTGATCCCACACCTCTGCACACCTATACTAACCCCAATGGCTTCTTGTTCACTACTGTTGCCCCTTAATATTCTTAATCCTTGGCTACAATGATCAACATGGCCTTGCTCCTCCCTTTCTTGCCTCACTAACCTCACCAACGTCAAATTATGTCATGCCCCTTCCTATTCTTTAAATCCCGTTCGACACTCAGAGTCCAATTGCCTACTGTGCCCAATTCCAGTTCCATTATTTCTCCCTCTTTAAAGCACTTCACTGGAATTAACTCCTACTTCACATTAAAGGGACACTGGACAATGAAAAACAAAACTTTGAGCCTGATTAAGAGTATAATCAATCTGGTAAAAGTAATTCAGCTAAATTATAATTAGAATAAAATCCATTTTAATCTTTTGTAGGAACTTGGTGGGATCCATAATACATTGGTGGAAATTATGTATGTGAGAGGGTCATTTACATTTCTGAAGAGCTATGGTTGTTTTGAATGATGCAAAGTGTCTGTGTCTGGGCTGTGAGATGGAAGGGACTTGGTGACAATTTCAAACGGATCCAGATATCAAACAACGGCTTGGGACTTCACTCCCTGTTCCCTTCTCCTTATCCCCCCTCCACTGATAACTACAAATACACAAATACATCCATCTTCCAGGATTTCATCTAGTGCCCATCTCATGTCCCCTCCATAATAGATCAAGCCACACACCTTCTCTCCCAACCTTAATATCATCAGATCATCTTCATTAGATCCTCGTCTCTTCAAATAACCTACAACACAATCCCATTTCATCAAATCAACCCTATCATCCCATGCTCACTCAGCACTAATATTATAGGTTGATGACCCCTGGTCTACATTGATCCTTTAAAAATCTTTTGATTAAAATTGTTTACAATATTTTCTTTTTTTTTTCATTAAAACTGCATATTTTTCCTTCTTTGTAATGTTTTACCCTGAGCTTGTATTGCCTTGTTACACTGACCCAGTTTACGTTTTAATTTATAGACTCAATACTTTGTTTTGCCCCAGTTTTGAAGCTGTGAAACATTGGCTAGATGTAATAAAAGAGAAAATAGGTTAAACAAGGATTTATGAGTCAGAGGGAAATAAGTGACCTGCCTCCTGCATAACTCTTTTGTTCACTAGCCAAAGCGTGGTAGAAGTAGGACGCCTTTATGGCAGAAATGGTCCTGATGGTCTGTTATCAGGCGCAGATTTACCATTAGGCAGAAAAGGCAAGTGCCTAGAGGGATTTGCCTGCACGGGCACCATGTTTTTACACTTACAAATATATTAAAGCAGCCTTAGAGCACACAATATATGTAATACATATATTTTTTAAAGAAGTGCTAAGCTATACCTTTGGTGGTGGGAGTACAAAGCTCCTACCTGTATTACTTTCTTAAACAAAGTGATCATTATCAAGTCTAGTTTTTTCAAATGTGCACAGTGTAAGTACTGGACTACAGCATGGGCAGACAACATTTCAGAAGTGGTGCCGAGTCTCCATTTAATTACTCTATGGTACTGAATGGCTTCTGTGGTGAAAAGCAATGGCAAGTCTGGAGAAGCTATTACAAAGTAAAGATATTATATGATCAACAAAGGTCTGCATAGTTAGAAATATGGTATTCTCGATAGTAACATACGGATGTGAGAGTTGGACCGTAAAGAAGGCTGAGCCTCACAGAATTTACGCTTTTGAATTGTGGTGTTGGAGAAAACTGATTAAAGTACATTGGAATGCAAGAAGATCCAATCAATCAGTACTACAGAAAACCAAGACAAACTGTATACTGGCAGGTATAATCATGAGGCTAAAGCTCAAATATTTTGGCAATACCATGAGAGGACAAAATTCCCAGTAGAAAACTCTACTGTTGGGAAAGAGTGAAGGGACACAAAGAAGAGGATTACAGAGGCAGAGATGGATAGATGAGGTCATTGATGTAATGGACGATGTTCCTGGTGTGCTGCGATCTATAGTTTCATGAATAGTTGGACATAACTAAACGACTACCCACAACAACTGAGCGCCAATAATACATTTTGATATTTAGATAATCCTTTACTATATTAAATTACTATTGTATATAAAGTAATATAAATGAATGCCTAGTGACCTTAAGAAAATTGAGATATAATGAAGAAGTTACCATTTAGTGTGGTTCTTCACTTGGTTTTTCCTATTGAGGTTTCCTGTGTACATCAAATGTTTGGATACTTTAAATGCAGATGGCTGAGATGCCCGTTGCTCCATCTCAATGAATCACCAACATTGCATCTCCATTCCATCAAATTACAACATTACATTTAGTTTAATTACAACATCAGCAAACAACCATATCACATATACTCTCTCCCCATATCATAAAATCCCCCAAATACATTACCCTTCAGTACCATCTCATCACTTTCCACATGATCACCATCTCTTCAGTTTCGTCTGGTGTACATCTCATGTCCCCCTCCCTCATAGACCAAGCCACACAAGTTCTCTTCTGGCTCTAATCTCATCAGATCATCTTCCTTAGATCCTCATCTCTTTAAACAACCTACATTGCAATCCCATTTCAACAAAACAATCCCATCATCCCATACTCACTCAGCTCCTCTAGAGTGCCAACCACAATATCTTTGGGTGCACTAATGTCATAAATTCATGACCCTACAGTGATTCTTTAAAAATCTTTTGATTAAAACCAGTTACAATATGTTCTGAAAATTCTTCCATTGAAGCTGTACAGTGTTTTATCCTAGCTATGAGCTAGTATTGCCTTGTTACACTGACCCACTTTACATTTTAATTTATAGACTCAGTGCTTGTTTCATGCCAGTTTTAAAGCTGTGAAACTTTGGCTAGATGTAGTAAAACAGAAATAGGTTAAACAAGGATTTACGAGTCAGAGAGATACATGTATCATTGGTAAATATAAGAAATAAAAATAATGTTGGCTTTCAAACTAGTAATTAAAGGGTCACACACAATCATATATACTAGCTGTTTAAAGCCACTTAAGGCCTCTATATGCATTTATGATTTTACTGATTGGCCTAATACCATTTATCAGGGTCGTCATTTTTTAGGTATATTAATAGATCTTCTTCCAATATATTAATTAATCCCTGAAGAACTCCTGATTGGAAGAAACGTGTAGGAACTCTTTGGTGCTACTATTCTGATTGCTATATTTTATTTAAGTATTTTACTAAACTTAGTTTTATGTGCCACCATAGATGGTTTTATTTGCGCTCCTCCTTCCCCTTGACCAAAATAAATAAATAAATAAATAAACATTACTTTTAACTTATGTTCAATTGTTCTCTTCTCCTCTTTCAGCTGCTCTTAGGGGGATATTTCCTTGTAAACTAATGAGCTTTACATTAGTCCTAATAAAAACGCTTTCAGTTTTAGCTGCTACTTTTTCATTGTAGCAGATAATGTTAAAGTTCAGTGTAAATATGTATTCAATTTATTCTAATGATAAAAAGTAATTTTTTGCAAGAAATGTATATTGAAAATAGCTGTGATTCTCCTCATTTTTCCACTGGAGCGCCTCTGATCTTTGAAGTGCCGTTGTATAGGGCCTATGTATGTACAGTTGTGCTCAAAAGTTTGCATACCCTGGCAGAAATTGTGAAATGTGGGCATTTATTTGGAAAATATGACTGATCATGCAAAAAAAAGTCTTTTATTGAAGCATGGTGATCATATGAAGGCATTTATTATAGTTGTTTGGCTCCTTTTTAAATCAAAATGATAACAGTAATCACCCAAGTGGCCCTGGTCAAAAGTTTACATACCCTTGAATGTTTGGCCTTGTTACAGACACACAAGGTGACACACACAGGTTAAAATGGCAATTTTAAAGGTTAATTTCCCACACCTGTGGCTTTTTAAATTGCAATTAGTGTCTATGTATAAATAGTCAATGAGTTTGTTAGCTCTCACATGGATGCACTGAGCAAGCTAGATACTGAGCCATGGGGAGTTGAAAAAACCCTCAAAAGACCTCCGTAACAAGGTAATGGAGCTTCATAAAGATGGAAAAGGATATAAAAAGATATCCAAAGCCTTGAAAATGCCAGACAGTACTGTTCAATCACTTATTAAGAAGTGGAAAATTCAGGGATTTCTTGATACCAAGCCAAGGTCAGGTAGACCAAGAAAGATTTCAGCCACAACTGCCAGAAGAATTGTTTAGAATACAAAGAAAAACCCACAGTTAAAATCAGGAGAAATACAGGCTGCTCTGGAATAGACGGTGTGGTTGTTTCAAGGAGCACAATATGACGATACTTGAAGAAAAATTAGCTGCATAGTTGAGTTGCCAGAAAGAAGCCTTTACTGTGCCAATGGCACAAAAAAAGCCTGATTACAATATTCCCGACAACACCTTGACACGCCTCACATCTTCTAGCACACTGTAATTTGGAGTGACACGCTTTATGGTCACAATTAAAAGCGCTATATTTGGAAAAAGGTGTCAACAAAGCCTATAGTGAAAAGAATACCATCCCCACTGTGAAGCATGATGGGGCTCACTGATGTTTTGGTTAGGGTGTGAGTTCTAATGGCAAGATGAATGCAGCATGTTATAAGAAAATACTGACAGACAATTTGCCTTCTTCTGCATGAGGGATGCGCATGGGACGCTCTTGGAATTTCCACCATGACAATGACCCTAAGCACAAGGCCAAGTTGACCCACCAGTGGTTACAGCAGAAAAAGGTGAAGGTTGTGGAGTGGCCATCACAGTCTCCTGACCTTAATATCATCGAGCCACTCTTGGGAGATATCAAACGTGCAGTTCATGCAAGACGACCAAAGACTTTGGATGACCTGAAGGCATTTTGCCAAGACGAATGGGCAGCTATACCACCTGCAAGAATTAGGGGCCTCATAGACAACTATTACAAAAGACTGCACGCTGTCATTATTTCTAATGGGAGCAAAACACAGTATTAAGAACTAAGGGTATGTAAACTTTTGAACAGGCCCATTTAATTTTTTTCTTTGTTGCCATGTTTAGTTTTAGGATTGTGCCATTCTGTTATAACCTACAGTTGAATATAAATCCCATAAGAAATAAAGAAATGTGTTTTGCCTGCTTACTCATGTTTTCTTTAAAAATGGTACACATATTACCAATTCGCCAAGGGTATGCAAACTTTTAAGGACAACTGTATGTATACAGTATGTATATACTGCAAGTAGTATATATGTACATGCAAATTATAGGGAATTTGTGTAGATATTAAATATATAATATATAATTTGTAATACATATACAATATATGGACCTAACAAAGATAAGCACTTATTATTGTTTCTTACCATTGATTTATTTTTTTACAATATCATGCTTGTATTAATCTATGGTGCTGTGATGTATCCCCAGAATTTATTTGGCTCCTATGCCCCTGATCCCTAGCATCAAAATGTCATGTAAAACATAATAAAGGAAAGTGTATGTTATTTTATTTACTTTCTAAAAACATTTATCCACTTCTCAAGTCTAGTTCTCTCAAAATGGTATATTTTAAATATATGACAATTGTTACAGCATAAATAATAGGGAAAACATATATTTAATTAATGCCTCCAGCAAATAAACTAGTACGTCAGTCACAAAAAAAAGATACACAACTAAGCATCAATTCCACCTGAATAAACATTTTGTGCATATATTGAATTATGTGAAAATTACACATGAACGTAGGTAGGATATTGATCTGTGCATCCTACGCAATATCCTCTAATTTCTCTCGAATTCAGCTAAACAGGATTTTCAAAAACTGTGAAATCCATCTGCAGTAAACATGTGGGTGTAATGTGCTTCTTGTATGGATTCAGTAAGCTGGAAATTGCTGGAATTGCTGAACACCTTATCCATAGCTAAACACAGCTGTTATAGTACAAAAGGTGTTTTTCTTTGTATACTTTTTTTAATAATCAAAGGGTATAAGATGTAGAGAACAATTATGGAGGAAATGATAGAATACTATACTGATGGTCTGTTACCAAGGGCAGATTTAGCATTAAGCAGAATAGGCAAGTGCCTAGGTGTGTCTGTCTGTAGGGGCGTACCATGTTTTTTCACATACAAATGTATTAAAACTGATTTAGAACATACACTGTAAATGATACATTGTTTCTTGCAGGAAGTGCTATGCCTCTGGGGTGGGAATAACAAAGCTCCTCTCTAATTGGATGAATTGTGCTACTGAAATTACTTCCTGTCTTCCTTACAAAGCATGCAGGGAGATGAAGACTAAACTTCTCACAAAACAACAACAACCTGAACAGTTCTCCTTGCATGACTCTCAGGGAAGTGTTCTGGGGCAAGTCACAGAGCTGAGTTTGCCAAATTAGACAGTGACACCTAGTAAGGTCATTACACATCTCTGGCAGAGCAAGACACAGAGCAGTTCTATCTATCTATCTATCTATCTATCTATCTATCTATCTATCTATCTATCTATCTAAACAAACTGTAATATTACATATGTAATTGGAGTGTGCCACCTGAGAAAAGTTTACCTATGGTCGCCTCAGGTGTAAATCTGGTCTTGTCTGTTATAATTGTGGTCACATTTTTTAAATGTATTATTTTCAAAAATATCGGACCAGTTTTGAAAATGTAAACAAATTATTTTTTTAATATGCAATAATGCTGTCATGGAAATCAACATATTGACTTCAGAAGATCAATTTCCTGACATAAGAGGAGACTTTAAATACATATAAAGCGTCTGTAGCCACAATAGGGATTTAGCAGTTACACCTGCCAGTGCTCTCAGCATGGTTGATGAAGTTTATTACTTTACACACACACACCTAAGAAAGTAACAAGCAGCAGTAGGAAAGAAAGCAAAAAGAATAAAGAATATTTGCATATAAAAGCACAAATTCAACTGCAAACATCATTTTAAATGCAGTTCTTGATAAGTGAACATGTTGCATTAATATTCAAACTGAATAGAATATGTAAATTTGACATTTCTGGTGAGTAAAATGAAAAAAAACAACTGACTGTCTCTCTACAGAACCAAAGTAAAGAGTAAACAGCTGATTTAATAGAAAATAATGCAAATGCAAGAATTATAATTTGAATAATTATACATTTTAATTTGTTGAGCTTTATTATAGAAAATTGGAACATACAAGCAAACAAATATTATATTTACATGAATATGATTGTGTTATGGGGGAATCTATCCCCCATAGATTCCCCCATGACCTTCATTTGGCACTGAGATCTGTTATCAAGTGCACTGTTTGGAGAGGGTATGCTTAACACAAGTGAATACAGATCTTATTTAAATCCACAGTTCCTCCCAATACTCAGATATGCCTACTGTTTTTTATATGCTGTTAAGACTATATTTGTATGTCTCCAAATTGTAATACATTACCCCTTTGTGCAACACTTTTGTATTAATGGCACAATGAATAGGTAATATAAATAATATGAAAGGACCAAAAAAGTCCCCTATATGTGCTCTGCATAATTAGATAGAGGGTGAAAAGGCATGTTAAAAAGGTGTTTTCATTTTTAAAAGCTGAATTCATGGAGCTCTGATCAATTGAAGTCAGGCTATTTCAATGTGTTGCCTCTGCCAGAATCAGTAATGAGCTCTGTACCGCTCAGAACAGGGATATTAATTAGAATCAGGTGTAGAAGCTTTGACTGAGTCATTGCTAAGTGATTTCTAACTACTTGTAACTATTCCTGCAGTATAAGTAGCAACATGACAGGTGATAAACAGCTGATGTTCCTATCTGTGGTGAACAAGTTTCTATGTTTGATTCCCACAATGAGTAATTTGTTTTTTACCGTTTACAAAATCAGAAATATGTTGTATAGTTTATAGAAGGTAACTGTCTTATTTTTGTTTATTTAAAAAATAAAAATATATAATATTTGAATAATTATGTAAACTGCTTATTTAAAACACGCACACATATAATTATAAAGTAGTTTGCATAATTATTCAGTATATATAGTTCAAATAATGAAATCAGTGTAACTACAGATACTTTATAAAGAAGAGTGTGTTGGTCTAGTCTAGTGCAAAGTGTGTTTCATAAAATGTTTTCTTTAGTAGGTTACTAATTCTAAAACAATGTTTTCCTCTTTTTGTTTTTTTCCAATTAACTAATGTATTTATTAACACAATTAAGACTGATGCAGCAGACATATTCTTAAGGGAAACCATGTTTAATATGGGTATAGATTGCAAGAGCAAATCATTTGTGGGCACATTTGCATGTCCCTGCCAAGGTTACCAGAATGCAGTGTAATAACTGTATTTCTCAGAATTCTGGGTTGTTTTAGACATTCAAATGTAAAAACAGATGTACTATTTATTTACTGTACGGTGGAGGCTTCTTTCGCTCTTTTGCCCACCATATATTAAATGATTGTTGTGGTAAACTACCTACTCAAAAAATCTGTAACACAATCTAAGGAACCCGCCCCTGCTGATGATAGGCAGTAACCTTGAAATGGCTGTACATGCATGGGATTCCTGGCTTGTGTATAATCCAAACCTAGCTTTGCTCAAAGCTGTTTGAAGCAGCGGGCATAGGCTTAAGGGAAACCATGTTTAATATGGTAATGGATTGCAAGTTACTCCTCCATGTTGACAATTACTCCTCCATGTTGTGGACAAACTTGTCTTGTTTGCCAGATACTTTTCAATGCTGTGCAGAAACTTGCCTAGTTTGCCAGTTACTCGTCCATGTTGTGGAGAGACTTGCCTAGTTTTTCAGGTTCTCCTCTATGTCTGCTTCTCTAGTTTTGTAAAGGGTGATCACTATATAGAAATTCCTAAGTGCTTAACACTCTAATTAGAATGAATAAATTATTACAAAGACTGGAATTTGATAATTGGCTAGTGGATAAACAACCTCATTGGTCCGTTTGAGAAACGTGGTGACGTGGCGCATATTGCCGCGTCATCACGCTATGCGTATATTGCCATTAATTTGCGCCTTTACTATTCATGCTTGTAGTACAATTACGTGATGACGCAGCAACGTTCTAAGAGTCACCGCGTCATCACGTTGTACACATAATGCCAACCATGCTCGTATTTGCCATCCACGTCCATCATGGAGTCGCATGATGACACGAACAGCACAAGTGCATGCCTTGCTTCCTTAAGTAACAACTCTAATTCATGTTCATTGGTTCCTAGTTGCTTAATGCATATTAAATTAGTAAGCCAATGGATTGACACTAATTACGTCAATCAAATACTGAAATCAAAAAATGATTATATATATGTATACTTAAAGAAATATTACCGGGCTAAACATATAAATTGGACATATTTTTACATAAGGACAATTCCATATCTCCCCTCCCACTAAAATGTGAACTTGCTAATAAATGGAAAAGATGAAAGTAACTAAATGTGATACTGCTTGCTGTTCTACTAAGAGAAGAGTAGCTTACTGTGTGTTGTTATTGATTAGTAGAAGATTAATATGTGAAGAATATAATTGTGAAAAAATAACTTACTTTATGTGCTATTAAAAAGTGAATTATAAATGGGGAATGAATAAGAGGGCCTCTCGTCTTTTTTTCATACTGTAGCAGGAAGTGCGGCTAATTTACCTTGTCTGCCAGTAAAGATGTAGCCAAAAATACAGCCAATTTTCCCAGAAATTAACAACCTTTTTTAATCATTCTATTGAAAAGTTGTTTAGACTTAACTATTTAAAAAGATAAATTCTGAACCATTACAATGACCCTTTACAAATTTAGTCTCTCAACAAGTTGTTGATTATGATTGGGGTTACTGTGAGTGTGCTCTGCAGGGGACTGAGTTATGCACCTTCTACCTACCTTTCTAATTAGTATTTAGAAAGGTTAAAATCCCCTGCTCTATACCAACCCCTTCAATGTAAGATCACAATGTACACACGTGCAATACTCATTTAGAAGAAGACTATTTAGGCAATTAGCATTTTCTACAAATTAACTAAGTTAATTAATTAATTTTAACTTCCTCAATATAATCATATACATGTACATCCTCCAATGTAGTTTATATAATACAATGTACTTTATGTGACACAGGCTGTTACATTGGAGAAAACAGCCAAAAAATGCACTTAAGGATGAATTTACACAGTGGGACACCAGAATGATCACCATATCTAAAACCTAAAAATCTAAATACTCAGAGGAAATTTTAAAAACATCCAAGAGAGAAAAGCATTTGAAATAAGTACGATCACATTCTTCAACACTAAAAATACAGGACTTAATATGGACTTGGTTTTCTAACACATTAAAACAATTTCCTGTGAATGTTTCTTATTTGACAAAAAGAGTCCGGCACTCTTAGTAAGATGTTTGTCCATCAGGAAGGGTATCACTGTATATGTATATGTGTGTATATATATATATATATATATATATATATATATATATGTATATAGTCTATGTGTGTATGTTTCCTATATTATGTTGTGTTGATCTCCCTATATGTATTTACCTGATGATGTCAGATGCTGTCTCCACTCTCTCAGCATCTGCTGTTTACTTTCAAACTGAGGGTTCTATCTCATGTAGTATTGCTTGAGACTTGATAAAGAGAGGTTGAACCTCTCAAAAGCTTGTCAATATAAATAAGGCTTTTGTCTAATACAAAAGGTATCATAATATACAGTACATATACTGTATAGATTGATAGTTACTAAATATTATATATATATATATATATATATATATATATATATATATATATATATATATATGTATTCATCCCCCTTGGCATTTTTTGTGTTTTGTTAACTCACCACTTGGAATTAACATGGATTGGTTGAGGATTTGCATCATTTAATTTACAGAACATGCCCACAACTTTGAAGATGTTTTTTTTTTATTGTGAAGCAAAAAACAAATAGGACAAAATAACAGAAAAAGTCAATGTGCATAACTATTCACCCCCCTAAAGTCAATACTTTGCCACTAGTGATGTCGCGAACATAAAATTTTCTGTTTGCGAAACCGCGAATGCGAACCGCCGCAAATGTTCGCGAACTGGCGAACCCGGCGAACCGCCATAGACTTCAATGGGCAAGCGGATTTTAAAACCCACAGGGACTCTTTCTGGCCACAATAGTGATGGAAAAGATGTTTAAGGGGACTAACACCTGGACTGTGGCATGCCAAAGGGGGATCCATGTCAAACCTCCCACGGAAAGTTACATAGTTGATGCAGAGTCTGGTTTTAATCCATAAAGGGCATAAATAAAATAACATCCCCCTCTATCATCATCCTCCCCTGTATCTCTTTACCCCCCTCCCTCATCATCCTCCCCTGTGTCTCTTTCCCCCCTTCCTCATCACCCTCCCCTGTGTCTCATCCCCCCTCCCTCATCATCCTCCCCTGTATCTCTTTACCCCCTCCCTCATCATCCTCCCCTGTGTCTCTTCCCCCCTACATCATCATCCTCCCCTGTGTCTCTTTCCCCCCTCCCTCATCATCCTCCCCTGTGTCTCTTTTCCCCCTCTCTCATCATCTTCCCCTGTGTCTCTTCCCCCCTCCCTCATCCTCCTCCCCTGTGTCTCTTTCCCCCCTTCCTCGTCACCCTCCCCTGTATCTCTTTACCCCCTCCCTCATCATCCTCCCCTGTGTCTGTTTCCCCCCTCCCTCATCATCCTCCCCTGTGTCTCTTTTCCCCCTCCCTCATCATCTTCCCCTGTGTCTCTTCCCCCCTCCCTCATCATCCTCCCCTGTGTCTCTTCCCCCCTTCCTCATCACCCTCCCCTGTATCTCTTTACCCCCTCCCTCATCATCCTCCCCTGTGTCTGTTTCCCCCCTCCCTCATCATCCTCCCCTGTGTCTCTTCCCCCCTCCCTCATCATCCTCCCCCTCCCTTGATGATAAGGGGGGGAGGAGACACAGGGATAAGTGTGAGGGGTGTTAGGGTAAGTGGTGTTAGGGATAAGGGTGAGGGGGTTAGGTGTTAGGGTGAGGGGTGTTAGGGCTAAGTGTGAGGGGTGTTAGGGTGAGGGGTGTTAGGGATAAGTGTAAGGGGTGTTAGGGTGAGGCATGTTAGGAATAAGTATGAGGGGTGTTAGGGTTAGGTGTTAGGGTGAGGGGTGTTAGGGATAAGTGTGGGGGTGTTAGGGTGAGGGATGTTAGGGTTAGGTGTTAGGGATAAGTGTGAGGGGTGTTAGGGTTAGGGTAAGGGGTGTTAGGGATAAGTGTGAGGGGTGTTAGAGTTAGGGTGAGGGGTGATAGGGATAAGTGTGAGGGGTGTTAGGGTTAGGTGTTAGGGTGAGGGGTGTTAGGGATAAGTGTGGGGGGTGTTAGGGTGAGGGATGTTAGGGTTAGGTGTTAGGGATAAGTGTGAGGGGTGTTAGGGTAAGGCGTGTTAGGGATAAGTGTGAGGGGTGTTAGGGTTAGGGTGAGGGGTGTTAGGGATAAGTGTGAGGGGTGTTAGGGTTAGGTGTTAGGATGAGGGGTGTTAGGGATAAGTGTGATGGGTGTTAGGGTGAGGGATCTTAGGGTTAGTGATAAGTGTGAGGGGTGTTAGGGTTAGGGTAAGGGGTGTCAGGGATAAGTGTGAGGGGTGTTAGGATTAGGGTGAGGGGTGTTAGGGATTAGTGTGAGGGTTGTTAGGGTTAGGTTTTAGGGTGAGGGGTGTTAGGGATAAGTGTGGGGGGTGTTAGGGTGAGGGATGTTAGGGTTAGGTGTTAGGGATAAGTGTGAGGGGTGTTAAGGTTAGGGTAAGGGGTGTTAGGGATAAGTGTGAGGGGTGTTAGGGTTAGGGTGAGGGGTATTAGGGATAAGTGTGAGGGGTGTTAGGGTTAGGTGTTAGGGTGAGGGGTGTTAGGGATAAGTGTGATGGGTGTTAGGGTGAGGGATCTTAGAGTTAGGGATAAGTGTGAGGGGTGTTAGGGTTAGGGTAAGGGGTGTTAGGGATAAGTGTGAGGGGTGTTAGGGTTAGGGTGAGGGGTGTTAGGGATAAGTGTGAGGGTTGTTAGGGTTAGGTGTTAGGGTGAGGGATGTTAGGGATAAGTGTGGGGGTGTTAGGGTGAGGGATGTTAGGGTTAGGTGTTAGGAATAAGTGTGAGGGGTGTTAGGGTTAGGGTAAGGGGTGTTAGGGATAAGTGTGAGGGGTGTTAGGGTTAGGGTGAGGGGTGTTAGGGATAAGTGTGAGGGGTGTTAGGGTTAGGTGTTAGGGTGAGGGGTGTTAGGGATAAGTGTGATGGGTGTTAGGGTAAGGGATGTTAGGGTTAGGTGTTAGGGTAAGGGATGTTAGGGATAAGTGTGAGGGGGTATTAGGGTTAGGTGTTAGGGTGAGGGGTGTTAAGGATAAGTGTAAGGGGTGTTAGGGTGAGGCATGTTAGGAATAAGTGTGAGGGGTGTTAGGTCTTAGGGATAAGTGTGAGGGGTGTAAGAATTAGGTGTTAGGTTGATGGGTGTTATGGATAAGTGTGAGGGTTGTTAGGGTTGGGTGCTAAGGTGAGGGGAGAATGATGATAAGGGGGAGAAGAGACACAGGGGTGCCCTTGCAGCAGAGATCAAAAGAGTCCTTCGGGACTGTATTGCACATTGTGTACAGTAGCCTAGCTATGGTTTTCCCTATTGATGCAGTATCACCTACACTCAGCCTCTTCTCAGTAAGACTGCAAGTTAGTTATGATTCCAAAATGGCTGCTGTCCATGAGGTTAAAGTGTCTGGAAGGGAGTGTATGCTGCTGATTGGCTGGAATGTGTCTGCTGACTGTGAGTTGCAGGGTCAAAGTTTGCTCAATGATAAAGTATAGGGGGCGGATCGAACATCGCATATGTTCGCAGTTCGCAGCGAACGCGAACATGCTATGTTTGCCGGGAACAGTCCGCCGGCGAACTATTCGCGACATCTCTATTTGCCACCTTTTGCGGCAATCACAGCTCCAAGTCGCTTTGGATAAGTCTCTATGAGCTTGCCACATCTTACCACTGGCATTTTTGCCGATTCCTCCTTGCAAAACTGCTCCAGATCCTTCAAGTTGGATGGTTTGCGCTTGTGAACAGCAATCTTTAAGTCTGACCACAGATTTTCTATTGGATTGAGGCCTGGGCTTTGACTAGGCCACTCCAACACAGTTGCACGTTTCCCCTTAAACCCCTTAAGTGTTGCTTTAGCAGTGTGTTTGGGGTCATTGTCCTGCTAGAAGGTGAACCTCCGTCCTAGCCTCAAATCACGCACAGAGTGGTACAGGATTTGCTCAAGAATATCCCTGTATTTAGCACCATCCATCTTTCCCTCAACTCTGACCAGTTTCCCAGTCCCGGCCATGAGAAAGACCTGTAAATAGTTAAGTCTAGAACTATGGAATTCCCAGTAGTAATATATGGATGTCAGATCTGGACCATAAAGAAGTCTGAGCGCCTTAGAATTGATGCCTTTGAATTGTGGTGTTGGAGAAAACTACTTAGAGTCCTTTGGACTGCAAGAAGATCCAGTCAATCAATACTACAGGAAATCAAATCAAGGCACACAAAGAAGGGGACAGCAGCGATGGTGATGGATAGATGAGGTCATGAAGCAAGAACATAATAACATAATGAGTGAGCGCAGAGGGGCAGTGGCTGACCATCGTGCCTAGTGTGTTGCAGTCCATAGGGTCATAGAGATTTGGACAAGACTGAATGACTAAACAACAAAACAAAATATTTTCCCTTTAATATAAGTTGGAGAAGAAAAAACATTTTATATATTTGAATTACCAATATATTATTTGGTTTATTAATATTCTCCTTCTTGCACTTCTTTTGTTTTTGCAAAAGATGAAAAACAGAACTGAACTTGTATATCTTGTATTTCCTCAGGTAAAATAACCTGGGCTTTCTTAAATTTTCTGCAGTCGTGCTCTGTACATAAATAAAATATGAGTACTTTTTACATATGCAGGTTACTGCAGTACTGAAGGGCTTGAAACAGAAAATTAAATTGAAGAAAAGCACAACGTAAAGTGAATTTTGAGGTCCATTGATTTTTCTTTAATTGGTGATTACATTAATAATCCACAGTATAACTAATTATGTATAACATTTTTGAAGACAGAAATGACTGTGCTGTCGAGAGAAGAAAATAAATCTTATGAGACAAACATTATTGCTGGAGCAAAGCATTTCTATTTTAAGACGCTCTGAAGTGACCTCTAAACACAGAGGAACCTGCAGCAAAATATCCGACGTTCGAGCGTTGAAGGAGATTTTGCCCTTATATGAAGGAAATATACTCTTTGGTTTAACCTTTCTGCTGCCATATGTGTCTTTACAGATTTATAAAAGTGGTGACAAGGGTTATCAAGTGGTGACAAATATGGCTCAGTATAGGTTAAAACAACTCTCTCTTTGAACAACTGGTTTCGGGCGATCCGGTAGCCCCGTAAGGGAGATTGCAAGTTAATTTGCTATTCAATTGGCGTCTTTTTGCGGGCTTCCAGCGGCTTCCGAGATACGGCCTTGAAAAAATGGCGATGGTTAAACTCGTTACTTACAGCCTCCAGAAGCCTTTGATCTCTGACTTTTTCAAGGCTAAAATCGCAAATCGCTATTCAATTGCTCAATTTCCCCAAGCCCGCAAATATTTTCACACCCGTAGATGGCAAATGAAGGAGAAAATCCAACAAGTTCTAGAGAGGACCCTCAAAGGGGTTAAACACCTATTCGTAGGACTCTAAATGCAAATAAAAAATCACTACTGCACTGTAAATTACAAAAGCGATGACGGTCATTAGAATTACTTGCCCAACAGTCTCAAGCACGCAAATCGGCAGAAAATTAAACTTATTTTTATGTTTCATTTCGGGGCTAAATCGATTTCAGGTAACAATGAGTTAATACATATCAGGCCACCCATATGGACTAGAACAGTATTTATTTTCATAATTCTTTATTTTGCGGGTTTGAGAATCTGCCATAATAATGACAGTCTCATGTTCTATTGGCTGATTACGAAATGGGAGGTTACGGGCTTGCTTAATTGATCATGTTCCTGCCCTGAACTTCTACGAACCAATGCATGGTTTACGGTTTTGGCTTTGGGCCAGTTACTTGCAAGTAATCGGAGATGAATGGAAGCCCCCAACACACCCACAGACATACGACTGTCTGCGATTGAGTTGCGGGCTTGGAATTGAATGTGGCTCCAGGTGTTTATCAGTCACATGAAAAGATGGAGGATAATGCCCTACATTTGTAATATTGAATGGCCAGCAAAGTTAAAAAAAATGACTACCCCTTTAAAATAACTTAAAGGGCAAGTTCCATCTAAAATTAAGTTTCTTTTACATTAAAAAGCAATCCTAATGAAGATTTGCTGTCTATGTAAAGTTATGAAACTTGCCTAGTTTGCCAGGTACTCCTCTATGTTGTGGATCAACTTCTCAGTTACTCCTTCATGTTGTGGAGAGGCTTGCTTAGTTTGCCAGGTACTCCTCCATGTTGTGGAGAGACTTGCCTAGTTTGCCAACTACTCCTCTATGTTGTGGATCAACTTGTCTAGTTGCCAGTTACTTTACCATGTTGTGGAGAAACTTGTCTAGTTTGCCAGTTACTCCTCCATATGGTGGAGATCTGAAGCTGCCATTTTAGGATCAGTTTTTGACACTGACCTAATGGGGTCACATTTTCAAAAGTCAACTCAAGAGCCAGTTTCATTCTCAGCTGTGACAACTTCTTCAATTTTTAAAATTGGTAAAATAGGCAAGTGCCATACAATCTATCCATATTTCATACTAATGCTATTCTACATAGTCAGACCTCATGTAAAATACTATGTTTAATCCACAAAACCCCTTCTAAATCTCTACCTTGTCATGGTGAAGGGGCTTTTGTATCTCAATGAAGCCGTGAGCTACACCATGTAGGATCACCCAAGATGGGCAGGTCAGAGAACCGAGTTCAGACTAATCAAAGTCCACTGGAGAAGGAAGTGCCAACCCACTCCAGTAAATTCCAAGATAACCTTATGTATAAGACTGGAATATGTGTAGCTTAGAAGAGAGAAGGGAGAGTGGGATATGATAGAAACCTGCAAATACATCAACGGGTTTAATACAGCTCAGGGGAGAAGTATCATCAAGAAAAAGAGGAATGCTAAAACAAGAGGTCAAGATCTGATGGTGTAAGATTTAGGGGTAATGTAAAAAAGAACTACAGAAATGATTGTAGAACAGCCTTCCAGTTGAAGTGGTAGGGTCAAATTTAAGCATGCCTGGCATAAGCATAAGGCTTAATTAAAGGGCCAGTGCAGTGTAATATTTGATGGTTGATATTTTGAAGAACTTGACTTAGAAAAGAACAAAATGTGTTTACGAGACTTAAAATAAACTATTACAGTCTTAAAAGTAGAACATTTTTATTCAGTTTTGATTTAATAATAACAAACATATTGTCTTTAATTGTAAAATGATCAGAACCCTGGGATGAAAGGGAGGAACGGTGGATTCAGATAAGATATTTATTCAGTTCTGTTACAAAAGTCCTCTACATTTAGTCACTTGACAATAGTACTCAATGGCAGAATAAGGTCACATACGACACCCCTCCCTCTCAAGCTACAGACAGACTAGCTATCTAAGGTGGCCTCGCTCTTGACACATCAGAGTCATCTAAATATAAGATTTTCTCTGAAATACTTTTATGCTCCTGTCTTGAATATCTGCTAATGCTGTTATTGTATTACCTTCTCCACAAGCATGTGACATTTTTACCAAATTACAGTGGTTCTTTAAGTCAAGCTAGTAGATAGACAGAATGGGCTAACTAGATGAGCCTGTTAGATTCATGTTTCTAATAATATTTAAAATGCAACAGAATATTATTTTGTGCACATCAAACTACATGACACAATAAGTCAAAATTAAAAATGATTGTGGCCATCAAAAAAATTAAAAATATTCATGTCTATTATAACACATGCTTATTTGTACAAGAATGAACATAGAGCTACATAATAGACACCATATAGTGACAGCAGATGCATTTTATATGAGACGTGTTTTCTATACTGGCAGCTCTTTCAGTGGTTTATTATTCTAGAGATAAACAGTGTCATTCTGTGCAAGCAGGAGCAATATGTGACTTATGTTATAACCAATTATATTAATTAAGAGGATCCTGTGTGCGTGATCCAAGAATAAGAGACTCGGTGGGAGAACATATGGTTTATATTTAGAAAACCAGATAGGCTTTAGTACTTATATATTCATTTAGAAAACAGGTCCCAGAATGATTAGCAAATCTGGTACTAATGAAAAGGCAACACACGATCATCTCATAATGGCATGTTACATGTCATCTCAGGGGAAGTTAAAGGGACATGAAAACAACATTTTTTTTTCATGTTTTAAACATTATAAAAGTTGTTTAGAACATGAAAAAATGATTGCATAAAACCTGCAGAGAACATACTTTAGTCTGTAGATCTCATTGGGTGGCAGAGGTCAAACTTGACCTGAATATGTTTTTTGTGCTCTAAAAAACACATTGTGGCACATTGTCCTAATGCCCTCTATGTGATACAACAAGGAACAAAATCTTTCCTTGTCCTTTTAAAGACAGTGAAGTCAAAATGGTAGCAGCCCTGCAGCAATATTCAGAAATCAAGTACAAAGCCAAGGGTGGAGGTGCCGTAGATCAGAGAGGTCCAATGACAAAGTCAAGGGTTGACTTGCCACAGATCAGAGAGACCCAGCAACAAAGCCAAGGGTTTAGGTACCAGAGATCAATAAGGTCCAGTGACAAACCAAGGGTCGAGGTGCCGGAGATCAGAGAGTCCCAGTAACAAAGCCAAGGGTCGAGGTCCCGGAAGCTAGAAAGGCACCGTAACAAAGCAAAGGGTTGACTTGCCACAGATCAGAGAGGCCCAGCAGCAAAGCCAAGGGTTGAGGTACCAGAGATCAATGAGATCCAGTGACAAACCAAGGGTTGAGATGCCGGAGATTAGAAAGGCCCAGTAACAAAGCCAATTGTCGACTTGCCACAGATCAGAGAGGCCCAGCAACAAAGCCAAATGTTGAAGTACCAGAGATCAATGAGGTCCAGTGACAAACCAAGGGTCGAGGTGCCACAGATCAGAGAGGCCCAGCAACAAAGCCAAGGGTTGAGGTATCAGAGATCAATGAGATACAGTGACAAACCAAGGGTCGAGGTGCCAGAGATACGAGAGGCCCAGTAACAAGGCCAAGGGTTGAGGTGCCGAAGATTAGAAAGGCCCAGTAACAAAGCCAAGGGTCGAGGTGCTGGAGATAAGGAAGGCCAGTAATAAAGCCAAGGTTTGAGGTACCAGAGATCAGAAAGGTCAGTGACAAACCAAGGATCACAATGGAAACACAAATCAGGATAACACATCGCCAAGAAATAGCATAAGCAAAATAACTGAAAACTGAACAGTAGCTGGTTCCTTAAGGGAATATAGGCACTAGTTGATGTGCATGGCCATCATGTCAACTGACAGACTGCATGTCAACTTCTTAATTGCTAATTTGTGCAAGTACCATGTTACTTGTTTTCATTCTTCATTTTCCACATCCGCAAAATAAAAATAAATATTGTATTGTGTAATCACTATGATCTTAATCAACTCCCCTACTAATCTTTGCCAATAGCAGATGTCTAGCATCTATATTGTTAAATTATCTAATGTCTAGTCCAAAAAGAGTTCTCACTCCCCCATTTCAACAAAATATCACATTTGCATCTCAATAACTCCATAATCATATAATTCCAGAGTCTAGTTACCTTAAGAACATATTAATTACATTTTATTTAGGATATTTAAAAATACAGAAAAATCACCGCTATACAAAATGTAAAAATATGTATAATATGGTGTGTAATATATATATAATATTACAGTATCAAAACAGTGGACCTAAGGACCATGCAATTTAATTACAAATCTGAAAGCATATACTAAAGCAATATTATGGTAGATATAGGAAAGAATATTTATAATTGGGAGATAATCAAATAAAAATGACCAATCTGTATTGTATAACAAGATCTTGGTGATAAATCAATCTATCCCATAACCTTGCTTATACCATAAAGTATACCAATCTATTTTTATGCTATTCAGTATTCCTCATATTGCTAATCAGCAGTAATCACAGGTTTACTGAATGGTGAACACCCAATATTTAAAAATTATTAAAAAAAACAATTCTGCCATGGACATTATAATAAATGTGATATTAAATGGTACTGTGCAATATATTATTAGTTATATAATAGCAGTTGCCACCACTATGTGATGTAGAAGTAGCTTTAAATTATTACTTTAGGTCAAGGTGCTGAAGTCACACTGCACCTCAATCGGCTGTATCAGCTTCACAAAAGAGAGGTACTTGCGGTTTCAAAATTCCGGTTTGTAGCCTTAATTGCTGCCCTTTATTGGGAGCCTCCTTGTGTATGCACAATTCAATTTCTAAATGCCCATGTTCAGAGTAAGAGATAATGCAGACTGTACTGTTTCGCCTAGACCCTGTAGGCTTCCTCAAGCACATCTCTAAAATGTACTCTTTCACCCAAGATACGTAGCTCAGTCATGCCCGATATCCATGAATAACCAGGGACTCATTTTTCTTGATATAAAAGCTGATTGGCCCTTATAAATTAAGCCACGTAACTCAAATTGTTAAATTAAATAAGAATGGAATGTTTTAGTACTCAGTAAAATAATTCAAGCATGCCTAGTATAAGAAAAAGGCCATCCTGACGATATATTAATTATTATATTATATATTATTAGACTTTTAGGTAGATAAAACGATTAGACAAGATGCACTTTGTCTGTTTCGTATCTGCCTTTAAATTTATGTTTCTATGTTTACATGTAAAATTATAGGAATTCACTCACATTTAATTTGTTTATGATTGTCTTTACAGTTTTTTTTCTCATAAACTATAAAAAAAAGTAATTTTCTAAAACAAAACTAAATAGAAAATACTATAAAATAAAATGACATACAAAGATAATAGTATAACGTTTTATTAACGTAGGTATATTAAATGAAAAATTTTACAACCCTAAATAATATTTTTTAATAACAAAATATATTTATTTTGAGCTATATTTTAAGTGTATTACCCAACTGGGACATTTTAAGTTTTCTTTGTAATATTAAACCTATTTTTTTAATCAATAGACAAAAAATAGATATTAAAACTGACAGAAATATGTTATTAATTCATAAAACACTTATATACAATATTTTATAAATTCATTAACACAGAATAAATGAACCACAGAATGGAACGGTTAGGTAATTAAAAAGATTTCCCTTGTCAGCATCTATAAGGCAGGACACAATAATGCGATAATGAAATAGATACATGGAACTCTTTGCTGATACATGGGCAACTTATAGATCCAGCACTAGTTCTGTTTAATTTCTTCCGGAATCTTTGCAATACCAACTAATCATTTTTTTCCTGGCCAGGGGGACTGAGATGAGGTTACGGATGAGCAAATACATAGGAATTGAGGATAGAGAGGAAGTTTATTGTTCTGGGTTTCTAGCACAGCCTGTTGTGGCATGTTAGAGATATTATGTCTCCAAATAATAAATTGATTTTGAGGCTTTGTGATATTCCTAGGCACACAATATTGTGGATGTATTGAATTATCTGGAAGATTAGTATGGGACATATAGTATATTGAGTGATACATTTAAGATTACATGGTATGTATTTGGCATGAAAGTTTTTTTTTTACTCATACAACAACCTAGTTAAGTTTTTGAAATGGAAATATGTATTGATCTGGGTGGATCTCAAGTACATTCTTCAACGTTCATATATCCAGTTATTGGAGGAATTTTCTATAGAGGCATTAGGACTTGCGTTTGCATTTAATCAAGGATGAATCAACTGTGCCTCGGGCAACCAACTTAGAGTGACATCATATCTACCAAAGGATATTTTTTATATTTATTAATATGGCATGTCTTTTAATCAAAAATGTGTATGCTATACAGCAAACCCATTCTTATTTCACATTTTACTGTATTTGTTCGAATATAAGCCGCACCTTTTTTCAGATTTTTGAGCTTGCGAGTTACGGGTGCGGCTTATATTCGCAACCGTAAAAAAATCATTGGCGATTTGCAAACTTTGCTTGTTACGTGTGCGGCTTCTATTCGCGAACGCAAAATTACTGCCGATTTGCGCGATTGCGAGTTAAGGGTGCCGATTTTCGTGCTTGAGACTGCGGTATTGAATAGCGATTTACGGTTTTAGTGAATCTAACATCCTGTAAAGCCTGTAACCTGCAAAAAGAGCTACAGTGCTAATTAGAAAGCCTGTTTCTTGCAATGGCTGATCACTTTGAGAGGCTTTTTGTCTCTCCAATTTTACGGGTGCGGCTTATATTTGAGTACTATCTTTTTTCTATTTTTATATGATATGGGAGAGGTGGATGTGATAGAAATGTTCTGGTCATGATGTCTGTCCTCATATGTATTTACTTTTATTCCATGCTCCATTTTATTCTTTTGAATAATAATATCCATTGTGGAGACTGAAAAATAGCAAGCACATATGGGACTTATGACAAAGGGTAAAGGGGCGTTGTAAACAGCACAAAGAAGGTGGGTGAAAAGACTGGGGCAAATGCACAGACTGAAAGAGGTAAAACATATTTTTTTTCCTTCTATTTAGGTCAACATAGTTGCATATCACGTTGATATATCATAATGCCAAGCGAGAGAGAGTACATTTTAACACATTTTTAACCAATCCCTACCATCCTCTACAACTCTCTAAATGAAATAAAGAGTGAAATGGTGAATATGGTCTTCAGCTGTTTAGCAAACACTACATCTTATAAATCTGGAGGTATAAAAGGATTTGGAAAACTTGATCTGCTCTCCATATTGCAAAGATAAAGTACTTTATTTAGCTGCCGATCAAGCCTAATCCTTTGAAATAGATTCAAAGTCAACCATTGTTATAGGTACAATGGAAAGCAACAAGTCAATTTATCACATCAAAGGCTTATAGCAATAAGAGAAGAAAGGAAACTGAAAAATACCATGAATTAATTCCTAACAATTCCTTTTTGGAGAATTGGTTCTGTCAAAAGCTGTTACTTTTAATTTTCAATGTAAATCCCAATTAAATATCCTCTGGAGATTTGCTTTTTGCTGTCAATGGGTTGGAACAAGAAAAAAACACATTATCTTATACTCCTGCATCTTAAAGTTTCAAGTGCTAAAATATAAGATTCTAATTACTTGATTGGAACTCAATTAAAATTCACAACAAAAATGTAAGGAATGCTGTTTTGCTCAGAATATGAAGTTTGTGAATTATGTAGTTTTTTTTCCGTTCTCCTGCCTAATGCTCATTCACATTTTTTCCATGATACGGTGGTCATTTAGTTTTGCCTTTATATAGATTTCTATAAGTATATGTATACAGACTGGTTAATTGGAGGGCATATTAATTCTATAATTTTGTTCATCGTGAATACAGTTACCTTACATGGAAAAGAAAGAAAGGAATGTCACTATTAGTCCAAGGATGAAGGGTATCTCCATTTAACCAATGGACCAAAGACTATATAGTATAGGAGACTATCTACCTCTCAACAGAATACTAGAATTTAACAATTAGATTTGTATTGTTTAAATATTAGTTAAATGGATAGGACACTTATGGCTTTTTTCATGATCTAAGTTGTAGGTTGGTACCAGAATATAGCCTTTAAGGTTATGAATACTAATTAAAAGAAAATGTAAGAAAACTATTTATAAAGTTACATTTTGTTGATGTATGAATGGTACCATCTAGTGTCCTGAGGATCCTTTGTGTTATTTTATCTTTATTTTTGCCTGGGCATGAGATGCTTTGGGTTTAAATGCCAACTGTGTCTGAGATGCCAGGAAGGGTCTTTGGCTCCCCCCCCCCCCCCTTGAGGGCGTAGGGACCCCTTTAGTTATGTCCTCCTCAGGGTTTCAAGCAAAAGGTACTGTGGGACAAAGGTTAAGAAAACTCTTAGGCAGTGGTGGAGCTATCTTTCGGTGCAAATGGTGCAATGGGGGGCCCTGGCCTGGGGGGCCTATTGTTGTCTTTTTTTCTTTTTTTTCAATTGACTTTTTTTTAAGTGTTAGGGCCCCCTGCAGCCTGCACTGTATTTTGCACGCTGCAACTTTCATTCCCCTGGGCCCCCATGATTGATCCCCAAGCCCATAACAACAAAATATCTCTCCCCCCCCCCCCCCCCCTGTCAAAAGTGGTTTAGCCAACAAATGCAATAGTGATCACTGGAGCCAACCCCTCCTAGCACAGCTCTATCATATAAATACACTTAAGGTGGAATATCCAAAGTGGCAGATCAAGAACAAAGTTCAGCCAAAGAAAACAAATACAATATATGTGCAAGATAACAAGCTCTATGTACATGCATTCGATATGTATTTATTTGTATATGTATGTATAAAAATACACAACAGCCATATTAAGGCACACATAAAAAACAGCACCATGTTATGGGAAATGAGTTATATAATTATATTGCATGAACTCTTGTATAGTAATATGTAGATTGTTTGTATCCGAGCAGGAAGTTGGAGGTGGTTAGAATCATTGAATAGTTGTCATTTCCTTATTCTCTTGTGTGTTTATTTGCTCCATATTAGTAACTGTGCTAATCCACCTTAAGTGACAAGAGCTGAGCTGTGTTGTGTTATGCAGGGGTGGGCCTTGTGTCTGATGCTAGCGCACAGAGAGGAATCTGGAAGCTGCATCTAGACCGGTATCAATGTATATTTAACAAAATCATGGTGCTCAGTGTAGTAAGGCAATGACCTGTTATCATGTTCCTTTTTTCAGGAGTTGGAAGGGGGTGGTAGTTAGTAGATTTAAGATAAGAAATGCAGATATACCAGTGGCTTTAAGTTTACCTCAAACAAGAGGATATTTTAGTTTAACATTGTGTGAATGAGAATAATGACGCACAATGAGTTAAATATAATGTTACATTTTACCATATAAGGAAATAACAAATATGCATAAATTTGCTATGTAATTGTTATAGTGATTGTTTCACAGGAAATGCCCATATTTAGTGCACATGTTTAAATGATTAGAGAAGTGTTACTTTTACAGTAAGTTCATATGATAATGTGCAAAATAGTTTAACCCTCCCCTCAGGCTGCAAACTAGCAGTCCATTGTGTAATTATCCATGACATAAGCATGGTCAGCGGAATAAAATGTTTTATGCTCCTGGTTTACATAGCTGCTAATTGTGTTAGGTTGTTAAATACATCACAAGCATGCGAAGATTTTTGGGCCACATGTACTGACGGGTGAAGTGTTGGAGAACTGTTGGGGATAACAGATCTTTGTACATATACCCATAGGATAACTAAGAACTGGAGAGATTCTCAAACACTTTGACATTTATTAATTTTTTTTATCAAAACTGAAGCAACCCTAAGTGTGTGTGAATGTGTGTGTGAGTCTGTGAGTGAGTGTGTGAGAGTGTGTGTGTAAAGAACAGCATTTTTTGTCTATATTACACAAACTCTTAGCAATTAATTTTCACAATCATAAAGATGATTTATTCTATTGTAAGAGCATTAGATATTTTATGTATCTACACTGAAATCGTAGAAGACGGTGGATGCAAGGATGGTATAACAAGCTACAGGGAAGTCCATCAGAGGTCCAGTGACCTCCTTCAGGAGAGGGGTTAATGGCCATTGTAGGGACATGATACATAAAAGAGGAGCCACAAGCTCCTTTAAACACTAAACTTTTAGAGATTTTGTGAAAGGGAGGATGAGTATTACCAAGAATTACAAATAATATGTCAAATAACTTTTATCAAAAGAAGGAACTCATATATATGTATTAGGCTAGTGCGTGCCATGCACATGCCCATATTTATGAAGTAGATGGGCTATAAAAGAGATAATAATTGTCTCTACAGCCCAAACCAATGTCATTATGGGACCTCTCAACTGAAAAGGAGTCCCCTCTACAAAAAGAGAGAGTGCAAAAGAGCTGCATCCCTCCACACTAAAATCATTATATGTAGAGATGCCAAGTGATCTCCATAATACGTAAACAAGGCATTCACTCTATCACCATTAGACAGTATGGCATAGATGGAAGTGTAGACTTCTAAAAGTGCCCATTGCAATGAGATACATATTGATTGAAACCATTAATAATAATAATATTATTATTTATTTTCTATTTAAATATTCCCTTTGGCACAGCAGGGGTGGCAGGTCAAAAACATTTTTTTTTTTTGGGGGGGGAGCAACATTTATTTTTTTGACTTGGGTCCTTCCTTCGCTAGCTCCGCCACTGCTCTTAGTCCATCCCCAATGGATAGTCTTTGGGTAGGGGCACTAGGACTTTGAAACTCAAAGGGGCCTGGGCTTGAAAGACGCAGGACCCCACCAGCCTCTACATCGTGCAGAAGTGGGAATGTGAAAAAATTTAAATTGTGCCCAAATCAGCATCCAAATATTGTGTACCCCTTTTTGTTCACTTGATGGGGGATCCCCACATGAAGAGATAGGTGGAGTTTCTGAGGGGCGGTTAATTCAAACGGAAATGTGATATAAGAACGAGGAGAGATTGGAAAAAGGAAGGAAGCTCTCTGGGTAACTTACTGAAAGAATTTTGGAATTGTTTGAGCTGTGATTTATACTTCCTATTTTCTGTCTGTTTTGGCTCCAACCTTCTCCTGAAAACAATCTATAACTTCCTATTCTATTTACCTTTATATTTTCAATCTTGTTCCAAGTAACTTAAATTTTGAAGGAAAAGCCATATCCAAATCTGGATCCAGATCAGATCCAACACCAGATTAAATTTGTTTGATTATCTTCCTGCATTTTAACTGATAAATTATATAATACAAAATTAATAAAATATATTGTTTATAGGAAATTAAGCTTCTTTCCATAGGATAAAATATGTTAAATATTTTATTCAGTTGTTTATATTTGTAAGGGATATTTATTTATTTTATGTATTTTTTATTTCCATATTATCAGGTGAAATCCCCAAAATTTTGATTTTCTTAGTAATTATTTAGTAATAATTTGATATATTGTTGCAATTTATTGATTAAATCATCATGTATTATTGGTAATTTTGTTTCTGGTTTAATTGGTTAACCAGATTAAGGTTGAATATATTTTGCTGGTCTCATATTTGGACATTTGTGAGGTATTAGTTGGTTTATACAAATAACAAACTATTTGTTTTTTTTCTTGAGTTATCTGTGAATATTTTGATTTAAAATGATATACTGAGAAAACCGATCAGATTCTTTGTATTATTTCTGTATTTCCTGGACTTTTGCTGTATAAATAACATTTATTGTTTGACATATATATTTTATCTGCCACTTTGCTATACATTTTTATTGTGTTTAACAATTTTAAATACAAGATGTATATATATGATTTTAAAATGGATTTTGAACTTAATAAAATACAATTATTAGTAGGGACTAATAATTATAACCTGATACATTGTATATATTTTACATAAATCCCCCGTCAGAACAACTACATTTGATAAGAGAATAAACAATGAGTTATAGGCTGCCCAACAGCAAAATCTTGTTCCCAAGGCAAACTTCATTAACAGAACAAGTTTCCAGCCAATGGAGATTGTGTTGGTAGACTTTGCGTCTGAAAATTTAGCAGCTGCCTGCTAGATTAAGCTAACTTCCTCACTGACTTTATAGTGGGTGGATACCACCAGCTGAACTTTGAAAATAAGTTTAATATTGAATATAGTTTTTGTTTTAATTTTTTATTATTAATCAATGTCTAATTAAAACATCAAGCTCATGTTATGGCATTACAGTGGCCATTTAATGATATTTGGGCTACTCTAGCTGAAAAACACTGCACTGCAAACAGTAACGGATAATTCAACACCTGGATTGCAGTAAAGTATCAAGGAATCTCTTCGGTAACCAGCAGGTTTTACTATGTCAAGAAAAATTATGCTCCTTAGAGGAATGTAATAAATAAGAGCCTTGGAGTTTTAAAATAGAAGCAATAAAAAATAAGATGTATAGCTAAACTTAGAGGTGTCAGCCTGAGATCCCAAAAGCATCTACACAGCATCTCATTAGAGTGGTGATAAATGATCATAAGACCAGAAATAGCTATTTTATTGTTACTCCATAGTACCGCGTGTTACTATAAATTCATTCAGCAAGCTAAGGTCAAATTCACTTTGTTGTAAGGAGGTTATAACCAATGTAGAGGTGGTTGAATAAAACTGTAAAATGATATCCACAATGTTATCAAACAATACATGGCTGTTAAAATAAATACAATATTAAAGAATAATTCAATAAAATGCTTTGAAGTGGAAAATAACATTTCAACAGTTTTAATTTGCTAAAAGACAGTAAAAACAGTAAATGTTTCTTTAATAAATTAATTGATAAACATAGTTTTACAATTGAGTATTAAAACGCTAATGTTTTCAGCAAATTAAAAAAACGTATTAATAAAGCAAAGAGGAAGTTGCCCATTGACTCATTCTATACACATATAGATTTATTTTATTTAAAAAATGGTTTCCACACCCCCAGTACAACATAGGCACCTGGTACTAACCAATAGAATAACTGCATTAAATTATGTTTTTAACCCTATACTAACCTTTCAGCCAACAGCAGCACAGTGCAGAGATGCAGAGCAGCACTGCTTGAGTTGCCCCTGGCTTTTTTGTGGTGAGAAAAAAGGACTACACATCCCATGATGCTTTGCTGCAGAGACTGACTCCCCAGACATTGCATAAATGCTGTAGCTGCCTCTGATTGGACTTGATTGGCCAAAACAAATTATGATTTTTTATGCCAATTTAGCTTGGTTTTCAGGTGCATACCTTCTCAAAATCAACTGCCAGAAAACTGAAGAAATTTGCCGACGTTTTTCATGCAAAATTATGTTTGCATACACTACTGATTCTCCTCTATAAGATGTACTCATAATCCATGAAACTTTAAAATAAAACTTAAAGGTTACCGTATATACCCGGTATATGCTAATGACGTGAAATCACATGCGCGCCACGTCATTAGCATTGGCCGGGTCAAGACGCCGTAGGGAGCGGAGGCCGGAGCAGAAGCTGCAGATGGAGGTAAGTGAGGGGAAAGAGAGAGGGGGAGGTATTTAGAGGGGTAAAGTGAGGAGGGGGGTTTAGAATGAGGAGGGGGTTTAGAATGAGGAGGGGGGTTAAGGATGAGGAGGGGGGAGGGAAAGAGACACAGGGGTTTAGAGAGACACAGAGGGGTTAGAGAGACACGGGGGGGTGGTTAGAGAGACATGGGGGGTGATTAGAGAGAACCGGGGGGTGGTTAGAGAGACATGGGGGGTGATTAGAGAAAACCAGGGGGGTTTAGAGACATGGGGGGTTAGAGAGACACGGGGGGGAGAGTGACTCGAGTATAAGCCAAGGGGGCCCTTTTTAGCCTTAAAAAAGGGCTGAAAAACTCGGCTTATACTCGAGTATATACAGTAATTTAACCAACAAATTATTAAAAAAAAAAATCTTAGTAGAATTTGAGATTAAATTGGAAAAATGTCATAGACATCCATAAGTCTTTCTTGAAGGATATTTGTGCAAGTGGTGTATTTACATTTCCACATGAGCAGGGTTGATAGTTATTGTTGGAAGCTGTCTATAGAAAGGGGAAGGTGTAGAGGTGGAGGAGGATAGGGGACTAACTAATAACTCTGTCTTGGATGTGTGTGTTCAGTTTTAGATGGTAGGAGGACATCCAGGAGGAGATGTTTGAAAGACATATTGTGATACAGGATAGTAGGGAAGGTGATATGTCTGGATAGAGGAGATAGACTTGGGTATATTCTGCATAAAGATGGCATTATGCCCAAAATACCAAAAAGAGAGAAATTGTAGGAATACTTTTAACTGTCATCATCAAAACATTTTTATCTGTTCCGTTTTTAACAGAGAAGTGATGTCTCTTATTGTACCAAGTAGCGGCAGAAAAATCATGTAGAGTTTAAAAGCAAATTTGTTAGTCTAATAAAAGAATTCTATTAATATTTTATTGCACTATTTTACTGCTTGATGTTTTATAGACTGTTCCTTTCTCATGCATACTTTATATAATAAAAGCCAGCTATTGTATATGCAGATTAATGCAGTTTAGCATCTCAGCCAGGCAACATTTGTTTTACGCACCAATCTATTTATTGGGTATGTGAGCAAAGTGCCAGTGGAAAAAATGTCAGTTTAATCAATATTTCACTTTATAACATATTTTCTTATATTAGTACATTAATAATATAAACGGATAACATTTAGGGGGTTTTACTGTTGGTGCAGCCATTTTGCAGTTAAAGGGCGATTTACGTGTAAGTGCTCTTAATGGTGTGAAAGAGCACAAGATGGTATGTTAAAATTATATGTTTTTTTTAATTACACTAATAATAGCTAAAAAAGTCTGTTTGCATACAAAGTGTTTCCTGCATACTGGCTGTTGCATGAGTAATAACAAATAGCCGAGTCCTGTGAGTGCTGTGGGGAAGACAGTGATTGATAGCTTTTTTTCCTTGGATTCAGGACTGTACTGACTAGTTAACCCATAACTGACCTGGGTGAATCCAGCCTTCCATGCCTGCACAGATGAATTTGTTAATGGTTCATTTTTAATTTATTTTGCTCACTACATAGAGCTGACAGGAGCAGAGCAATAACCCCCTACATTGTTCAAATTCCAGAGGCAAGAGAACCTGAATTGTCTGCTGTAAGAATAAAAAAATAACCCATAAACTGTTATCCCTTTATTTTAATATGAAAATAAACAGGAATATTGATTAAGCTGAAAACCTTAATTGTCTGCTGTTAATATAAAAAAAATAACCCATAAACCCAAGATCTGTTCCCTTCATCCTGGATATATAAGCAGTCTTTCCATTGACTTGAATAAGGGACAAACTCCTGCAACCTGATTGGCTGTAGTAATGCGTGGGTAACAAGTGGGTTGTCTATTATAGATCTAAACACAGCCTTGATTTTACTTACTTTCTTAGTGAAAAATGCACATATTTCAAAAATGCAAAACACATTTCCACATGCTTTTAGGATATCTTTACTGTGATGTGGTCCAAATTGTGCTGAATTAAGAGGCCCTTTAACAGCCCTTTCTACACATCAAGAATTCCATGCTTCAGTTGCAGATTTAGTTGCAATACCCACACACGCTTTATACTCTGTATGTCACATGTCCATTTGATGTCACCAGTAACTGCAAAGCCTTTGGTGGACAGCCAAGAAAAATATATAGGTGTGTTTGTGCTTGTAACAGTTTGACACATTCTGCAACTGCAGAATTAGGAAGATGAAGGTCTTGCTATCTGTACTGATAATAGCAAAATGGCTGCAACCAGAGTGGAAAACAGAAAGACTTAAAGAGCCCCCTTATTCAGCACAGTTTGGACCACATCACTGTAAAGATCTCCTAAAAGCATGCATAAAATACTTTCTGAATTGTTTCACTGAGAAATTAAATCAAATACAATTTGTCTTTATATGTGTGAAAGACTAACAACAGCATGCTCGATTATTACAACCAATCAGGATGAGGGGGTGTGTCCCATTCAAGTCAATAGTAAGGTTTTTGTCAGACTGCTTATATTTCTAGTTTGAAGGGAACATTTATCAAGCACAGAGCTTGTAATGGGTTTGTTTTTGGTACATTTCTGCACTCTCTGGAAATTGAGCAATGCTTTTAATCCAGCTCAGGGGGCATAGGTTATTGCTTTGTATAGTGATCCCAACAAACAAAATTGTAACCCTTACCACATCTGTCTGTGCAGGCATGGAATACTGGTACTCACCTAAAACAGGAAAGCTATGGATTAACTGGTCAGTGAGTGCACAGGGATGCTGTACTATCAATCACAGCCTTCCCCCATAGAGTCTCACATGCTGCCAGCTCTGCTAATTATTCATGCAACAGCCTTGGGCAGGTTAGACTGAGTTAGTGCAATAAAAAATATATAGATCATTTTAACATACAATATTGTGCTATTTCACACCGTGAAGAGCACTTATAGTGAGGTAAATCACCCTTTTTTATCACGAGTAAGTACTGTTATCCCTTTATTTTAATATGAAATTAAACGGAGGAATATTGATTAAGCTGACAATTTTTGTTCTTATTTCACTGGTCCTTATATAAAACTTAAGAGCCAGATTGATGTTACAAAACATACTTTCTTCTCAGAATTTCAAGAAATTTAGTTATTGCACTGCACTCTTGGAAAATGGTCAGGGACATGTAAATGATCCACAATGTATTCACACTCTTTAATCCAATATCACTTCATACAAAGTTCCTTTTAGCATACACCTGCTGTATAACAGAGCTTTGAAGCATAGCAAATATTGGATTATGCAAGAGTCACTGTTTCAATTATATATATATATATATATATATATGTATATATAGCGGACCCTCGGTTCCCTGCCTGACAAAAAAATGGCTCAGAACTCGACTACTGTCGGTTCTCAAGTTGTCTTACTGACAAAGTCGGCTCGTAACTTGATACTTGCTCGCACTTGATGTGCTCACTTCACCCCGCATCCTGTGTCTACAAGAATCAAAGTTCATCCTGTGCTTATAAGAACTAAAGTGTAGCCTGTGCCTATAAACCAAAGTTCCAAGCAATAACATCTCTCCTCCTTCTCCTCCTCTACATCACCGCCATCCCACTGGGCCCTTAAGTCCTCTCAGTACAGTTAAAGTAAAGTTAAATTCTATTTTATTTATTTTTTTATTTATGTCTGTTTCGTTTTAAGTTTTGTATCAAAAATTAACACCGTCAGTTCAAAGCAAAATATGAAATTTGGGATATTGGAGGATTCAGTCGTAATACAATAAGAATAGTTCAAGCTATACAATTTTATTACAATGTGTCTTGCCACCTGCAAGAAAAACTGTTTACTTATTCAATTATATCGTCTATAAACCTTCAGTTCCGTAAAACAAACAAGTATTGATCATAATTATGTCCATCATGACAGTGAGAAATTACACTGACATTTACCTGCTAGAGAGAAGTTCAAGTGATTTGTTAATGTCATTTCAATTCAGTGAAATGTTTAAACGGCATTGTTGTTTTTTTCCCCTTTCAGGTAGTTTTTATATAAAGGGTGGTAGCACGGGCGGAGCACCACTGGTGCAACTGGTGCAATTGCACAAGGGCCCTCACCTCTAGGTGTGCTCAAACTGCCCTTGTGGCTCCCTTTAGCCCCTGGTAACCCTCTCGGGCTCTCAATAGCCCTGTCTGGCCATCTTGTTTGTCCAGCAACCTTCTCTGGCCCCCTTGGCTGTCCCGTGGCCCTCTTGGTCACCTTGTCCACCCCGCAGAATTTTATATCTCCTGACAGCCTATATGGTCCTCTCTAGCCCCCCTTTGGCGCTTCCTTCCTTCTCCCCTTTCTCCACACTTCCCTCATTGTTTCACACCCGCTTCAATTTCTCTCTTCTTCCTTTTCTTTTTCCCATGGGCATAGGAGCCCAAAACAAATCTAGGGGGGATAATTCAACTCTACTCCAAGGACAGGAAGCGGAGGCAGATCTACGGCGCATGGTGCAGTGCTCCACTTTTTTTTGTTTTATGTTTCTTTGTTTAAATTCTCAGTGGCCCTGGCATTTATATATACATATATAAATTATAGGTAAAAGCTTTCATGGGAAAGACATACTGCTGCATAGCCCTCTAGTAAAGCACTAAGTTTGATTTTGCTATTTTTTGTGTCCCCTACTCATTCAATCTAGGGGTATTTGCCCCCCCCCATCCACCCCAGTTCCTACACCCCTTCTCTTCGCCCTCCTCTCCCTAATCTCTCTCCCTACTTCCACAGTTTTTCTTTCTTTACCTCATGCCCCCTCCTAACGTGCTGAGGGGGCTCCCAATTTTTTTTTGCACTGGGGCCCTCCATTCACTAGCTCCACCACTGCTATGAAGAGGTGCTATAAATATGGATAATGTTATTCTGTGGATTCATTAAACAAAAGCATTTTTGCCAGCCTACGTGAGCTTATTGCTTCTTATATGCTGCAAATATCAATGTCTTTATGTATTAAAGCAGTTTGAATTGGTAGCTCTCAATAGCTTGTCCTGAGACCATTGCTGGTCCGAAACCTTGTCAGCCAGTACTCAAGAACAAAGAATGACAAGAAGAACCTAGCCCTTTAATCATACTCCTACCATTAGTCACTGCTATAGAGATATTATTATAAAGTGAATGTGGACTTTAGTAAAGTCAGTAACAAACTAAATAAAAGTGTAATATCTAAAGTTGGGTCATTGGAAAAAGGATATGACCCTAAAGACACTTATTTTCAAGATGATCATATATATATAAAATATATCGTTTATTTATATATTGTTAAACACATACATTCACACTTCAATCAAATAGGAATAATAAAATCGGGCCCAAAAAACTAAGGTGGTATGTTTTGAGCCTCATTTGCATGTCATTACCCAGAATCCTTAGCTACAGAAGAACTACTGTTTACTAAGAAGTTGTGTCGGAAAAACAGGTATTCTGGCCTGTGTGAGACATATACTGTAAGTATACTCATAATACTTTTATAGGATTGGTCAGTTTTCCTGATAACATACCGTATATACTCGAGTATAAGCCGACTTTTTCAGCACATTTTTTTTATGCTGAAAAAGCCCCCATCGGCTTATACTCGAGTAAAAAAAATCCTCCTCCTCCCCCCCTTATCTTCCTCCTTCCCCCGTTATCCTCCTCCTTTCCCCCTTATCCCACTCCTTCTTCTCCTCCTTCCCCCTTTATCATCATCCTTCTCCTCCTGCCCCCCTTATCATCAGCTTGTTTCCCCCATAACCTCCTCCTTACTACACCCTCTCCAATCCCTATCCACCTTCCTCCTTACTTGCTATTATGCTCCGATGAGCTGGTGCTGATCCTGACGCCGCAGCACGTCTTCTGTACCGGCATATGCTAATGAAGTGACATCACATGCGCGTCACGTATATATGGTATTATGTGTTGTATTTTCTACAGTGAAAATGGTAAATTTTGGAAAGGCTACCAATAGCAAAAGAGATGCAAAGTGCAGCCTTTCAGCAAATTCAGTTATGACTAATGTATTAAATAATGTTTGATCTTGATGTCCATGGTACTTATTAGGTGTGACACTAATAGACTGATTTCTCCATGTGAGTGGGAAACAACTCTAGGAGGGCAGTACGATTGCTCTAGATCACTCTTGTCAATGTCAAGACATGACTTCCTTCTCTCTCTTTTAAAAGGAGACTCTCCGTAGCAGTATGTGAATTTGAATATTAATTCTTGAAACTTGTCATTTTTTTCATAGTTTTCAGAATCATCAATCTATTTTATAGAACTTGTGTACTAAGGCAAATTGTAGTGATTTCACTAGAGAGGTATAGCTAGCCTTAGTGAATTAAGCCATGTCTATCTATCTGTAGGCGGTTCCCTGGTGGTCTAGTGGTTAGTATTTGGTGCTTTCACCATTGCGACCTGGATTTGATTCCAGTCAGGGAACTGAGAGGTCACACCACCCTTAGGACAACCAGTGTCAGTACTTGGATGGGAGATCATCTAGGAATACCAGGAGCTGTATGCTGTGGTCAATTGGAGAAGGAATTGGCAACCCACTGAAGTATTTCTGCCATGAATACCAGGTGGATCAGCATGGTGTGTGCGGTCCATGAGGTCATGGAGAGTCGGATACGACTGCGTGACACAAACACACATCTATCTATCTATATATATATATATATATATATATCTGTCTATCTATCCATCTTTCAATCTATCCATCTATCCACACACAAATCTATACACTTACATTTAGCTTAACTCACCCTATTGTTCCAAACCAAAGCACACACATAAATATGAATCACTGTTTATATAAGTGTATATACCCAGAGGGAATACACACCCTCCCTTAACTGGCACCCTCGATTTAATGGTGAGCAAATCCCATTGTGTTATATATAATTAGACATCACACAATATATACATTATGGTTCAGTTATTACACAACAGAAGCCACTGAACCATGATTTTCAATTTACTCACTCAGTCATGCGACTGTGAAGGATTATGTTTCATTTTAAGTGAATAAACAACAACTTTCATCAGCATCAAAAAACACTAGAAACATTTATAAATAAATAAGGATTTCACTTCAGGTCTTACAGAATAGTCATTTTATATTTCATTTTGAGATCTAACTAACCTGCAAAATAATGATGGATAAGGGAGGCCATTAGATATATAGATAGATAGATAAATAGATATTGTAGTAAAGATAGATATTCATTTGAATAGTTTGGTGTTGATAGATGATAATAAATGTAAAGATACAATGATATACTATAACCAACAGTTTTCAGTGGCATTTATGTATTTAAGTATTCAAATATGTTCTTACATACTGTACATGTTAATAAACACACCAGGCTCCTGGGATTTTTTCCATAACTGAATATATATGTGTACATGTATATATGAACATCTAAAATAAGTAAAAAATAAACGTATTTCTTGCCCAGAATAGTGAGAAAAACAGTTACATAGTAATTGAGGTTGAAAAAATACTTTTAGTCCATCAAGTTCTTTTAAGATCTCCTCTGATCTGCAATATTCAGTTTAATTGTTAACTGTTAATTGATCCAGAGAAAGCAAACAGAAAAAAACGGCATTGAAACTTTGCCAATTGTCTCAAAAGGGAAAAAATTGGAATTCCTTCCTGAACCCAGATTGGACTCCTCCCTGGATCAATACTCCCTCTCTAATTATCCAGGATAACCCTGAATACCCTTTTTATTTAGAAAAATATCCAGAGGAAGCAAACAGAAAAAAACGGCATTGAAACTTTGCCAATTGTCTCAAAAGGGAAAAAATTGGAATTCCTTCCTGAACCCAGATTGGACTCCTCCCTGGATCAATACTCCCTCTCTAATTATCCAGGATAACCCTGAATACCCTTTTTATTTAGAAAAATATCCAATCCCTTTTTTAAAGTTATCTGTCACCACCTCCTTTGGTATAGAATTCCACAGTTTAACTACCCTTACTGTGAAGAACCCTTTTCTTTCTTTAAGGTGAAATCTTTTTACTTCTAACCTCAGTTGAAAACTTCTTGGCACAAAAAGCCTTATATTGACACTGGATATATTTATATAAGGTAATCATATCCACTCTTAGACGCCTTTTTTTCGAGAGAAAATAAGCTTAATTTAGATAGTCTTTTTACATAACTTAGCCCGTTCATTCCCCTTATTAGTTTTGTTGCCATTCTCTGTACTTTTACCAAAATTGTACTCCATACTCCAAATAGGTTGTACTCGAGATTTGTACAGTGGCTTTGTATTTGCTTCCCTTGCTTCTATATCCTTCTTAATACATGTTAATATTGTATCTGCCTTTGCAGATGCTGCTTGGCATTGAGCACTGCTATCTAGGTGGTTGTCCACAAGTTTTCCCAAATCCCTTTCAATATCTGATACCCCCAGATTTACTCCATTAAGATTATAAATTGCAAGGCTATTTTTCCTTCCTAAATATATAACTTTACATTTATTCGTATTAAATCTCATCTGCCACTTAATCGCCCATTTCATTAATTTATGCAAATTACTTTGGAGGGTAAGGACATCCTTTTCTGATTTAATTACCTTGCACAACTTTGTGTCATCAGCAAAAATGGAGACACTACTTACCAGTCCCACTTATAAGTCATTAATAAATATGTTAAAAAGGAGAGGACTAAATATTGAACCCAGAGGAACCCCACTTACCACATACCTGATTTCTCCATGTATAACACAACCTTGGTTGACAAAATTTGGACTTTTTAATTGGGGGGGTGTCTCATACAGAGAGTACGCTAGATGGCGCTGTCACAGTCCCTCCCTCTCCCCGCTCTCTCAGCTGCTCCCAGCTCCCCGGCCACCGACCCCCCCCCCCCCCAGAGCTCCCTGTGTGCACCGGAAGCAGCCTGGAGCCCGGAGCCAGCCTGCACCGTAACTCCAGAGTTCGTGCTTGTGTATCTCCATCAGTCTGGCTGCTTGCTTTCCTCGGGCAGGCGTTTGCAGGGCTATGGTGGTGTCAGAGGGTGGGGAGGAGCAGGCGGTTGGTGACCTGCTGGGCAGTGTGGAGCCTCCTGCCAGCCTAGTATGGGTATGTGCCTGAGTGGGATGGATATGTGCCTAAGAGGGATGGGTATTTGCCTAAGAGGGATGAGTATGTGCCTGAGAGGGATGGGTATGTGCCTGAGAGGGATGGGTATGTGCCTGAGAGGGATGGGTATGTGCCTAAGAGGGATGGGTATGTGCCTAAATTGACACTGTCGTGGTTGCAAGCTGTTGACATGTGCAGCTCTTTAACTCTTCTGCTATCAGATAATCCAGCATTGCATAGACCCTTGATTATGGCGGCCACACTGTCAGTTTGGAGTATAAAGATCACTTGGGAGAGCATACAATATTCATGCAGTTTTCTGGTTCCTTTGAATTTAATTTAATCCAATTTAGTCTGAACTACTTAAACCAATGTTCAGATGTCATGTTCATAAAAGACTTTTCTAAATTTTGGGGTCAAAATCATAGGGGTCATCTTATACATGGGGTTGTCTTATACACGGAAAATATGTTATGTCTAATCTAAATATATACCATTTACAACAACCCTTTGCTTCCTGTCTTTTAGACAGCTTCCAATCCATGAGCAGATACAGTATGTACGCCAATTCCTGCATACCTTAGTTTGCACAATAGTCTTCCATGTGGCACTGTAAAAGCCTTTGCAAAATCCAAAAACACTACATCCACTGAGTTCCCTTGATCCAAGTTCCTACTAACCTCCTCATAGAAAATAATTAGATTTGTTTGACTTGACCTATCCCTCATAAATCCATGTTGACTCCTAATTATAATCCTGTTCAAATAGACATATTATTGTATATTATCCCTTATTAACCCTTCTAAAAGCTTTCCCACTACAGAAGTGAGGCTCACTGGTCTATAATTCCCCGGATTTGCTCTTGCTCCCATCTTAAATATAGGTATCCCCTCTGCTTTTCTCCAGTCATCTGGTAGCGACCCTGTGTTGAGTGAATCTTGAAAATGTAGATGTCATAGTTTTCCTGGTCACTAATTGTCAGACGGCCTGTTTCACATTGTAATGTTCCTATAGCTTCCTTCCTGTCCTTCTTCCGACTAATTTATTTAAAAAATATTTGAGGGTTGGTGTTACTCTCTCTTGCAACTAACTTTTTATTTTCTATTTTAGAAGCCTTGTTGATTTCCTTGTACTTATGTAAGACAGTCTCTATCCCCCTTGTTTGTATAATTTAAATGCCTGTTTTTACTCCTCATCTTCATCGTTAAGTCATTTTCAGGCCACATGGGTTGTGATTTACTCCTTCTACTTTTATTTCCACATGGTATATGGTGATAAGTATGTATATTAAGTAAGGATTTGAACGTTGTCCATTTATGTTCAGTATTTTAACCCATCATTTCTTTGTCCAAGTCTATACTTTGTATTGCTGCCCTTAGACCGTTAAAATCTGCCCTTTTAAAATTAAGAGTTTTTATTGGCCCCTTACAGTTTTGTTTTTTAATTCAATCTAAAATAAGACTTTGCTGTGATCACTGTTTCCCAAGGGTTGCCCCATTTTAACATTTGATACCATATTTGTGATGACTAAATCCAAGATAGCTTCATTTCTAGTAGGTTCTTGTATAACCTGGGTCAGATAATGATCCCTGAGAGTACTTAAGAACCTGCTCCCCTTAGCTGAGCTGCTGGTTTCATTTATCCAGTTTATTTCAGGGTAATTAAAATCTCCCATTATTAGAACTTGCCCGTGCTTAGCTGCATTTCCAATCTGTAACAATAATTGAATTTCCTCACGTTCAGCTATATTTGGGGGTTTATAGTATACTCCTACTAATATTCTTTTGGAATTTACTGCTTTGCTATTTAACTCTACCCACAAGCATTCGATATCACCGCTAGTTCCAGCATAAATATCTTCTCTGATTATAGGCGTAAATTCAGGCTTAACATATAGACAAATCCCTCCTCCTCTTTTACTATTTCCCCTTTCTTTCCTAAATAGGTTATAACCATCCAGATTAACAGTCCAGTCATGAGATTCATCCCACCATGTTTCAGTAATGCCTATTAAATCCCACTCCCTCCGTATTGACTATACTAACCCTCCCCCATCTCCTCCCCATTAGTAGTTAATTCATCCCTTATGCCCTCTACACTTTCTACCCCATTACTTCTAAATAGTCCCTCCCTCCACCATCCTTTCCACTAGCACACAAGCTCCCTCGTCATTAAGATGCAATCCATCCCTGCTATAGAGATTGTATCCAAGTGAGAAGTCAGCCCAGTGTTCTAAAAAGCCCAAACCCCTCCTTAATGCGACACAATTTTAGCCACACATTAACTCCAGTAGAACTGTTCTCCCAGCTGTTAGAGGGAACAGCTCTATCGGGCATTGCCATTCCTGAATGAGTGATTCCTGTTTAGGATGTCCAATCTGGCAAATCTGTTGCTGTTTGTCAACCCAGAACTAGCCTGCCTCCTCCTCCTGATCCCCTGCTTCCCCTTGTAACTGTAACCCCGCTACCTCCCTGGACATCCTCACTAGCCGCATCTTAACCCTCCATGCTAGGCCTAGCAAAACTGTGCTCCCTTTCCAGTGGAGCAATATCATTCAGTGCTGCAATTCTCCTCTCCAGTTTTCCAATTTGAGCTTTCAGAGAGGCAACATGCTCACACCTCTCACAGACGTATGGCCCATCGGATCAGTTGTTCCAGCAGTTCATGCATGTGACAGGATGTACACTGAGTGAGGTCGTCACTGTACTGAATCATAATGACAAAAAAAATATATATATTTTATTTCTTTATTTTTTCTTTCCTCCCTTCTTTCCTCTTGCACTCTAATTTGTCCCCTTTTCTTTAAACTTTCTCCTTGTATTTAAACTCCTATATTTATACTAGAGCTGCACTTAAGACTAGAACTGTTCGCAAGCTCACAAGTTTGCTCCTTCCTCTGTTTATATTAGCTTCTGACGACTCACCTGGACATAATCCGTGCACACAGCAAATAAACACACTTTACTTGCTAGAAGTAAATCACAGTTATTGCACAACATTCTGGGAACCTGCACTTAAGACTAGAACTGTTCGCAAGCTCACAAGTTTGCTCCTTCCTCTGTTTATATTAGCTTCTGACGACTCACCTGGACATAATCCATGCACACAGCAAATAAACACACTTTACTTGCTAGAAGTAAATCACAGTTATTTCACAACATTCTGGGAACCTGGACAGGGACATGCAAATGTGCTGACAAAAGCTTTGTTTTTAATCCAAATACCATTTCAAACATTGACTCCTTTTAAGCATGTGCCTGCTGTATTACATAGCTTTAAGCAAAGTTCAGGATAGGTTATAAACAAGCCAGGAAACCTACACACAGACAGCAGTTTTTCGAGGTTATTGCCTCTCATCCGCATGGGGCTGGTTCCTAGCTTTGTGTAATAAATAGACTTTGTGGAGAGGTAGTTTGCCACAACAATTATTTAATCTATGGTGGGCAAAAGAGCGATAGAAGCCTCTACCGTACAGTAGTACAGTAAATAAATAGTTTACAAATACAAACATATGTATATATATATATATGTATATATATATATATATATATATATATATATATATATATATATATATATATATATATACATACAGAGCCACCGTCTCCACAAACAGTCCAGGATTTTAGGTTCTCTCTGCTTGAGCACAAGTGACCCAATTCAGTCATATTGAGAAACAAGATCATAATATACTATCATGATTGTGTCCTTTGGCTTTTCACAAGACTACTAAAGAATTCTTCATGGAAACATTTTAGAGTGAACTGATTTGCTTTTATTCTTCAAAGGATCTCAGTGCACTGAATGAACCTCGTTCTGTGGCCTCATAACTTTGGAGATTTAAAATTAATTTTCCTGCAATCATGAATCATTCAGCCTTTATTCCGATATATATTGCGGCTACCAAAGCTCCCATCTGTGCAAATGTTAGCATTTTACATATCATACATATGGATTTGTTATACACCGCATAGACATCATGCTAACATACATTTTTGTTTACAGGTCTTAAAGGGACTCTAAACTTATGAATAATGCTGGTCACCTTAATATAGAACATAGAATTTAAATAGAAAATGTGTAAAAGCTATTTCTTTGTAAACTCTTTTTTTTATCTGTTATTTAATAATCAAGAGTTAGCTTTTACAGCACTGAAACAGGAGTCAGCTGCACCACACAATTTATTAAAGGTTCAATTATTTCAGCATAAGTTGGCCCTTATCACAGTAAAGATATCCTAAAGGCATGTTGAAATACTTTTTTGAAATTTTGAAACACATGCATTTTTCACTGAGAAATACAATAAAATCAGTGTTTGCATGTATAACAGACTGCCCACATGCAGCTGCACTACTAGAACCAATCAGGTTGCAGAAGTGTGTCCCCAATTCAAGTAAATGGAAAGGTTTTTGTTAGATTTCTTATATTTCCAGTTTGAAGGGAACGGATCTTGCATTGTGTTTATTCTTTATTTACTGCAGAAAATTAAATTCAGGTTTCCTCTCCCTTGCCTCTTTGGAATTTGAGCAATGCAGACCAGTGGTTTACTCTGGTGCTGTCCATGTAGTGATAAAAAAAAAAAAAATAACCCATAAAAAAATGATATGTGCAGCATGGGGGGGGGGGGGGGGGGTTCGGCGGTGGTGAGGGGGACAAATCCCCCTCAGATTTCTCAATATGTGTAGAGAATCAGATGTGTGGTATTTTTATACTATATGCAATCCCCTCCCCCCCCCCCCCGCCCCTGGATTTCCTTTGGCTCCTACACCCACGCTGTGCAGGCATGGAATGCTGGACTCACCTAAAACAGGATAGCTATGGGATAACTGGTCAGTGCAGTGTTAATGGAGTCCAGGGGAGAGCTGCTATCAATCATAGTATTTCATATAGTGAATCACACAGTGCATGCTGGACTCTGCAATCTGTTATTACTCATGCAACAGCTAGTGGGCAGAATAGACTTGTATGTAAACAGTGATTGAAAACTTTAGATACTTTAACTGTTAAGGGAGTAATTAGATCATTTTAATATACAATCTTGTGCTCTTTCACAACACTTATAGTGAGGAAAATGCCCTTTAAGCTGTTGAACACAAGCTGACAAGACCGTGAAGGAACCATGGACAATTAATTACATTCTTCCTTTAAATGCTTATATATTTTTATACTGTATAATACAGCAAAAAGACATTTCACTTTTTCCCCATTTGGGGTTAGAATGTCTGAAGAATGGAATGGTCACATTCCGTACTTGAAACCGAATCTGTAGTGCTTGGAGAAGTATTAAGTGGAAGGGTGCTTTGCAAACAAATAAGTCCTATTTTATCACTGCGATAACAGAAGACATTTCACTTTTTTTACCATATAGGGTTAGGATGTTTAAGGAACGCAAATTAATGTTTGGTTTAAGCATTAGAGTGTATTGCCATTTCAGAGTGCTTGTGATTTTTTATCCTTTCATGACATATGAGTTTAGGAAGCTCCACACAGATATTGTTTGAGGAACATAAAACAACTCTTATATCCATGGATTTTAAAATTCAACAGGTTTTTCACATGCGTGTTTATGCCCCTGGCGCTACATCCTGTTGTATTTATTGCTGTTGATTAAAAAAAGGAAATAACCATAGCAAAACTTATTTATTCTGTCCATAAAGCAGTGGAATAATCCAAGAATAAAAATGCTAAACCCCGGAATGGATATATCGTTATTTCTGGGAGCTGAGAATGATACTGGAATGAATATCAGTGGGAATTTATCTCAGGGTATAAATTCTGCATTTTTGCTGCAGTTTATAGCCTTTTTAATGGATAATGTTTTTATCCCATTCTTTATACTGTTATGTGTTACCTCTGTGAGACTCTGAGATGAAGATTAAGAAGATCGGTTGGTATAGATTAGAATGATGGTATAGATTAGATGTTAAAAGGCTAATGTACAATTAAAAAAATGTCGCTGAAAACTTTAAGTTTGACTAACAGCACAATTATGTAGAAAAAATGTCATAGAGCTTGTTTTTAATTTAATTAATTTAATTTTTTTATTTAATTTTGAGGGCTCCATGATATGTTGACGGAACTTGTGTGTGAGAGGAGCATTTGCATTCAATAGATGAAACCACAACTCTAATAAAATGTAACCGTCCTGTGTCTGAGTCAGTGGGGAGGAGAGATGTTGTATCAGTTTCAATCTTATCCAGTTATCTAACATAACCTCCCTGTTCCTTCCTCTACCACATTTCAATCTTATTCAGTTATCTAACATAACCTCTCTGTTCCTTCCTCCATCAATCTTTTCCTTCACTGATAGATCATCCAGTTTTCAGGATGTGATGTAACAAATACAAAATATATTCTGGACCTTTCCTGTTGGCTGACCGCAATATCAGCCACTAGGTGGCAGGGTTGCTTTTTCAGGTTTTTTAGGGTTTAGGATTAGTTGTTAGGGTTAGGGGTTAGATACTAGGTGTTAGGGTCAGGTGTCAGTGTTGGGGTTAGGTGTTAGTGTTATGGGTTTGGGTACTGGCAGATTAAAAGCTTTACACTGACAAGAAATTCACTGACATCTCAGCCGCGCCGTCAAGTGGCTGATATTGCGGTCAGCCAACAGGAAAGATCCTATACTCCTTTTTACATAAAAAGAAAATTAAAATTTTATGTAAAAAGAATGATTTTATGTCCAAGCTGCAAATGATAAGACATACGTTATGTGAGTACATCAGCAGAAAGGGGGATGTGCAACAGTGTGGCATGTAGTTACCATGACTACACTGATAATACTCTGACACGCATAGTGGCAGGCATCCCAGAAAGTTAGTTTTGAGCTGTTCTGGTTTGCTTTTAAAGTTAATAATGTTTTTAAACAAAACATATAAGCACACGATATTAACTGCAGATAAGGCAAATATATGCATTATTGCAGATTTAAACTAACCAATCTATCTATGAAAAGTTATCAGCTACTAACGGCTCCTGTAGTCTACGGGTATAAAATACTCCTCTGTGGAACAAAGACTTGCTCAGACTTTGGTATACTCAAACTGCACATGTTGAATAAACTTATCATTTCTACCCCTGGATGTGGCTTACTGACTCTGGTCACCCCAGTCCAAGAGGACTTTGTTCTGTAACACTAATGTTTTTGGTTTGTTACTTCACAAAAAAGTGCCATTTTCCTGAACTACAGTGGACCTTTAACTAGGAAGTTATAGGGTTTTAGGTGGATGAATTAGAACGATGCAGCAATATAAACTCAAATGTTATGTCAATTCTTATATAGGGCACCTAAATAGGCAATACACTCTTTGTCTAAATAGATTTTGTTTACTTATTTCTACAAAATTATATATTTAAAAAAAAAAAAAATATTGTATGTAGTTCTGTTTTTGTAATCATGCACTATAGAAAATGGAATTAAATGAAATAAAAGTTATCTGATATTCCAAGTTGATATTTCTGGAAAGTGCAGTGTTTTCCAGCTTTAGATTCCCCTTAGTATTCCCACCCACACTGTAGAATTTGGTTGTTAAAATTGAATGAGTAATTAACTTAAGGGGTACGGGATGTTTCTGGATTTCACAATGCATAGAATATACCTGTATCTATTTACTTTATTTAATTAAGAATTGCTTATAAGCTCTTTTTTAATTTACAAACCAATAGTCCCTGCAGACTCTGTAGGGCTGGATGTGTAGTGTGGTGTCCTAGCCTATCAGGGACCACGTCTCAGCAGCATGTTGTAGATTGTTGCTGAGCGATGGTCACTGAATGGTTAGTATGAGACACATCACATCCAGTGCTACAGAGTCTGTGTCTTTGTCAGCTGCAGAAGGCAGCCCCAAGCAATCTAAATAGATACAGAGGCTCCCATATGCCTTCAACCAGCTGAGCAATAACTTAATTGTGTTTACTAAAAATCTACTGTCTGGTAATAAACAATGACAACTTCTGAGATATGGATGTGTCGTGCTTGGAGAAGGGTGTTGTGAAAACAAATAAGTCCTATTTTATTACATTATCTATATTTATTTATTTTTGAGAATTGTTTTCCGATGTTTTTATGTGTCTATATATAATATATATAATATATAAATATATATATATATATATATATATATATATATATATATATATATATATATATATATATATATATATATATATACAGTTGTGCTCAAAAGTTTGCATACCCTTGGTGAATTGGTAATATATGTACCATTTTAAAAGCAAAAATGAGTGAGCAGGCAAAACACATTTTTTTTATTATAGGATTCATATTCAACTGTAGGTTCTAACATAATCATAAAACAAAACATGGCAACAAAGAAAAAAATGAAATGATCCTGTTCAAAAGTTTGCATGCCCCTAGTTCTTAATACTGTGCATTGCCCCCTTTAGCATCAATAACAATGTGCAGTGTTTTGTAATAGTTGTCTATGAGGCCCCTAATTCTTGCAGGTGGTATAGCTGCACATTTGTTGGATTTTCCACTACTTAACAAGTCATTGAACAGTACTGACAGGCATTTTCAAGGCATTGGGTATCTTTTTTTTCATATCCTTTTCCATCTTTATGAAGTTTCATTACCTTGTTACACAGGTCTTTTGACAGTTCTATTCTGCTCCCCATGCCTCAGTATCTAGCCAGCTCAGTGCATCCACGTGAGAGCTAACATTGACTATATATAAAGAGTGGGGTGCCATGGATATCCAATAATCAGAGTATTGTAGTATATAGTGTTGGTGGTCATTTTATTTGCGGTGTTGTTATAATGAACATTCAATAATGTTTTTCCTCTCCTATTACAATATACAGACTCGATAAAGGGAGGTCAAAGGTCAAACCTCTTGAAAGCTCATTACTCTAAAGAAAATGTATGTTCAGCTATCACTATATACTGCAATACTCTGATTTAGGAAACTTAAATATATTATACCTATGGGGTTGTATATTTGGTAGATGTGATATTAAAGCTGTAGGGATAGTCAATAGTATAGTATAGAGTAATAGAAGTAAGAAAAGTATTAGTGTACTTGGGTAGTTGATTTGCGTCTAGATGAATCTGAACTCCATATTTTGGTTAATGAATAGTAACTTGTTATTCTTTAAGATGACGTGGAGTTTGATCATTGATATCACATATATTTGAGGATGAGAAAATGACTAAGTGAGAATTTACATAATGAAGGGAAGCATGTGGCCCCTAGAACCATGGGTGTAGGAACTTTTGGGGGGAGGGGGGTAGGGAAATTACTCCCAGATTTATCATTGTGAATATGCATGGGTATTGAAGCTGTTAAGTGTCCTGTGCATCAAGTGAGCTGTATCCCCCCCCCCTCCCCCCAGAATTATTTTTGGTTTCTACACCCCTGTCCAGAGCATTGGATTTTTTTAAATATTTCTGCTAAATAAAAGTGGAGTAATATTTCCCTGAAAAGTGAAGCAGTTGAGTGTCCTCCAAGATTATATTTGTGCAGTACTCTTGGTATACTTAATTATAGTATCATGTACTACACTGTAAGTGCTCTTCATTTTGGGACAGAGCACAATATTGTATGTTAAAAAAAAAAATTAATTACACAAATAACAGCTAAAAATTCTTAAGTTTTAAATGTATGTTTATCCTGCCCAAATGGCTGTTGCATGAGTAATAACAGATTGTCGAGTGCATGTATGTGCTGTGAGTCTGTATGGTGAAGGCTATGATTGATAGTAGCTTTTCACTGGACTCAGGTTACACTGCATTGACCACTTAACCTATAGCTGTCCTGTTTAGGTGAGTCCAGAATTCCATGCCTGCACTGATAGATGTGGTAAGGGTTATTCTTTCTTGTTTTGATCACTAACCAGAGCGAGCAATGGTCTGCATTGCTCAATATATATAGAGAAAAGAGAGCAAAAACCTGAATTTTCTTCCAGAAGAAAAATAATTTTCCCCCTCTCCCTCCCGTGTCTTTTTGCCCCCTCACCTGTGTTTTTTCCCCCTATCAACCCCCCCCCCCCCCTGTGTCTCTTTCCCCCCTCTCCCTCCCCTTTGTCTCCCCCATCTCCCTCCCCTGCGTCCCTCCCCCCTCTCCCTTCCCTATCTCTCTATGGCCCCCTTTCCCTCTGTCTCTCATTTGCCGTTTATGGGTTTGAAAACATTTGCAGGCTTTGGGAAGTTGAGCAATTGAATAGCAAAATGCGATTTTAGACTTCCGGGCTTGAAAAAAGTTATGGGTTTAACGGCCGCCATTTTTTTGAAGCCCGTAAGTCGGAAGCTGTTCCGAGGCCGGTAAAAAACGCCAATTGAATAGCAAATTAGCTTGCAACCTAACTTACGGGCTCCCTGCCTCTCCCACTGCGCCCATTGCGGCCCTCGCCTGTCCCCCCTTCTACCTTGTTTGCCCACAAAGCCTGCAATAAGCCCAGGGGGAGAGTCGAGGGCCACAATGGGTGCAGAGGGAGAGGCAGGGTGCCCGTAAGTGAAGTTGCAAGCTAATTTGCTATTCAATTGGCGTCTTTTGGCAGCCTCCTAGAGGCTTCCAAGTAACGGGCTAGAAAAAAAATGGCAACGGTTAAACCTGCGAGGTCTGCTTGAGGCCCGTTTAACCGTCGCCATTTTTTTTTTCAAGCCCGTAACTCGGAAACTGTTCGGAGCCTCTCTCCTCCTGTAACTTGCGGGCCTCGCAATGAGCAGGGCCTCGCACATGCGCGAACATTATCTTTGTGAGCGTTACACACAAACTCGCAATTGCTACATCATAGAGTATTTAAATATCAGTTTATGTACGTAATGGTTTACTGAATGAGCCTTTTAAGTATTATAACCTGAGGATTTCTACTCAGCTAGTCCATACCATTATGTACTGGTTTCACGTGATTACTTTGTCTTATGAGCATAGGTTTTAACAATTTTCAAACCTAAATTATAATAACAGAAGGGTACTATTCCCTGTTTCCATTTAAATAGCACATAAATCAGTAATGTCCTCAGAGAGTTATAATTTCCATAGAACCTCACAGGGAAGTAATTGATTTTTCATAGAGTTGAGCACACAAGTTGTTTTCTTATCTTATAATTGCAATTTTGCCACAGTATAATCCAGTCCAATTACTAAACATGTGACTTAATTATTGGTCTACCGATAAACAAGCTCTTTAGTGCACACAATACATGTTTCATATCCATCAGTGATTTCTACAATACCTCACAAAGCCCATAATTATTTACAATTTCTGAATGTTATTTTGACAAACCTACCTGAATTAACATTGGGGACCGTCACTATGTAACCTCATCATTCTAGTCTGCCCATTATATCTTGCTCAATTAAACCTCAGGATGGCCTTATGTTTATCCCGGCATACAGTATATTACTTAAATATGTTAATGGACTACCTTTATATAAGTTTTATTTAGTATAATATTTATCTTTATTCTATGTTTTTACACTACAAAATCAGTTTAGAGTAATTAAAAAAAAAGACAGTATATACAAATAATTTAATGACTGAAAATATTCAGGAACATTGCCTAAACTTTATGTTTTATGGGCCTGTTGTAGACAATACAAATAATTAGCATAAAATTCATAATTTGTTTTGGCCAATCACAGGCGGCTAATACATTGTAATACAATATATCAAATTGTGATAGCAGTTTGTGCAGGACGCGTCCCCTTCACAAGATAGCAGGGCGATCTACACACTGCTCCGTAATATCTCTGCATTGTGCTGGCTTCAAGGTTAGTAAAGTGTTAAAATCCATACTCAAATGCAGTGTTCCTATTGGGAGGTACACTGTGCCTATGTAATCAGGTCTAAGGGTGTGGAAAACAAGTTTCATTTTTAAATAAAATAAATCTGTAGGTGTATAGAAGGACTCGGTGTAATGTGTGTGTCTGATATAAGGAGCACGTGTTAGATTAGAAGAAGGGGAAAATAGGGAAACTGAGTACAGTGGATCTTTAAATATAGTTCTTCATTAGCGTATATTTTAGATTTGGGGAAAACACACTTAAACTGACCGCTAAACGATGCCCAGCTACCCCCCTTTTTTGGGGTTTGCCTGTGTCCCTACTTTGGGGTTTAAGTCTCTATGTCTTTCCTGGACTAGGTTTCACCAGCAACCGTCCACTCCAAGGCACCTAAATCAAGTTAAATCATCACAGCGCCCTCTCACCCTGACAGACTGATATGAATTATGGGAACATTACCCAGACTTCCCAGGCTGCTCTGCATCAGAGACAGGTATATAAAGATTCTCTGCATGCGCTTAACCGTCCCCACAACTTTATATTTCTTTTTCTTTGAAAAAATCTTCTGCAATGCTTAACCCCCGTCACCCAGTTCATAAGAGTTCAGAGCAGAATTATAGGATTTTGTTATCCTTGGTTAGAGCTGTAAATAATTTTGCACATAAATTGCATTTTAGACCCCTGCAGTTTCGGTTATCCAAGCTGTCTTTGAAGACTTTACATTGCTTTTCCAGACAAAACAGAATATTATTGAGGCTAGAATAACAGATCTGGTGTCAAGTGTTTTAACATAAAAACATACATGTGATGCATATAGGAAATAAATGGACCAGTATATACCAGTGGACTAGTATATATAATGTGTGTGGACCTTACACAACTTGCTGTTCCACTTGGTATTCATAGCAGAAATACTGGATTGAATTGCCAGTTCCTTGTCCATTGGGCCACAGCATACAGCTCCTGGTATTCCTAGGTGGCCTTCCAATCCAATACTGACTAGGCCTAAACCTGATACACTGTAATAGTTTGGCTTAATTAATCATAAGTATATGGGCGTATTTAGATTTTATGCTACCCTACATCATTCACATCAGCACCCCCCCACACTCGTATAGGTTTATGTAGCTTTATGTACCGTGACAAGTTACCAGTCTCCTCTGGGTTGGTGCCCATGTTTCAAGCACTTTGATGGATTTAATTAAAACACATTTAGCCAATGATACAAAAATAACAAACCAAAACAAAATTAACAAAATAATAGGCCTAGCTTCCACTGAAGCACTACCTTAACTAATATACAGTTTCCTCACTAACCGCCTCTCCTCCAGCTAAACATGGGTGGAGCAAAATAAATAGTGCAATAGTTTGTTAAAGCACTGATGTTTATAGTCATCATATTTCCAGGTCTCCTCTGTCTCACTGTGTGTATCTTTATCACGTCACACAAAATTACAAATAATCAGTCTATACACAGCCCCACCCATACTCCAGGAGCAGTCTTAAATCAGGGCTACCCAGGTGCAGCTAATTAACTGAGCAGGAAAGTTAACCCCTGTAGTCCTACTGGAGGAAAAGAGCTTTGCAGAGTCTGTAGCTCACACAAACTCCTTGGATAATTGTCACAGTATATATATATATATATATATATATAGTATGTCAGTGTCAATAAGAATGACATCCTATACTGATATTCAGCCTACTACTGCAGCTTGACAGCTGTTCAACTTCTTTCTTTTCTGTAAAATAGTAGTAGTTGTAATAGTAATAGCGCATTATCTCTAAAATCTTTCTCTTTCCAACTTCAAACCATGACCTCTTATTCTTGCATTTCTCTTTTTCTAAAAGACACTTCCTCCTGAAGATTATTAAATCCTTTGTTATATTTGCAAGTTTCTACCATATCACCCTTTCCATGCACCCTGTTAGTTGCCCTCCTTTGTACTTTTCCAGACGTGATCCACAGTCTTGGATATCATTTTTATAAAAAAAAAAAAATTACAGAACTGGATAGGCTTATTTTAAACTAATATGTCTTTATGACCTGCAGTCTCACCTATTCAGCAAAATACAGCCCAGGCTTAGAGAATCACTGTAATCCTAAATTTACAGTTTGCTATATTTAAGAACTACTCTTAATAGAAACATTTTTTAGAAAGTAGAAAAATTATGCTATAGTGAGAGCAGGTATTTTGTTTCTGGGAGTTTCCCTGAATATACATTTAATTGAACCTTACTACCAGTGATTTCAATGGGATTAGAGGGAATCCTCATAGGGATATATTAAGACTTCTATCAGGAAAGTCTCCCAGGCAGATAATATGGCTATTGCCGGCAAACCTAGAATTTCTCTTGGACAGTCTCCACCCCAATGAACACGTATTGGAAAGTTGAAAGATGCAGATCGTCTAGCCCTGAAATATAAAGTCCCAATGTAAATTTTAAAACCTACATTGCATTTATTTCTAACCAATTATCAAATAAATAAATTAAATCCAAATGTATGACCATTATAGCGGGTCTAAAATATCGTAAAGAGCAAAACATGGCTTTAAATGTGAGGCTTCTAGTTTTGCCATATCAGTAATATCTAACAGCCAAAGGAAAATGTGTTAATGTGGGACTGGACAGGTGTCTCTCACCAGTGCAGGTGGTGAAGTGCACCAGGGCCCTCCTCTGAGAGGGGGCCCAGTGCTGTGTAATTCTTTTTATTATTATTTTTTTTCTGTAGTGTAGGGATGGATGCAAAGAGGAATGTGAGCTGAGTGGGAGTGGATGTTATGAGGGACTGGGACTATGTAAAGATAGTATGTATATATATATATATATATACTAGCGAATTGCCCGTCAAAAAATGACGGCAATGAAATTGTAAGGTAGCTAATGGTGTTTTGTGTGTACTACTGAAATATCTAATACATTAATAAATGAATATACTTTACCTATTTTGAAGCATTGTGTTGAAGAGCTGCAATCTGTGTTGATGTTGCTGCAGCATTAGTGGTGTGGAGCTGCTGTGTAAGCATGCTGAATGTGTGCAGTGTAATAGTGTGCGTGCGCGAGACCAAACCGTTAGCGTAGTCGTGTACTTCCGCATTGGTGTAAAATGGCGAGTAATGTGTGGTATAGGTCTGTATCGGAATATCCGTAGGTGTTTTGTGGTGTTTTGCGAGTTTAGAGTGCTGTAGCCTCGTTTTCGTTTTGTTCGGCGGCCATTTTTTCTCTCGCTTAGATTTTTTTTTAGTCTCTAAACTGTTTTATTTCGAGTAAAATCGAGGTGTAAGTTGCATTTTTGAGGTCCTGGGTGCTCCCTCTTGGTGTAGGTAAGTTTTTTATGTATGTGCTGTGTGTATGTATTGTGTTTTAAATGTTTGTATGTCGGCGTGTTGCGTCCGATGTTTGCGAGGTCGTAATGTGTGGTAACGTGTTTCGTACGTTGTTTGCGTGCCTCGTAAAATTTAGCGAGTGTCGTAATTTGTGTGTCGTGTTTTTTGAGTAGCGACGTGAATTTTGCGAGGGTTTGAGGCCCTTGCCCAGTGACCTCGCCAGCAACTGAGTCCCTCGCTTCGCGAGGGGCCTCAGTTGCTGGCATGGAGCGCCTTCGGCGCTCCATGCCAGCAACTGAGACCCGTGCCCAGTGACCTCGCCAGCAACTGAGGCCCTCGCTTCGCGAGGGGCCTCAGTTGCTGGCATGGAGCGCCTTCGGCGCTCCATGCCAGCAACTGAGGCCCTTGCCCAGTGACCTCGCTACGCGAGGGCCGCGGCTCGCTACGCGAGGCCCGCGGCTCGCTACGCGAGGGCCGCGGCTCGCTTTGCGAGCCACGGCCCTCGCTTCGCGAGGGCCGCGGGCTCGCTACGCGAGCCCGCAAGCGTGAGCAACGACTCGTACGCTCACAACTATATATGTGATATATATATATATACAGTATATATATTTCTGTAGTGTAGTTTAGAGGCCCCCTCACCAGGACCAATGCACATCCTGGACCTTTGCACAGGCATAGGAGCTTTGTACAGGCAGGTGGTAAGGGAAGAGATGCCCATCGCAAAAATCTTTTTGCACAGGGCCTTCCTTTCTCTAGCTCTGCCTCTATCACCTGCTTCATCAGATTTCATCGACAAAATACAGCAGTTTATGCTACTATACAATATGCACAGGGCAAAATGTACTTAAAGAGGTCATACCTCCATGGTCGGATTTACATATCTGGAGCCCGCAAACTCCTTAGCCTCCCCTTTGGTGAACGAACAATGTATGTTGCCCCAATAGCAAATATATACAGTGCCTTGCAAAAGTATTCACCCCATTGGCATTTTTCGTTTTTGTTGCCTCACAACTTGGTAATAACATGGATTGTTTGAGGATTTGCATAATTTAATTTACAGAACATGCCCACAACTTTGAAGATGTTTTTTTTTTTTTTTTTTTATTATTGTGAAGCAAACAACAAATAGGACAAAATAATAGAAAAAGTCAATGTGCATAACTATTCACCCCCCTGAAGTCAATACTTTGTAGAGCCATCTTTTGCGGCAATCACATCTCCAAGTCGCTTTGGATAAGTCTCTGTGCGCTTGCCACATCTTACCACTGGGATTTTTGCCCATTCCTCCTTGCAAAACTGCTCCAGCTCCTTCAAGTTGGATGGTTTGCGCTTGTGAACAGCAATCTTTAAGTCTGACCACAGATTTTCTATTGGATTGAGGTCTGGGCTGTGACTAGGCCATTCCAACACATTTACATGTTTCCCCTTAAACCACTCAAGTGTTGCTTTAGCAGTGTGTTTGGGGTCATTGTCTTGCTGGAAGGTGAACCTCCGTCCTAGCCTCAAATCACGCACAGAGTGGTACAGGTTTTGCTCAAGAATATCCCTGTATTTATCACCATCCATCTTTCCCTCAACTCTGACCAGTTTCCCAGTCTTGGCTGCTGAAAAACACCCCCACAGCATGATACTGCCACCACCATGTTTCACTGTGGGGATGGTTTTCTTTGGGTGATGTGATGTGTTGGGTTTGCCCAGACATAGCGTTTTCTTTGATGGACGAAAAGTTAAATTTTAGTCTCATCAGACCAGAGCACCTTCCTCCATACATTTTGGGAGTCTCCCGCACGCCAAAATTGAATTGAATTCCTTGTAGTTTCTCAGTTGGTACAACATCAAGTGGGAATTGTGTGATGGGAGAATTATAACTGTACAATTATAGCAGATGAGGATTGAAAGACCCTGTCCAGGGTGCTGAAAGTATCATTTATTTTCCCATTGCAGCCAATAATTGACATGCAAGCATGCATTAAGCATTTGTAATGAATACCCTGTTGTGAGATTTTACATACAGACAACTTAATAGGGAGATATATCAGTAAATCATATGATTTACCCCCCCCCCCCCACTGCGTTTATTCCATCATGACAACATAATACAGACTTCTATATTAGTACCAAGTCCACTTATACAGCATGTTCCCAAGGACTAAAAGCAGCAATAATGTAAGATGAAAGTAATTTGCTGAACAGTACTCAAATGACTAGAAAATTGCCACTTTTGCAAAACCATATAGGGCTCTATTTTAAGGAGTTTCAATTTTTTTCTGACAGCAAAGACATGCAAAATGTTGGTGGCGACTTAATGTATATTTTTTTAGACGTTTGAAGATTCTGCTTTAATTTTTTTCATATGCTGGTTTCATAAAGTTTTTGCATGATATGCAGGCGGGTTAAGTCTGAGGGTAGGTTTCCTAACATGTCCATAATATATCCTATGCTATGCATGACAGCTGTGTTATAATGGTAAGCATATGCTATAAGGAGTCAGTGACCATGCATTGTGGACTCATTTGCATGTCCCTGCCCAGTGCAGTGCAATAAATGTATTTCCCGGAATCCTGAGCAGGAAATACTTTTTTTTAACTTGGTTTTAGCCATTCAAATGTAAACACAAATGTATTATTTATTTACTTTTGCCATTGGAGAGGAACCCAGTAACAGGGGCAGAACTACCATTTTCCATCCGGAGCAATGCCCCAGGGGCCCTTTTCTGGGGTGCCTACAGTGCTGTTAAATCTTTTTTTTTTTTATTTTTTTTATTTATTTTGTAATGTCCCACCTAGTCCCCCAGACACACTCAGACTCACCAGCTTCTGTGCTTCTCTGCCTCCAGCGCATTCTATGGTTGTCAGGGAATCCAGAATGGCGTCACATACAAGTGGCATTATTGGTGATTCCTTACCCTGGCCATAAAATGAGTGGCAGGGGAGGCAGAGAAGCGCATGGATTTGGGTGTTTGTATATTATATATATACTAGTAACTTGCCGTCATAAATTATGGTATCATATGTTATATTCGATTGTCTGTTCTGTCTTTCTCTGTGCTGTCTCTCTCTGTGCACCCTCTCCCTCTGCGCCCTCTCCGTGCTCTCTGTCTCTCTCTCTGCACTGTCTCTCTCTCTCTGTGTGCCCTCTCCCTCCCTGCCTCCCTCTCCCTTTTCCCCTCCCTCCTACTCTCTCTCCCCATCCCTCTTTCCATCTCCCTCTCTCTCTCTCCCTCCATCTCCATTCCCCCTCTCTCTCTCCCTCCCTCTCTCTCCCCCTCCCTTTCTCCCCCCCCCCCCCCCCCCCCCCGTCTCACTCTTTCCATCTCCACCTACCTCTACCCTCCTTCTGTTGTGCGGCTCTGCACATGCACAGTTGCGTAATTCCCAACAAATATGGGGCAACCAGCATGTGAGTAACGCCAGTGCAGAACTCATCTCGCAGGCCTTACTCACAACTGATAACTATTATAGGTGATATATATAATATCTCACACAAAGTGAGCACACCCCTCACATTTTTGTAAATATTTTATTATATCTTTTCATGTGACAACACTGAAGAAATGCCCCTCTGCAACAATGTGAAGTAGTAAGTGTACAACTTGTATAACAGAGTAAATTTGCTGTCCCCTCAAAATAACTCAACACACAGCCATTAATGTCTAAACCGTTGGCAACAAAAGTGAGTACACCCCTAAGTAGAAATGTCCAAATTGGGCCCAAAGTGTCAATATTTTGTGTGGCCACCATTATTTTCCAGCACTGCCTTAACCCTCATGGGCATGGAGTTCACCAGAGCTTCACAGGTTGCCACTGGAGTCCTCTTCCACTCCTCCATAATGAAATCACAGAGCTGGTGGATGTTAGAAACCTTGCACTCCCCCACCTTCCATTTGAGCATGCCCCACAGATGCTCAGTAGGGTTTAGGTCTGGTGACATGCTTGGCCAGTCCATCACCTTTACCTCCAGCTTCTTTAGCAAGGCAGTGGTCATCGTTGAGGTGTGTTTGGGGTCGTTATCATGTTGGAATAGTGCCCTCGGCCCAGTCTCCGAAGAGAGGCGATCATACTCTGCTTCAGTATGTCACAGTACATCTTGGCATTCATGGTTCCTTCAATGAACTGTAGCTCCTCAGTGCCGGCAGCACTCATGCAGGCCCAGACATTGACACTCCCACCACCATGCTTGACTGTAGGCAAAACACACTTGTCTTTGTACTCCTCATCTGGTTGTTGCCACACACGCTTGACACCATCTGAACCAAATATGTTTATCTTAGTCTCATTGGACCACAGGACATGGTTCCAGTAATCCATGTCCTTAGTCTGCTTGTCTTCAGCAAACTGTTTGTGGGCTTTCTTGTGCATCATCTTTAGAAGAGGCTTCCTTCTGGGACAACAGCCATGCAGACCAATTTGATGCAGTGTGCAGTGTATGGTCTGAGCACGGACAGGCTGACCCCCCATTCCTTCAAATTCTACAGCAATGCTGGCAGCACTCATATGCCTATTTCCCAAAGACAACCTCTGGATATGATGCTGAGTATGTGCACTCAACTTCTTTGGTCGACCATGGCGAGGCCTGTTCTGAGTGGAACCTGTCCTGTGAAACCTCTGTATGGTCTTGCCCACTGTGCTGCAGCTCAGTTTCAGGGACTTCTTCTTATAGCCTAGGCCATCTTTATGTAGAGCAACAATTCTTCAGAGAGTTATTTGCCATGAGGTGCCATGTTGAACTTTCAGTGACCAGTATGAGAGAGTGTGAGAGTGATAACACCAAATTTAACACACCTGCTCCCCATTCACACCTGAGCCCTTGTAACACTAATGAGTCACATGACACCGGGAGGGAAAATGGCTAATTGGGCCTAATTTGAAAACATTTCCACTTTGGGGTGTACTCACTTTTGTTGCCAACAGTTTAAACATTAATGGCTGTGTGTGGAGTTATTTTGAGGGGACATCACATTTACACTGTTATACAGGAGTCCGTACACTTACTACTTTAGATTGTAGCAGAGTGTCATTCCTTCAGTGTTGTCACATGAAAAGATATAATAAAATATTTACAAAAATGTGAGGGGTATATTTTACTTTTGTGAGATACTGTATATATGCATAATGAGTTGGGACCGGAGGGGGGCCCAGGGGTGGGTGGGGGCCAACTCCTTCCATGCACTAGCTCCACCACTGCCCAGTAATGTTCAAAAATTACTGTGTTTAGCTATTTAATAAGTTCCGAGTTTTAAGCACGTCTCAATAAAATAAAGTAGATAAAAGTAAATAGATACACAGGTATATGATATACCTAGTAAAATACAGGAAGCTTCCCTATCCCTTTAAAGGCGAAACTGCAAACTGTCTGGGTTAGCCATACATAGACCCACACATATCCCATATTTAGTGGACTAGAGGCACAAAGGTTAACAATTTAGCACCTTATTTGCATATCATTACCCAGAATCCTTCATGGAAGTGGAAACACTATTTACTGAGTAATGTAAAATCAGTTTTAATCAAAAAATTAAAGCAGATCAGCAATATGGAGTATGCAAAAAAGTTTGCGATGTTGGTCACGCTTTGCGAGGGACGCAACTGCGAGGCGAGCCGTTGATACACGCATGACTTAGGCTGCAATGAGTAGCGAATTGCAATGCGAGCCTCCCGAAGCGAGGCAAGCAGTTGAGACACGCGGGACTTAGGCTGCAATGAGCGCCAATAAGCGTTTTTCATAGCTCGAAAATCGGGAAACCGAGGGAAAAAATGGCAGCTTTAAAAAAAACTAAAAATTCTGAAAAAGGATGAAAACAAGGCTCTGCAACGCCAGGCACACAGCACTTAGAAAATAAACGACGCCGAAGACTGTAACACTTAGACAAACAACGCCAGGCACGAGGGACTTAAAAAATACACAACGGCGAAGATAGTAACATTTACACGAACAATGCCAGGAATGCAGGACTTTAAAAATGAAACTAACGGCAGTCAGCGCGCGCCACGCAAATGGTGCTCAGAGGAGCAAAAGCCTCACAATGTGTGGCAAACAGCATTGCCAGCCTTACAATTTTATTCCCGTCATTTTTGACGGGCAACTTCCTAGTAAAATATAAAGCATAGTTTTGCAATTTATTGTTTCCACACTGTGCGATGATGCTACAATTTGGTACTTCTACTTTGTGGTATAAAACAATTCTTTGAAAAATTACTTTTTCTAACAAGACAGTGGTTTATTGCTTATTAAGTCCATAATTTGATTTTTGGTTTTAAAAATGTACTTCCATTACAATGTTTTAGTACTTTAACATTGATTTTCATTAATAATAGCAATATTTTATAGTTTTTCATTTCATAGCATTTTAATTTGACGTTTTTTCTATGCTTGGCAGGGACTAAAAATCTTTATTTTCGACAAATTTTCAAGTACATTTTTGTTAAACAAGCAGTTGTATAATTTAATACTTTCTAATTAAATATTGAGTATAATCTTGGTACAGCTTGTAAATTAAATTAATGTAGTGACTGAAAAGGAGATTGTTCAGAGAATTCTTACACTAATGTAAATAGATATGACCTTGAGGGAGATGCACTAAGCTATGTAAGAACTACAAAGGGGTGCAAATTGCTACAATGGCAATTTTGCCTATAGGAAGCAGACATTGCAGCCTTCAGTGAAGCACCTCACAGCCCCTACAATACTTAGTGAATCTCCACCAATGTTAGACATTATTATAATTAACTTTTGTTTGACCTTAGATATGTAACATATATACCAATACCATACCATACCAATGTGAGCCTGATTCAAATGTAAGCCTGCATCTCGCGGGATCTAGGATCTAGTATGTCTGCAGGCGTGATGCGGGCTTCCGTTCGTCTATGATTCCAGAGCTATTCAATTGAGCAATGGCACAAGTTACAGGCCGAAGACTCAAGCCCATAAACCCCTCCCGCTGCCTCAAACTTTTAATGGACTGGCCGCGATACGATCCGCTGTTACGATCCAATCACGGTATAACGGAGTGCAATACAGGCCTCTCAGCCAATAGAAAGAGGTCTAGCTGCAGATGATTAACAGAGGAAGGTTATAAATTTGCGTTCCACCCACCCATGCGTTGGCTGTGTTGTATTTTCTTCCGAAGTAGCGCGCAGGTCCGGAAGTTGGAGGTTTTTCAGTGAGAGAGTAGGCGATTAGTGAAAGCAGTATATTGCACTTTTGGTTATTGCTATTATTCTATTGAGGTCTTTACACTTTATCATTGATTAGGCATATTTACAGGTTACACATAATAGCAATACACATAAATTAAAGAACACTCATAGATACACATAGAGCTAGGTCACTCCATACACACACATCCCATCCCCCACACCGCATCCCCCAACAGTTATTAAATACCCATTTTCCTCATTTATATATACAGCAAAACTTTTTTTGATTTATCCTTATATTCCTTTTGGGATTTAAATGAAGGGGGAGAGAAGAGGGGAGAGGAGTGGAGAGGCGGGCAGGAGGAGATGAGAGGAGTCGAGTAGGAGCAAGAGGTGGCCCTGGGGATTGGTGCAAGGAGAGGAGGAGGAGGTGAGGAGTGTTGGAGGAGAGTAGGAGGAGGTGAAGGATGGTGGAGGAGAGGAGGAGGAGGTTGGGAGTGATGGAGGAGAGGAAGAGAAGGGAAGGCAGAGGAGGAGGAGGAGGCGCAGGAGGTGGTGGAAGTGATAACGGAGGAGAAGAGTGGAGAGGAAGAGGAGGATTGGTGGCAGGGCGGCCCTAACAACAGGCACATGGAGACCAGAGACAGAGGGGGGTGGGCTTGATCCTGGGGGGGGGGGGGAGTGGTAGCTCAGGGGAGGGACAGGCCTCAGGGACAGGTCAGGGAGGCAAGGATCCCTGTCCACAGTTGGTAGGGGAAGAGGCTAAGGGCAAGCACAAGGCCCTGAACTACACGTAACAGGAGAATGTGGTCCTCATTGGTGACATCCGTGGCCGCCCCTTGCGAGAAGAGGGAAGTCAGGCCAGGGCCTAGGGAACAGGCATGGAAGGAGGTAGCAGCTGAGGTAACAGCAGATATATATGTATCTGTTTCCTTGCCATAGCCAGTTGCGGGCAATTGTTCCTGCACTTCCCACTTATTATAATATTCATGACGTTCGCATTTCCTATTGGCTCCTAGGGCCCTGTCTCATCTGTAAAGCTTGGTTTGGCTACTCCCCGCACAGAAATCAGTTGCGTCTACAGAGCAAGATTTACGGCTGTACACTGAGTGCTCTAATCTGGGACAGTGAAAGATTTTCATTAGAAGTTAGGGGGAAAAAAATCTCCCGCAGCCGATTTATGGCAGTGCCCTAACTTAGCGCACCGGTCTTCTAAATGCATTAAAACAAATATGTGACTTCAGTGGCCCTTTAAAGGTATATTATTATTTTTTATATATATATTATAAAATATTATTTATTAGTATTTATTATTAATTATTTTTTTACGTAATGCACCAATATTTTATATAGCACTATATACAACAGAATAAATGGAGTGGATACAGTAAGTATGTGACACTTAATAGTACAGTTCAGTTATAACATGTTGAAACTGAAGTAATAGAGGTCCCTGGTCCAGTGAGCTCACATTCTGAAGGAGTTGGTTGGACGAGTTATAAAGAAGGAGTGATGATGATGGGTAACCAATTGTAAGGTGAAGGAGGTGTCTGTGTGATGAAGAATGAAGCAGCAGGTCAGTTGATACATGTACCCTGTATGGGAAATAGATGTTAGAGCTACAGGTGATAGTCTTCTTTTTTTTATATAAGGGTTTTTTCGAACACTTAAAGGTGGCAGAGCGGATGATAGAGTGGTATAGAGGGTTTCAAACGGCAGAGGAGGCTCAGGAGAAGTCCTGTAAGTATGTGTTCAAGGAGGTAAGTAGAGAGGAAGAAAGCAAAAGGTTCTGAGGGGTGGCTCAGTTTATTCTGTCGGGTACGAGGAATCACCTGAGAGTCTGAAGTAGAGGTTCAGTGGAAGAAGAGCAGTGAGTAAAGTGGATGAGTCTTGTGTACGACTTCATGTTGGATTGAAATGGGGCATTGGACGTTGAGTGTTGAGTTACAAGTATGCAAAGCAGGACAAGATGAGTGAGTATATTAGAATGTGTTTTTTGTTTATTCAAATGACCCTTGGGGCTTAGTTTCCTAAAGGGTGATGGGGTGTCCAGATGTGGACACCCTACTGACAAGAACAATAAACGTCGAAACATAAGTCTGGGGTTTGCTGTTTCTCCTGCTCAGGGTAGAATTGCCTGGTATTTCAGAGCTGGATGACTCTAGTGCGTGAGACTAGACTGATCTACTACAGGATATTTCTCCCTGTGAAGGCCACAAGTGGCTCAAAGATCCTGCTCTCAGAGTGGATTATCATTGTCCATAGCACTAACTTATAAAGGTTAGTTCGTTCTCTGGTTGAGAGCCTCTCGTTTTTCATTTTTTTTTTTTTTTGGTATATAGAAGTATAAGTATAAATAGAATTGTTCTAGCGTCTTGTATAAGAAAGGGCCAATTCTGGAGGTATTCTTTAGGAGAAATCAGAAGATTTAGATAGTGGCTGATGTGTAGCTTTAAATAAAGTGTAAAGTACATTATCATGTTAAGGCACCCTACAAGTTACATTGAAATTACACATATTCCAGGACTCATTAAGCTGAGAAGTCCATCTCTAATGACTGTGATAGATTTTCCGTAGGACAACCTATGCAATGTTTAGTAAACTTTGTCCAGAATTTCTGCATAAAATGTATAAAAAAAAATAAATTGGAGGAAACCAAAGACATAGATAACATAAAGTGATGTGTATACATTAATATGGGTTCCCTGGTAGTCCAGTGGTTTCGAATTCAGTGCTTTCCCAGCTGTAACCTTGGTTTGATTCCAGTTAGGGAGCCAAGAGTTCACACCACCATGAAGCTATGGAGGGTTGGGCCTGGTCAGTGCTGTAACCCACAGGAGAAGAAACTGGCAACCTACTCCAGTATCTCTGCCATGAATACCAAGTGGATCAGCATGGTGTGTTATGGTCTGTGAGTTCAAGGAGAGTTGGACACAACTGAATGACACAATCACTTTTACTTTAATATAGGGTCCCCTGGTGGTCAAGTGGTTAGGATTTGCTGCTTTCACCTCTGTGACCTGTGTTCAATTCCAGTCAAGGAACCAAGAGGTCACACCACCCTGAAGCCAAGCAGGGTTGGGCCTGGGCAGTACTGAAATGTGAGACAACCTCGGAATACTAGGAGCTTTAGGCTGTGGCCCACTGGAGAAGGAACTGGCAACCCACTCCAGTATCTCTGCCATGAAAACCAAGTGGATTAGCATGACCATGGACATAAAGATGTGCTTGATGTGTTACAGTCCATGAGGTCACGGAGACAACTGAAAAATGTAATACCTTGTAGAAAGTCTTGTATTTATATTCTATGCAAGGCCGGCCAAGTTCCAGTCTGGTCTTGTATAATTCAATAAGAGAATCAATTTTCAAGTTGGATATGTGCTTTCTAATTTGTTCCCATGACAAATGATTACACTGAATGCAATATTCACATTTAATGTTATCTTGACGCGTGCTTTGCATTCTGGGCATTCTTTTTACAGCTGACTACACTCCATCAATTAACAGCAACAAAAGAAATCAACAGTCTTACAAATACCTCTCATGCCGTATATTATAAATTAGAGGCACATGCTGGATCAAATTGCATATGAATTACAATACTGATTGGGCATTTATTCTAATATTGTCAAACATCAACATCAGAAGCAATTGAGAATAATTAGTGAAGAGCTTCCTTAGAATTTGAAATTAAGAAATGTTCCTACTTGACTAAAGAGGGAGACGCTATTAGAAGCAAAAATCTGGTCAATTTCTGTCACTAACACTAAGAATTCTGAGCTGTTTTATCTAATTTGGTCAAGAGCCAGTTCAATCAGGACATCTGGCTAATTTGTTCTTAACATTCACATCATTATTATATTTTTGCTATATTTCTCTTAAAACTCTCATTTCCTTAAAGGGATATGAAATGTTTCTGGATTTTAATTTGTATATGTGTATCTTTTTAGTTTGATGTACTTTATTTAAATAAGAAGTTATTATAAGCTCTGTTTTTATTGCCTAAAATCAAACAAATAGTTCCTGTGTAGGTCTGCCCTCTGCAGCTCACAAAGATAGAGACTCTGATGTACTTGCTGAGCTGTGTCTCATACTAACAAATCAGTGACCATCTCTCTGCAACATGCTGCTGAGGAGTGGTCCCTGGTAGGCTAGGATGCTACACTACAGATCCAGCCGTACAGAGTCTGTGTCGGTATATGCTGCAGTGGGCAGACCCATATAGGGACTATTTGTTTGATTTTAGACAGCAAAAACAGAGCTTATAAGCACTTCTTAATACAAAAATGTACATAAAAGTAAATAAATACACACAGATATTATATTATATTTCTAGTAAAATCCAGAAACCTTCAATATACCTTGAAATAGTTAAATATTTTCATTTGCACGCTTAAATGGTTTTGGACTCCAGACCTTGACTTAATTTCCTGCAAATGAACTTTGTTAAAACAATTATTGACTACCCCTGGATTAGAGCATCAGCCTCTAGTTGAGCTTTTTTGTCTCCACCCTGATAAGATCATCAAGGTGGAAGGTGATGGCTGAAAGTCAGGTCTTGACTTGTTGCCAAGGGAAACCACTTTAACACAGCAAGTATCCAACAATAGCAAGCATATAACTATAGGCCCTATTCTACTGGCCAATTCGTAAATTCATACACACTTAAGACTGCTCGTAAGATTGCCATATATTCTATTAGCTACCGTATATACTCGAGTATAAGCCGACCCGAGTATAAGCCGAGCCACCCATTTTACCACAAAATACTGGGTAAAATGAGTGACTCGAGTATAAGCCGAGGGTGGGAAATGTGCTGTCCCCTGTGTCCCTCTTGTGCCCTCTGTGTCCCCCTCTCTCTCCCGTGTCTCTTCTCCCCTCTCCCTTTCCTGTGTCTCTTCCCCCCTCCCTTATCACCCTCCTCACCCCCCCTCCTCATTCTCAACCTCCCTCCTCAACCCCACTCCTCATCCTCATCCTCAACCTCCCTCCTCATCCTCCCTCCTCATGCTCAACCTCCCTCCTTATCCTCAACCTCCCTCCTCATCCTCCCTCCTCATGCTCAACCTCCCTCCTCATGCTCAACCTCCCTCCTCATCCTCAACCTCCCTCCTCATCCTCAACCTCCCTCCTCCCTCCTCAACCTCCCTCCTCATCCTCCCTCCTCATCCTCAACCCCCTCCTCAACCCCCCCATCCTCAACCTTCCTCCTCAACCCCCCATCCTCATCCTCAACCCCCCATCCTCAACCTCCCTCCTCAACCTCAAACCCCCTCAACCCCCCTCCTCAACCTCAACCCCCCTCAACCCCAACCCACCTCCTCAACCTCAACCCCCCTCAACCTACCCCCTCAACCTCCCTCAACCCCAACCCCCATCCTCAACACCCCTCCTCAGCATAAACCCCCCTCCTCCACCTAAACCCCCCTAAATACCTCCCCCTCTCCCCTCACTTACCTGCTTGTGCTCCGGCCTCCACTCCTTGACCCGGCACCGGCGCGCATGTGACGTCACATGCATGCCGCGTCATTAGCATATACCGGGTGGAGGTATTTAGGGGGGTTTAGGTGGAGGAGGGAGGAGGGAAAGAGACACGGGGGGTAGAGAGACACACGGGGGGGTTAGAGACACACGGGGGGTTAGAGACACACGGGGAGTTAGAGACACACGGGGGGGGTTAGAGACACACGGGGGGTTAGAGAGACACGGGGGGGAGAGTGACTCGAGTATAAGCCGAGGGGGCCCTTTTTTGCCTTAAAAAAAGGGCTGAAAAACTCGGCTTATACTCGAGTATATACGGTACTTGCAATTTGATTACGAGTTCCCCGCCCACAATCACTACGGGCCAGCCAAAGACAGATTATAGCTTAGAACTCCATTGGTTTTTGCACAGCTCCAATATTACGAGGTCTAAATAATTAAAGTTTCACAAAATCGATATTCTAGTAGACCCGTAGCTCTAGATCGCAACTAAAGGCTAACCCGCAACAGAAAAAAGTAACACGTTTCTGTCAAGTGCTTCTTCCAACACTTATTAGAGCTATTTTTAAATAGTATTTCTGAGTAAGGGGTTAATACATATTATAAAACCCACATGGACTAAAATATACGCTTTATCGCATTTTTGTACAGTGGTTGATTATGAGCCCAATCAGCAAATATTACTTATGTTTAACTTCCATGTTTTATTGACATCATGGTGACGGTCTCATTTACTATTGTCTATGTCTAAGAAGTAAATTACCTAAATATTGTCAGATCATATGATCACACCCCCTGAAATCAGACTTAAAAAGGCAGGGTTTATGTGTTTAGGCTTAAGCAGGAAAATTGCGTGCTGGATAAAATACATCTAAATATTTAGAGGAAAAACCTGTAGCCAAAATTACGGGTTTGAGGCATTGGTGGGCTTCTAATAGAAAAGGACACCTTGTGCTTGAATATTTAGCACTTCCTGGTAGACAATCCGACTATCCAATCAACCTTACAGTGGGCAGAACCAGTAGCAGTGAAGTTATTGATATTAAGTTTAATATTGAATATTACAGTTTTAATCAGTGAATATGAAGTTGATCCAAGGGCTAGGAAACAAAAGTTGTCAAATATTCTTGTAACAGCGCTGCATTGTCTCTGCTTATAAAAAGAAAGTACCTACTGTATATATTACAATCTACATAAACGCATAAAAACAATTGAACTGAGCTTATTTTAGAAGCTCAGGTGTAGTAAAATCTGTTAGGGTCTGTTGTGATCAATATAAGGCCACTGAACTCACTGTAAATGTGTTTCATGGTGTCAAAGAGCACAAGATTGTACGTTAAAATTATCTATTGTTTCTTCTATAATTTATGGTTTTAAATCACTGCTTACATACAAGTCTATCCTGCCTACTGGCTGTTGTATTAGTAATAACAGGTTGCCAAGTGAAAAAGCATACTGTGTGAGTTTCTGTGGGGAAGGCAGTGATTGACAGCAGCTTTCCCCTCTACTCAGTTTACACTGCACTGCATAGTTAATCTATAGCTGTCCTGTTTTAGGTGAGTCCAGCATTCCATGACTGCACAGATAGATTTGTTAAGGGTTAATTTTTTTGTTGTTTTGATCACTACACAGAACTATATGGAGCACAGAGCACATGCGTTGGTCTGCATTGCTCGAATTCCAGAGAGGCAAGATAACAAAAACCTTATTTTTTTTTGCGTAATAAACAAACAGAATCTGTTCCCTTCAAACTAGAAATGTAAGCAGTCTGACAAAAACCATACCACTGACTTGAATAAGGGGACACCCCTGCAACCTGATTTCTCAGAAAAATTGTGCTGAATGTAAATCCAATCTTCCATTGCTATGTTTTTAAGTTTGTCTTTATATTTATATATCAATAAAAAAAAGTTACTAAAATACATTTTTAGCTTTCTTTCAACATATTCTTAAAGTACTTTGTTCTAGATCCCCTTACACACACTGATCAAGCACTCTAAGATGCAAATTAGCATACCAAGCCACACTTCAACATAATAATGCAGCACCAATAATGCTGAATATCTCAGAGATCATTTGCTGTAGAGGAAAATGATTTTGATATTAGCTCAGATTAGACAAAATGATGGTCTTCATTAGTATACATGTATATAGAGGCATCTAAACACTATGGGCCTCATTCTATTATCGGCCGCAGCCGTTGCGGGGCCGCAAGGACCGGCCGCAAGCTATTCTGCTATTCTATTCCCCTCCGGCTGGGGATTCCGGCAGGCTTGCGGCCGGCGCCTTGCTATCTCTTGCGGCCGCTTGCGCCGGAGGAAATCCTTTGATCTAAAACGGCCGCAAGGAAATCGGCCGTAAGAAAATCCTATTTGCAATTCAATTGCTCCGGGAACCCTCTCTGCAAGGCTTACTTGCAGGAAAGAGGTCCCGCTAGCACCAATTAAGCACGAAATATAGCCCAAATAAAGCCATCCTGCACTTTGAGAAGACTATAAAGTGATTTTCGGTGTTAGCAAAATTAGCACAAAATTCCCCTATACTCAAATCCGTAAAATATATATTTTTTAATATACGTCAAATATCCATGTAAAAAGTCCAGAGTACTTGGAGCATCTCAGACCCGGCCACGCCGCAGCCGGAAAATAAACAGTTAATGTAAACTCGGGTTTGGGCTGATGTGCAAGCTTGAGAGGGGGTTACTTTTAATCCTCATGTCCCCCAATATGATCCCTAGCATTTACAGAGCTGTACAGAGCTGTCTTGAATTTATTTTTGACTTTTTAGATTTCTGAGCTTACGGCCGGTTGCAAGATTTACGGCCGGCCGTAAGAGGAGATCCTTGCGGGGCCGTTTAATTGAATTGCAAGATAACGGGACCCCCGCAAGGAATCGCAGCCTTACGGCCGGTTTTTGGCCGATAATAGAATGAGGCCCTATGAAGGCAGAAATATGTTTTTTCTATTGTCAATTGTAAAGATTTATTGATTCAAAGAAAATAAATTAGTTAATTTAATCAAAGTCGGTGTAAGATAAAAGATACAAAACACTGAGAATCTTACAAAAGGATTACAGCAAATAAATAAAGGTATTATAAGACCACTGCAGTGTAATATTAATAGATTGCTCTTTTAAAGAATTTAAGATTGACAATATGTGTTTACACGTTTTGAAATAAATAAGGTTTGAAATAAATAATTACAGCCTTTTAACTGTTCAATTCAGTTTTGTTTTGATGATGACGGACATTTTGTCTGTGTTGTAAAAGGATTAGAAACCTGAAAGGAACAATGGATGCAGATAAGATTCTATATTCACTTCTGATACAAAAGGTTCTCTTCAAATAGTCCCTTGACTATTTGCAGAATAAGGTCACATAGAATAACCCGTTTCTCAAGATACAGACAGAATAGCAGTCTAGGATGTCTTCACCAATGACATAATTAGAGTTATCTAAATACATGACTTTCTCAGGAATGTTTTTACGTCTCTATCTTACATACCTGCTCATGCTGTTATTTTATTACATACTTCACAAGCATGTGAAGGTTTTATCAAACAACAGTGGTCCTTTGATGTCAATCTTATATAGTATATAAGGAGACTTACCGTACATAGAGTGACCTCTTTTGGTTTGTTCTCAGGGACCCAGACCCAGAACTCATACTGTGGTTCATCATCTGCTCTCGTAGGTCATGGATTTTTGCCTCAAATCGAGCGTACTCTACAAAGGAATTGAAGCAGAATTTTGTTAAGTGATGTACTAAAAACAGAAAGGGCAGAGATATCACACTCAGTCATACGGATCAGTACGTATCAGAGCTGGATTCAGTTTTTACAAGATAAGTCAATACCTGAAACAATTACTATTTTGATATATCTATATATTTAGATAGATAGTCTCTCTCTATATATATATTTACTGTATTTGCCGGCGTATAAGGCGACTGGGCGTATAAGACGACCCCCCCACATTGCCACTCAAAATATAGAGTTTGTTACGCGACCGCAGCGCCTCCGGCCCGCCCCTGCAACGTGACCGCTGCGCCTCCGGCCCGCTCCTGCATCTCCCTGTGACCGGCATGACCGCAGCACCTCCGGCCCGCCCCTGCATCTCCCTGTGACCGTCACGAGCTCTGCGTAGACAAAGTGCACCTGGCGTATAAGACAAATACGGTATATACATATATATATATATATATATATATATATATATATATATATATATATGTGTACAGCATATAGTACAGCAATGTATTGGGATTAAAGAATGACGCTAGTCAACATTTATAAAAGCCTGTTTTGAGCTACATTTAAAAACTGGCAACATGATTTTAGAATGTGAAAAAAAAGAGTACAGCCTCTAATGTATTGCTTTTATATACAAATATGCTGTAGAATAGGCTTTTTTAAAATATAACATAAAGGTTGCAATTCAACTGCAAAATAAAGCATGCGCAGCCTGCTGCGCAATGCGCAGTTGTCAAACTGCGATTTGTCGTAAGCGTGACGGCGAATCACAGTTTGACAACTATTATATGTGATATATATATATATATATATATATATATATATATATATATTTATGATATCAAGTTTGGCCTTTAATTAAAGGTCTGGTGAAAACATATTGACCAGAAATATATAATAAATGTCTTTAAGGAACAATAACATATACTATTTAACACAATGCTTCCCAAGCTCAGTTCCATTTTCTGTTAGCAGTGCTTTCACTACAGAATTACTCAAAAATAGTATCCTCTGGAAAACTGGAAAACTTGAAATTAAATTATGCCAAACTTGATATAGGGTATAGTGTTTCATGTTAGCTTATTGGGGTTCCATCCAATAAAGGTTTCAAGTCTGAGATTTTTGGAAAACTATGATTGAATGTAGTTATGTCCAATAACAATAAAACTTGTCCTAATTAAGTAGGTAGAGGATAATACAATTCTAGTTATTGAAGATTACCATAATACAGATCTATATATAGAAGTATATCAATACTGCTTAAACAGTGTTTGAAGTCTTTATATTCCACAATACTTCAAAATGAACGTATATGTCAGTCTCAACTCAAATTGCAAGACATAGTACATTTCCTTATGCATACCCTAGAACTTCCTGTGCCATCATACGTAGCATCTCAGACTGATTGCCAATAAAGGAGCAGTAATCCATCACAGAAGTTCAGAGGTAGAACAGGTGATGTCATAGTGATTCACATTCTCGCTGCTTGTAACCACCTACTGTCCCTATAGTGAGTGATTAGGTGAACACCCATCGGTTGAAGAGCATCAATCTCAGTATTTTCCTTATCCTTCTTTCTCATGTAACTACTTCCTCTTCCTCGTTCCTCTTTCTCATCCTACGCTAACCCTCTTTCTCATCCATCTCTTTCACCCCCAGTCATCCCTCTTTGCTAATCCAGTCCTTATTCCTCTTTCCGATGTCACTCCTCGTCATTCTTTGTCTATATCCACTCCTCATCCCCCTTTGTCGCTCCACTTATTCCTTTTTTCATATAATTCATTTTCCAATTTTACTCCTCATCATTCTTCTCAACCCAATCCTCATCCATACTATTAAAGCCATACTTAAGTCAGCTCTCTTGCTTACGCCACTCCTCATCCTTCTAAGTTACCCACTTTTCATCCTTTTCTCCCATTCCTCATTTTTTCTCTCACTATTCCTCATGCTTTCTCTCTCATCAACCTCCTCATCCAGGACCATTGCACTCTTTATCCTTCCTTCTCACCCACTCATTCTCTCTCTTTATTTTGCAAATCACTGTGATGATGTGTGATTCTTTTTTGAGTGACTACATAAAAAATCCAATTTAAAAGACCAACCCTCTTATGCTATTATACATGTAACCTAGATTTCTCATAAAGAGTTCTTGCCTTTTATCTTTTATATATATTAAAATTAAATCCACTATATAATCTCCATTTGCTAATATCACCAAGGTAATGATGCAAACTCCAGGGAGTTACGTCTATTGAGTCATGAATATTTCAGAAGCAAAGTACTATGGCAGTGCTGGGAGGACATTATTTATCTACTTACATTATTTTTAACCTCAAATTTTGAGTCTGTCCCAAACAGCACATGGAGCATAAGTCATTGTGCATATTCTTCTTGTGAGATTTTAATAGAAAGCAGGCGGTTTTGAGGTTGCACAATATCCGCTAGACTCATCTTCAATACCAAATGCTCAGTGTCTGCAGCTCCTCTCTGTCAATCACTCCACTGGCTTCCCATAGCTTCCCGAATCACATTTAAAATCATGACCTCAACGCATAAAGCCCTCAACAACAGTGCACCCCCTTATATCTTTGCTCTTGTTTCAAAATACTCTCCCAACCGCCCCTTCGTTCTGCTAACGACCTTCTTCTTTCCTCCTCTCTCATCACCCCTACTATTTGGAACTCCTTGCCTCGCTCCATTAGATTAACTTCCTGCCTCAAAACCTTTAAAAAATTACTAAAAACACACCTATTTAAAAAATCATATCACCTTCAGCCTTTATAATTACAACTGCACACTCCACAGCTTAATAACACTCCCACCCACAATCTACAGTACAGCTCACAGACCCCTCCAATTGACTAAACAAATTGCATTCACGTTGCCATTTTGTATTTGTCACCCTCTTGTATCACACCTAAACCCTTAGATTGTAAGTTTGTGAGTTTTCAATTGTGTGTCCGTGTCTTGGAAACAAACACTATGTGCATTTGATTATATGCTCAAAAACAGGGCCCTCCATTCTTTAAGGTGTTAAGTTTGTTTTTTGCCATGTACTAAACCCCTGTACATCGCTACGGAATATGTTGGCGCGATATAAATAAAGATAATAATAATAATAATAATAATTGGTGCGTGTGCAAATGTATAAGTGACTCCAAGTTCCTGTTATGTTTTTGGTGGTAATTTATCTCAGACATACCTTCCCATGTGGGAGAATATTTTGACCAATGGGCCTGATGAAGGAGATTACAGATTTCCCACTAGATAGAGGGCTTATGAAACAGCTCAGATCATGGTATTGAGAAACTTTAGTGCTACCCCAAGAAGGGTTTGGGGCCCACCAATATTTCTGGCTAAATAAGTTATTACTGTTTTTGCTTTTTGAGATGTATTTGTTATAATAACACTGATTGAAAAACTCTTGACTGTGTTTTTCCTGGAGATGAGCTGAGTAGATGTCACCCAACATAAACCACAGGCATACCCACCAATATTTCAAATGGCCTAAGAGGTACACTTACATTCTTGAAACATGATGTGTTTTACTGCCATTCTTACTTCCATTCTGTACAATGTGTAAACTAATTTTAAGAGATACACACACTTAAAGGGATATGAAAGTTTCATGGATTAATACATTTCTGCACTCCTTATGCAAAAAGCAGCTTATGTCATTTTTATTTATATCTAAAAATCCCTCTAATTATTATGTTGACACCTCCAGGGGATGTCTACACAAGCCCCTGATCCCCACCCAATAAGCATGCAGCAATATTAACTAACTATTTACCTGCTGTTTCTTGCTCAGCCAATATGAGAGCTATGATGTCAGCCCCCACGTCACTGCTGGGATATGACTCCCTCCTGCTTCCTGTCTTTGCTGTCTGCTGTTGCCATAGCACCTACATAGTGCTATGTTGCAAATCTTTCAGCTAACCTGATTAGCCAAAACAAACTATGCTAATTTAGCCTGGGTTCGGAGGGGTTGTTAACCTTAATTTTAAACTGTCCGATATTACAATAGATTTTACTAACTTCAAGGTAAGTGTTTAACAGCCTTAATAAATTGCGATTCAGCCAATTGAAAAAGGCTCTATATAAGGGCAGAGCATATTTTTTTACAGAAGTTTTTAGTTAGTGAAGACCTTGCTTTTGGATAGAAGATTACTAACTAAAAACATCTGTAAAAAATATGCTCTGTGCTTATATAGAGCCCTTTTCAATTGGCCGAATCGCAATATAAAAAGCTTTAAATGTTTATTTTGGTATTTTTTCATGCAAACATTTTTTTTCATATACTATTAATTCTCCTCTATCAGATGCATTCATAATCCAGGAAACTTACATATCCCTTTAATATGTGCACAGTGATCCACACAGACTTTGAGATAAAATAACCAAAAGAACCAGCAAACATGATCAGCTCTGAAAAATAGTGTTTTGTTCTTAAATTTAGGACTATTAAAAAAAGGGACATTTAGGAGGCTAATAGAAATAGAGGGATTTCCACTGAATAGAGGGATTGTTAGACAATGTTATAAGTAAACCTTCATATAAGGTCACCTCACCTATCCTCACACCTAACTTGATGAAATAGTGAAAAAGTCTATTGTGAGTTACAGGCTTAAAATCACTGCGGTTGTAAAAAACGTGATTCCGTTCTATCTACTCCTTTGATGTTGCAAGCTCGCAAATGTTACCAGTGATAATCCATATTCAATTACATCAATTCAACAAGCCCGCAATTTCCTTCAAACCCTTAAATGGCAAATTTATTAAAAATTTCTACAAGTGCCGGATAGGACTCACAAGTGGGATAAACACCTGTTCCTAGCACTGCAAAAGCAAATATAAACACAATACTGTACTTTAAAATACCGGGAAAGCAATAAAAGACAACAGTCTCAAGCTTTTTTTTTCCCTTTTATTTCCATGTTATATTGATCCCAGGAATCAAGGAGTTAATACATATCATAGAACCTGCATGGAATAGATCAGTTTATTTACAGATTTTTGTTGATTTCTACATTGCTGGATTGCGAGTCCAATTACAGACCGGACTTCTAAACATTAATTGATTGTAGTTTAAACTCCATTTTTTTACTGACTTCATGATGACAGTCTCATTTACTTCTGGCTCTGTCTAAATTGCAATTTACGGGCTTGCTTAATTAATCATGATCATACCCTGAAATGCTACTTACGGGTTCATGGTTTACGGTTTTAGGCTTTAGGCCTGTAATTGTGGGTTTGAGTCAATTGAATACAGCCGGAATTGTAACAAATTTTTAACCCGCAGACATGCGGCCTGTATGAAGGTAATTACGGGCTTGCAATTGAATGTGGGTCTATGTGAAATGTTCACTGGCTATACCAATAGGATGCACATCAAGACATCCTCTGTGTCATGTAATGTGACATTAAAGCATTAACATTAAACTCATACACATTGTGTGAAATTATGACTTTTTCATACAAATGCAATCACTTGATTGTTATGTTGGAGGTCCTCAGACTGTATTCCAGATCAGAAAGTGTAGAACATTTACCTAGATGCTGTAAATAGGTAACTACAAAGAAGGAAGAGGGGCTCTTGTCTAAAGATGGTGGAAGAACAGGTATTTTCAGTGCCAGTTATCTCACTAAAAGATCAACATTTTAATCAGAATATATTGAAAATATGTTTTTACTGATCTTTACAACAAATGGTGAATCTATGTTAACGAGTTTTACTCATGTGAGATACTCATAGGTAAACAATGTTGGAATATATTCATTGAGCATACATATATTTTAAGAAATTACACCATTTATGTTCCCAATGATTAAAAACAAGAAAGGTCTGAGATGAAAGAGAGAATTATTTCAACTAAATGGAAATACTTGACCTATATTTACTATTCTGCTCAATGCTATTTATTGTGCTATGAAAAGGAATCTACAAAGTCAACGTGCATAATGTACACTTCATTTGCTCACATGCATAATGTATAAAGGGGAAGGTTATTCCTCTGCAGCTTTGCACATTTTCAAGTGACTCTTGGATTGTGTTTCATTGGATTATTTAAGAAGTGACTGGTATGGAAGAACACCGATCTCTTGTCCAATAAACATGAATAAATATTTAATGTTACGCATGACCTTCAGCAACCCACAAAGGTTTTGTTGGTCCCTACTCTGGGAATTTTACATTTGATATTTGCATTATCTTTCTTTTGCACCAACTTCATTTTCATAAACCACTTCCCCTTTCACATCCTAATTCTCCTGTTGCATACTCACTCTCTTGTGCCCTTACCTCATCCTTCTCCTCAGCCTACACCTCGTTCTTGTCTCATTTCCCTCCTCATCCCTATCTAATGCCTCTCCTCTCCTCATCCCACCCAACTCCTCTTTTCCCCTCACCCTGCTATTCTAATTTCTTTCAAGACGCATTATCTCCTTTCCCATTCTGTTTCCATCTCTCATTCTTATGGAATTCCTCATCTCTCTACACATCTATCATCATCTCATCCTTTTTATTGCTCTCCTCCTCCTGTCTATCTCATGATGTACCTCATACCTATTTTGTCATGTGACTCATATGTCTACCTCATCACCCATCAATGCCTATCTTATCATGTGACTGATATGTCTATCCCATCATATACCTCATGCCATGTGACTGTTAAGTCTGTGTATTCATGCCTATCTCTTCATGTGACTCATATGTCTATCTCATCATGCCCCTCTTTCTTCTTAAATAGGCACTAATCACCATAAAGTTTACAGGTTTACTTTTTAGTCTTGAATCCAAACTTAGTCCTAGCACATAGTGTGCCAAAGGAGAACAGCTATACCTCACTCACAGGATGGAAGAAGAGTGAAACGTGCGCTGAACCAGATTCCTTCATAGTACAAGTGGCAAGTATTTTGGGTCTAAACTGTTTTTTAGATAGGAGACTGAAATTATTTAGGATGTTTTATATATGGTCAACTAAAATAGATTGCTCTCTGAGTGAGCTAAACACTCACCGAATAAGCCACAGTGTGAACCTGGTATCTTTGTACTCAAATTGGGTATCACATACTCTTAATGTTTTTATATAAAAATTAATCATGTGTTTTGGTTTATAGGGAAATCTTCATGACAAACATCAAATAGGCTAAAACATTTTCTTGGAGTTAGCCATTTTTCTGGTGTGGTTAAGAACTGCATGATATAGGAATGGTCTGAGCTCCAGTTTGATGTATTTTATGAAGCTTCACTATTGTACATGGAACATTTCCACAAAATGGGATTGTTACAGAATATTGTAAAATAACTATCATGCTTCACTTGTAATTATCCAAAGAAAATCTATTACCATGCATAATATAACTGCAGAGCCCTGGCACCAAAATATAAGATACAACCTCTTAACTGGAATGCACCAGATGGTGCTTTATGATAGAGCAATGCGTACTACGTTCATTTTACACCTATATGCCATCAACATAAAGGACGAGTTCAAAGGCTTGGCATGTTGGGGAAATTACCACATTGGTACCAAACACTTTCAACTTAAAAAAAATAGGTAAAATAAAACAATGTATACTAAGGTATTCTGCTCATATATTTCCATTTTCTGTATATTGATTTGGAAGTCTATCAGCAGCAGCTTTAACAATAGAAATGCTCAGGCAGAGAATGAACTATCCTTAATAGGTAGTCCTATGGATATGGTGATCCACTCTGAGAGCAACTTTTAGCCACTTGTGCCCTTCACAGGAAGAAATATCCTGTAGTGTATCAGTCTAGTCTCACTCAATAGAGTGATCCATCCCCGAAAAACCAGGCAATTCTACCCTGAACCAAAGAAACCGCACTAGACGTACGTTTCGGCCTTAATTGGGCCTCGTCAGTAGGGTGTAGCTGATAGGCACAGTGAGCAAGGGGTCCACGTCTGGATTCCCTTATCACCCTTAGGGAGACAAAGCACTAAGAGTCATTTGCATAAGCATTACCAACAAAAGAGATGCTCGTGCAGGGAACAAATAGGTAGTTCTATGGATATGGTCACTCTGAGAGCATCCTCTTTTTTTTGCTCACTGTACCTTAGGGAGTTATCAACTACGCTCTACTGATGAGGCCCAATTAAGGAAACGTAGGTCTAGTGTTTGCTGTTTCTACTGTTCAGGGTAGAATTTCCTGGTATTTCGGGGCTGGATCACTCTTTTGAGTGACACCAGACTGATATAGTACAGGATATTTCTCCTTGTGAGGTTGCTCTACAGTTTATTTAAAAAAAGCATCACTTTATGGTGGAGAAATATATACATTTGAAAAACCTGAGAGCATAATTAGGTAGGAAAATGTTATAAACCTAACTTTTGGTTAAGAAAATTCATTTTGATGCTTCTTATGGTCCCTGATACTTTGGTGAAGGGTGCATACATCTCTGAAGGACAGGGCTTGCAGTTATTGTTGAAAGCTGTCTGCTTCTAAACCTGTCCTATGGAAGTGGGCAAGTGTCAAATACCAAAACCTCCAATTAGCAGATAATAACTTACCCTCACTTTCCAATCTGTAAAAAAAGTCAGAAGATAAAAACGTTTTATGTGGAAAAATACATTTTCAAAAATTAAGACCCAAAAACACAAGCTGCCAATGGGGTTAGTTAGTTACGTTCTTAACAAATTAGACCTTTTCCCAAGATACAGTGATTCTCAAATTGACGTTTCCAATTCCAATCCTCTGCTTGCTTTTTGCATTAGGTTTATTTATCTATGCTCAGCTCCAGTAGAGCATGTTTTACCAGTCTATGCCACAAGTTAGGTTTGAAACAGGATCAGAATACAAAAAAGACACCTTTCAGCATCTCATAATTGAAAAAGACTTCTCTGCACGAAATAACCTGAAGGCACATCATTCCCTCTAGGCATTGTGAGTTTCACGTAAACAAATTCTAAATAAAAAAATGGAATGGCGGTGCAAAAATTAATGCATTGAAACAATAAGTAGACAAGGGAGACCCAAAACTTACTTCATAGGAGTAGATCAGATTAAAGGGCCATTTGCTTCACTGTAAGTGCTTTTCATGGTTTGAAAGAGCACAAGATTGTATGTTAAAATTATCTATTTTTTTAATTACACTAATATCACCTAAAAAAAATAAAGTCTTAGGTCTGTTTACAAACATTCTCCTGACTATTCCATAATTAACAACATCTGCCGACACCGAGTGGTGAAGGCACCGTGAAGAAAAAGATTTACAGTTTTTCTCTGAACTGTAGGAATGCAGAAGGAGATGTTAACCCACAACTATTGTATTTAGGTAATGCCAGCAGTCCTTTCTCTGCACAGATGAATTTGTGAAAGGTGAACCCTCTTTCTGCTTATGCTCTCTGTACAGAGCTGTTGCTGTGAGTTTGTTGGGGGGCACTGCCAGTGACACATGTAAACAGAGATTTCATTTACTAAGTTATTTGTGAAAAATTAATGTATGTCAAAAATTCTAAAAGTATTTCAACATGCTTTTAGAAGATCTTTACTGTCATGTGGCTATTTTTTTTTACAGCAAACAGAATGTATTGCCATTTTAATGTCCTTATGATAAAAAAGTACAGGTGATCTAGTTCTTAGTTATCAATTCGATCTTTAGATTGCTCTCATTTGTCTCTGAATTAAGTTGGTGTATTCTCAAGTCCAATGTAATGGTTATAGCTAGGTGTGCTGCTTCTCTCGGAACACAGTTCACTGGTGTGTCTGTATGGAATGCAACAAAGAGAAGTGGCGCACCAATTCCTAGTGCAAAATAACCTATATATTGTAATCCCAAACCCTTGTTCACAGAGATCAGTAGGTGAAGCTCTCAACTTTTCTAACCTCAGTCTATGAGGTATATTATAGACTTCCCAACACTTGTTGGCTTGTAGGTTGGTACTTCTTTCCTCCGTGAACGACTTTTCTCTTCCAATAGAGTGTGGGTATTAGGGTAATGTATCTGTGTACTTTTCAGAGCATGGTGAATGTTATAACACTATCAATACATAGTGGTGCCTGAATATAAATATTTGTTATATTTTTTTTTTTATATATTTAGGTTTCATATATAACCCTTTGGAATAATAGGTGTCTTTAATCAAAATACTATATAAAACATAGTTTCAATATAAATATTCAATTTATTCAATCTTTGTAAATAAATTTAAATATAATGAAATATGTTCAATAGCAAAAAATAAGAATAAAATTAGCAAATTATACAGTGACTCTAATATTATTAAAAAATAAATAAATAGATAGAAAAAATACTGACCAGATGTGTTTCACCACTTTTATCCTGTGACTTTTTCAATGATCAAAAATACCTCAATGATATGCAATTCAAATACAGAGTGTAAAGCTCAGTACTACTCTCTATGGCCCTCATTCAATTGCAATTTGGCCAATTGAATAGGGCTCTAAATAAGCACATAACATATTTTTTTTAAGAAGTTTTTAGTTAGTAAACATCTATCCAAAAGCAAGGTTTTCACTAACTAAAAACGTCTTTAAAAAAAATATGCTATGTGCTTATTTAGAGCCCTATTCAATTGGCCAGATCGCAATTGAATGAGGGCTTATGAGGCAAAACATTTTTTAAAGGCCTCTATATTGATTCCTCCCAGGTGCTTAGGGATATTGGGCCCTATTCTATTGCCTAATTCGTAAATTTCTACACACTTAAAATCGCTCTTAATATCGCCACATTTTTTATAGGCTACTCGCAATCCGATTATGAGTTACCCGCCCACAATCACTATGGGCCAGCAAAAGAAGCAAACCATTAGTTTTAGAACAGCTCGAATATTATGGGCCAAAAAATTAAAGTTACACAAAATTGATATTCTATAAGACCTGTAGTGCTAGATCTCAAATAAAGTCTGCCACTCAAAAAAGTATCAAGTTTCTGTCAAAAATATATAGTATTAAATAGGACTCGCAAGGGCTTTATCAAACACTTATCATAGCTGTAACAGCAATTAAACACACAATACTGTACTTTAAAAGCATGGGAAGGCATGGAAAGACATTAGAATTAATTTCACAACAGTCTCAAACTCACAAATATGAAATTAAAAAATATTATTTTTAACTGTTATCTCTGTGTAATATCAATCCTGGGACTCAACAGGTTAATACATATAATGAAACCCACATGGACTAGAACATATTTATAGATTGCTTCATTTTGAGCCCGTTCAACAAATTTTACTTATTGTCACTAATTAATTCTTAGCCTCCGATTGCAGATTACGTGTAACTTCCATGTTTTGGTTATTTCATGATAACGGTCTCATTTACTATTGGCTGTGTCTAAGAAGTAAATGACGGGCTTGCTTTAGGATTGTCAGATCATATGATCACGCCCCCTGAAATCCAATAGATTTTGAGAAAAAATTACGGTTAGAGTCACTTACGGGCTTGTAATAAAATATGGCCCATTGTGTTGTTTTATAAATAAAGCATATTAATAATTTCTGCATCTGTTTGGGACACAACTTTTTTTTTACTGCAACTGATTTAAAAAAATAAGGAAACAAATGTGTTCAAATGTCAATCACAGGGTCAGCTCAGGAGCTCACATGCCCAGTCCAAATCAATATCAATTACAAATCACAAACATCCTAGTTATTTCAGAAAGAACATAGACAGATAAATTAAATAACAATTAATTATCTCTTGTTGGGTGCAGAGTGATAAGTATGAATAGCAAACCCATCTGGTATAGATTAGTTTATGTATTTAAATCTATGTGACTATCCCCATAGTGTGTCACACTCTCTCATTTTGTGGAAACAATTGAACAAAGGCTACATTTAGTAGAGAAAGGGTCATGGCTTACTCCTCTCCGGTTACTTTACAAAGATACCTCAATAGATAAAAATTCACAGTTATCTTGGTGGATTAGCAAAAACGTTTTGAAAAATGTCACATATACAATTAACATTTTACCAAAAATACTTCCACCCTTTAGAATTATTTAATTCACTGCATCTTTTAAACTTCCTTACAAGACTTCTTCGGAAGTCGAACTTAGTTTTAAGCTGGGCCCCTATTCAATTGAGGTTTCGTAAGCCTCCGGAATTGCCATTGCCAATGGCTGGAAGGCAACTACCGCTGCTTTTGAAGAAGTCTTGAGTAATATTAAATATATTTATTCGATGAGTATGATATCAGCAGAGCTTGATGTAAATTATAAAAGACTAGTAAATTGCCTGTCAAAAATGAAGGTATCATTTTTAATTCCCTCCCTGTGTATTCCTCCCCCCCTGACAGCCATGTGCATGCCACTGAGGCGCTTAGGAATTGTATACAATCGTGGCAGCACCATCTAGCAGCCCCTTGGAATTGAATACAATTGTGGCATCACCATCTAGCAGCCCCTTGAAAATGTATACAATTGTGGCAGCGCCATCTAGCAGCCCCTTGGAATTGAATACAATTGCGGCATCACCATCTAGCTGCCCCTTGGAATTGTAAACAATTGTAGCAGCGCCAGCTAGCAGCCCCTTGGAATTGTATACAATTGTGGCAGCGCCATCTAGCAGCCCCTTGGAATTGTATACAATTGTGGCAGTGCCATCTAGCAGCCCCTTGCTGCAACTGCTGCTGTCTGCAGTCACGGTCTCATAACAGGAAAGATCCAAGTCTATAAAAATGTATAGCCATTCAAACCAACTTCCTATTGGGATGCCAGTGTCTTTTTAACCATACCCAACTTTCAAGTCAACATTTTTAAACACACACAGTTAATACATAATTATTTGTTATATCCTGATAGATCTTGTGATACATTTTCCTGCAGCATAACTACCTACTTCCAAAACTTCACATACTGTGTGTCTTATTGAAGTGTAGTGAGGCAGCACAGTGGGAATGGAGCATCCAGTACATATCCTGAGGCAGTGAGCTGGGCTGGATATTATCTTGGTGGGATGTGAATGTTAAAGTATGAGGGGATTAAGATAAATTTATGTTTGAAGAATTCTCATGTTGATCCCTTAAGGCATCACAATATGTGATGAAATTTATCACAAACTGCAATGACAGTTCCTTAGCACCAGAACAGATACAGATGATATAACATTAAATGAGCACTGTCAGTTACAGATCTGCTGCTTCGCAATTATATATATATATATATATATATATATATATATATATATATATATATATATATATATTCACACTCAAACCACGCTATACTAATGAGAATCCTTAGGGATTCCCACCATTTAAACACGCATTGGAGGGAATCCCTATCCATCCCCTTCCTCACTCAATACCCGGTGGCCCTCCTCCCCGCTCAAAACCCATCCCCCTACCCTCGATCAATCCATCTATATTGAGAGGAAGATATAATTGGGATAAGTTAGTCCCCAATCAAAGGCCTTAGCGCTCGGTATACTATAAGAGATGCAGATAAATTATTTTTCCAATCTTGGATCTATCATCTAAGTCTTCCTTGGTCGTGTAAATCTTCTTAAAGGTAATGGGTGTGTTCTGTATATATCAACTTCTCTTTTCATCCAAGGGTATATCTGTGTTAGGAGGATGCTGCTTCTCAATATACACCGGTCACAGTAGTGTATCTAGAAAAGTATATAAACAACAAAAAATGATGGACGAGAGAGCGCAATCGGTACTCCTAGCGCAGATTATACCATGGGATTTTATAATAGATTATCACAACTCAATTAGTTGATCTCTCACCTGCGGTAACCTCCAAAATATGAGGTATTAATGATAGGTGTTAGGACTTCCTTTCTTCACATAACTCTTCAGCTTGTAGTTCAATGTTGTTCTTCTAGTTCAATGTTATATCAATAATGTATATATATGAAAGGGTGTTTAATATAAATATAAACTCTATGTATATAGTCTAGTGCCAAAAATAAGAACAAGAAGACTGTCAGTTCCTTAAAAGTTAGAAGTTTATTGTAATTTTAACAATTTAACAATAGTAGGAACTTGCTGGCAGGATAACATAAAGTAAAACATATAGCAAAAATGTTGTATAAGAAGTGTTTGGGGAAATACTATCACTGTGTGTGTGTATAAATGTGTGCATCAAACGTGTTTCGCTGCTTACTTATGCAGCTTCCTCAATGATTTGTTTCACTGGTGTTGAGATGTCTCTCTCTATCCAGGGCAATTTGCGCGATGCTACTTGCTATCAGCGCTATCAGAAAAAACATATATAGCCATGGCAACTAAAATGTTAACCGTTAAAGGACCCCCTTGCACCTTTAAGTTAACCCTTGCCGCAAGGTCCCAATTTAACCCCCCTGGCATCTAAACTTAACCCCAATGCTGTGGGGATTCTTCAAGGATCCTCCGCAGGACCTAAATAGTTAATCCTTGATGCACGAGTCGCCATTGGACTAATTTAAATAATTAATGCCATGCTGTGTGTCCTTAAAGGACCCCAGACATCTACATAATTAACCCCTGCCTTATGGTACTTATAGTTCCCCACGGCACCTAATCAATTAAGCCCCTAACAACCACTGGAGTCGAAACAGACGACCATAGTAACCTAAGTAACCTCTAAGATACCCTGTGGGTCTAAAGAGACCCCCATGGTTAAGAAAATGAACACATGATACTCTAATTGTAAGCACTACAGTAAAATAATAAATTAGCCCCCTACTAAGAAAATAAATACATCTAAATTAATTTAAAAAAACATTCATTCCATAAAGTAAAAAATAAATTTGGCTATCCAACTTGATTGAAAAGGTTCTGGTCTTGTTACTTTCTTGATTGAAGCCCATGGTCCTCATCTTCTGTGCCGGGAAATGGCTCTCCATAAAAAAAGCAGTGCACTAAAAAAAATGGTGCTCTTCCTAGGAGGAGTTCATTCACCTCAAAATGGCAGTTGCTGCACTTTCTGCAGATTAAATATGAATTTTGAGCATTCTCATTGGCTGAAATACATGTCAGATTGCTCAGATTTTAAAACCATGATTAACTATATAGGTACAATGGGGGTCCTTTTAAGGACACTGCTTGCATGGGGTGAACAGTTAGGGTGCCGGGGTGAATTTGTTGGAGACAGAGTACTGTCTCTTTAGGAGGTACTTTAGAACTCAGCAAAGGTTTTAAAACTATTTGGTACCTGTAAATTTTTCTTCCTTTTTTCTTGTTTATGGGTCTGCCCTAATTTGCGAGGGCTCAGTAAAGCCTCATTTGAATAGTATTTTGCATGAAATCGCTGCAATCCAACAGCAGTTACATATAAACAGCCTTATTAAATTGAAACTACGTGTTAACTCGAGATTTAAGTGTTACGGTTGCTGTCAGCGGACTTGCATGTTACCGCGCAGGACAAAAATCGCCTACGATTTGAGCTATGTTGAACTTCTTGCACATAAATCCTTTGTTCTGTCATGTCCGTAACAACACACTAATGTACATTTATTATAAGGGAAAGTGATATTAGGTCTTAGAATTAATAGCACAACATTCTCAAGCCCGCAAATCGGCCCTGAAAAATACTTTATTTCATGTTCATATTTTGTGTCATATTGATCCCAGCAATCAATGTGTTACGACATATACTGTAACTAGCATGAGATAGAATATCATATTTACTGATTCATTAATATTGTATGATATCTGGAATTCGGGGGCCGATCGAAAACTGTAATTGAAGGCGGCAGGAATTCGAAATCCACCCTCCACTTTTTCAGCGACGATACGCTAACAATCTCTTTCCAGCTCCATCTCTCTCTCCGTAATTGCTTAATTGTTTGCATTCGAGCACGCAACCCAGATGGCCGTGAACTGGTTTACGAAATACCCTTTCTCGCTCGTAGCTCGCAGCTCTTTCTAATTTAATAGCAATGTAAGTAGGGTAAATTTCGACCCCGCAGCCGCTGCGAGCTAGATGTTGGACTTACAAGGCTAGAATTTAATATGGCTAAAAATAATTATGTGAATTATCTGGTGTGGAATGCATTTATACTCCATTGTTTTCTCTTTTTGTTCATGAGATGTTTACTCATGTGATAAGCAAATGATTAATGGACAGAGATGTGAGTTTGGGGTTCCCCGGTGGTCCAGTGGCTAGAATTTGTTGCTTTCAATGCTGGGACCTGGTTTTGATTCCAGTCAAGGTACCAAGAGGTCACACCACCCTGAAGCCAAGCTGGGTTGGGCCTGGTCAGTACTTGTATGGGAGACCACCTAGAAATACCAGGAGCTGTATGCTGTGGCCCACTGGATAAAGAACTGGCAAACTACTCCAGTATCTCTGCCATGAAAACCAAGTGGATCAGCATGGTGTGTTGCGGTCCATGAGGTCACAGAGAGTAGGAAACGACTGAACAACACACATAGATATTAGGTAGAAGGTTGAATAATAAAGTTTCAAAACAATGGCAGATCTAGTGAATGGACAGCCCTTGTGCAAAGTAATTTGGGGACTCCTTGCAGCTTCTCTATCAACCCTGTAGGGGTAAATATAAAAGCCAAAAATATATTTAGCTGGTTAGATATAATGAATAATAATAAATTAAGATCCCTCCTTATTCTCAGTAGAAAAAAAGTCCCTACCTTGCTGTTGGCCCTGGTGTTTTGTACCTGCTGCACCAACAGTAGTTCTGCCAGTGATTTAAAATGAAAGTACTTTTTTTGTGGATTTTGGATAAGGAACTTTACTATTTAATTTCTGCCTTGCTTTAGACTCACCTAAATTTTAGATATATAAACACACAATCTTTCCTGTTGGGTGGCCGATGCACCGTTCCTGACACAGTAGGGTTGCGAGCAGCTCGCCACCAGACTGCCGCATTGTTCTGCATTGCTGCTACTCCGAAGAACTAATATAATAAAACTAATTCTAACCCTACCCTTAGCTTCAACCTTAAAACCCCCCAAGCCTAACTCTAACCCTAACCTGTATCCCCTATCCCTAAATCCAATCCTAACCCCAAGCCCAACCCTAAAACCTAACTGAAACCCTATATTGTATCCCCTAACCCTAAATCCAACTCCAAGCCTAAGCCTAAGCCTAACCCTGTAGAAGCTCGCTTTAACGCTATTAGCAGCACCACGCATTACAGCATTCCAATCACTAGGTAGATTTGCGCGGCAGCCTTGCTGCGCGCTCACAGCACTTGCGGACAACCAACAGGAAAGGCCATAAATACATTTTAAATATTACCTGTTATATTTCAGAACAGAATATGGAGTTTTTTCTTTGATAACCTATGAGAGTATTATTAGATTTGCGACATATTTAATTAATTCTTTAAATTGGTATATTCATTAGTGATATATATATATATATATATATATATATATATATATATATACAAAGTTACATTGATCTCTCATAAACTCTGAATTATAGACACAGTTACTGAACATGTAACTTCTAGTTTATGTTAATTGTACCTTCGTGGAATTTCCTTTAATGAAAATCTTTATTTATGTTCTCAAATACTGTAACACCATAGTACAATATCTACTGTATGAACTATGCTCCACTTAACGCATTAGAAATGCGCACAATAGCTATCCTGGGGCTTTCCCGTCCCTCATCAAGCATTAATGTGCAATGAAGCACATATGTACAATGATGCATATATAGTATACTATGGCCTCTAAGGATCTCATGGAAGGGATATAAAGCTGATCTGGTCACATTACTGTTCTCTGAAATGGAACTACAGCTCATCCGGGAAAATGTTGACATGCGAACTTGAAATCAATAATGGGAAATTCCTAAAAGGGTTATTCTTGAGTATATCCAGTGGTTTTCTTTATTTGATTTTGCTAATTGCCTGAATACAGTGTTTCAAGGGAGTTTATTGTGCAAATTAAATTGAAAGTTGTTGTATATATATATATATATATATATATATATATATATATATATATATAATGTACTTATTTATTTTTTCTATGATATGGAAGGTTCCTGAAATTTACCAGGTATATAATATACCTGTGTATTTATTTACTTGTATGTACTTTATTTTATTAAGGATTGCTGAGATAGATAGATAGATAGATAGATAGACAGATGACAAGATGGAAGATAGATAGATAGATAGATAGATAGATAGATAGATAGATAGATAGATAGATAGATAGATAGATGGGTAGATGGGTAGATGACAAGATGGATAGATGGGTAGACAGATAGATGGGTAGATAGATAGATAGATAGATAGATAGATAGATAGATAGATAGATAGATAGATAGATAGATAGATAGATAGATGGGTAGATGACAAGATGGATAGATGGGTAGATGACAAGATGGATAGATGGGTAGATGACAAGATGGATAGATGGGTAGACAGATAGATGGGTAGATAGATAGATAGATGGGTAGATGACAAGATGGATATAGATGGATAGATGGATAGATAGATAGATAGATAGATAGATAGATAGATAGATAGATAGATAGATAGGTAGATAACAAGATGGATAGATGGGTAGATGACAAGATGGATAGATGGGTAGATGACTAGATGGGTAGATGGGTAGATGACAAGATGGATAGATGACAAGATGGATAGATGGGTAGATGACTAGATGGGTAGATGACAAGATGGATAGATGGGTAGATGACAAGATGGATAGATGGGTAGATGACTAGATGGGTAGATGGGTAGATGACTAGATGGGTAGATGACTAGATGGATAGATGGGTAGATGACAAGATGGATGGATGGGTAGATGACAAGATAGATAGATAGATAGATAGATAGATAGATAGATAGATAGATAGATAGATAGATAGATAGATAGATGGGTAGATGACAAGGTGGATAGATGGGTAGACAGATAGATGGGTAGGTAGATAGATAGATAGATAGATAGATAGATAGATAGATAGATAGAGATTGATGGGTAGATGACAAGATGGATAGATGGGTAGATAGATAGAATCAGTTGATTGTATGTACAGATTCAAAACATAGACCCCTAGATCATTTTCAATACCTTGTACATATACCTAGATCTTTGATCTAGCCATTGCTTACAGAAATAAATCACTGTAAGCTCCCTTGTATGGATATTCCCACTGTAGTAAATGCAGACACAGACTCTGTAGGGCTGGATATGCAATGTAGTGTCCTAGCCTATCGGGACCGCTTCTCAGCAGCATGTTGCAGAATTTTCCTAAGAGATGGTCACTGATGTAGTATATAGTATGAGACATATCACAGCACGTACAGCAGAGTCAGTGTCTTTGTGAGCTGCAGAGATCAGACCCAAGCAGGTACTATTTGTTTGAGGCAGTTAAAACACAGCTTATAAGCACTTCTTAATAAAATAAAGTATATTTAAGTAAATAGATACACAGGTATATTTTATACCCAGTAAAATCCAGGAACCTTCCATGTACCTTGAACGATTTCAAACAAACATAATTTGTATAATTTGCATTGCACAGTGGTTATTTAACTGGTGAGATGCCCAGTGAAGCTTGCAAAGGATTTAAATTGCCACACACAAATGATCAATGTATCAAGGAAATGTTTAATATCAACAATGTATGTGGTTACCCACTAAGATTACAAATACGAAGCTTCAGGAAATGAAAGATTAGCACGCAACATTCGCCAAGAAAACCTTCTGATGACCCCTGCTGAATCTAGGCCAACACATTAATATATTATTACTGCATTTTAGCATTTGGTGTGTTATGCAAGTTCCTAAAATGTCAGTTACTTGATTAAAAACTACTCAGTACCTTATTTCAATGTTTTCTTATTTCATATTTTACTATGCAATACAACATCTAATCTAAGTTAAATCTCCAATTTTATTTATTGCAAACCAAACTTTCTCATTTTGTTCATTTGTTTATATAGATGTTTATATAAGTGATCAGAGAGTAAAACATTCATCTCCCTAGATTGGCTAATAGGATTATTGTCGACGCGGAGGCTGCACAGGCTCCCTGGGTCAGCCTGCATCGTCTCGTGACCCAGCGGAGCCTGTAAGGTGCAACAGCCAATCAGAAGCGGCGGGGGCGGGACTTCCTGCCGCATTCGCGCGCCGGGAGTCAGTTCGGCGCTGTCTGTTTTCCCAGTCAGTTCGGCGCGATCTGTTCTCCCAGGACACATAAAAAAGTGGACAAGCAGATATGGTACAGACTACAACACTATAGTTCAAATGTTAGTTTTTATAGCTACACTAGTCGTTTGCCTGTCCAAAATTACGGTATAATATATGATCTACTTTGTCTCTCTCTCTCTCTGCGCCCTCTCTCTCCCTGAGCATCCTCTCCCCCTCTCTGTGCACCTTCTCTCTCTCTCTCTCTCTCTGTTCGCCCCTCTCTCGCTCTCTTTGTGCGCTCTCTCGCCCTCCTCTCCTTCTCCCTTCCCCTCCTTCTCTCTCCCCGAATGTCTCTCCACCCCATGATACTCTACCCCCATGTGTCTCTCCCACCCCCTCCTGTTTCTCTCTTTCCCTCCCCATGTCTATCCCCCCCATGTCTCTCTCCCTCTCCCACCCTTTCCCTCCCGTCTCTCTCCAACTGCTTCCTCCCCCTCCTCCTTGCGACGCTCAATGCACACAGCATCTCTCCCATTGCTTCCCCCCCTTTGCTAGATTATTCTTTTAGTACTGCACATGCTTGTCTTTGCCGCGCATGTGCAGCAGCTACGTACTCACGCACATGCTCGAACGAATACTTAGCCTTTTGCCAGAGTTTTTTCGAGTCTATGCGAAAGCGAATACATAGACTTTTGCCAGAGTTTTGCACAGTACTGCCCATGTTTGGCAAAGCCATGCATGTGCAGCAGCAACGTATTCATGCGCATGCGTGCGCGAATACGCATGTGAAAACACAGCGTTCTATAACCGATTCTGTGCCCTCATATAGTTTCCGTATGTGCGCCTGCACATACAGTGGATATAAAAAGTCTACACACCCCTGTTAAAATGTCAGGTTTCTGTGCTGTAAAAAAATGAGACAAAGATAAATCATTTCAGAACTTTTCCCACCTTTAATGTGACCTATAAACTGTACAACTCAATTGAAAAACAAACTGAAATCTTTTAGGTAGAGGGAAGAAAAAATATAAAAATAAAATAACATGGTTGCATAAGTATGCACACCCTTAAAATAATACTTTGTTGAAGCACCTTTTGATTTTATTACAGCACTCCGTCTTTTTGGGTATGAGTCTATCAGCATGGCACATTTTGACTTGGCAAGATTTGCCCACTCTTCTTTGCAAAAACACTCCAAATCTGTCAGATTGCGAGGGCAGCTCCTGTGCACAGCCCTCTTCAGATCACCCCACAGATTTTCAATCGGATTCAGGTCTGGGCTCTGGCTGGGAAAATCCAAAACTTTAATCTTCTTCTGGTGAAGCCATTCCTTTGTTGATTTGGATGTATGCTTTGGGTCGTTTTCATGCTGAAAGATGAAGTTCCTCTTCATGTTCAGCTTTCTAGCAGAAGCCTGAAGGTTTTATGCCAATATTGACTGGTATTTGGAACTGTTCATAATTCCCTCTATCTTAACTAAGGCCCTAGTTCCAGCTGAAGAAAAACAGCGCCAAAGCATGATGCTGCCACCACCATGCTTCACTGTGGGTATGGTGTTCTTTTGGTGATGTGCAGTGTTGTATTTGTGCCAAACATTTCTTTTGGAATTATGGCCAAAAAGATCAACCTTGGTTTCATTAGACCATAACACCTTTTCTCACATGCTTTTGGGAGACTTCAGGTCTGTTTTTGCAAAATGGCTTTCATCTTGCCACTCTACTCCATAGCCCGGACATATGAAGAATACGGGAGATTGTTGTCACATGTACCACACAGCCAGTACTTGCCAGATATTCCTGTAGCTCCTTTAATGTTGCTGTAGGCCTCTTAGTAGCCTCCCAGACCAGTTTTCTTCACGTCTTTTCATAAATTTTGGAGGGAGCTCCAGTTCTTGGTAATGTCACTGGTGTGCCATATTTCCTCCACTTGATGATGACTGTCTTCACTGTGTTCCATGGTATATATAATGCCTTGGAAATTCTTTTGTACCCTTCTCCTGACACCTTTTAACAATGAGATCCCTCTGATGCTTTGGAAGCTCCCTGTGGACCATGGCTTTTGCTGTGGGATGCGACTAAGAACGTTTCAGGAAAGACCAACTAGAGCAGCTGAACTTTATTTGGGGTTAATCAGAGGCACTTTAAATGATGGCAGGTGTATGCTGACTCCTATTTAACACAATTTGGAATGTGATAGCTTAATTCTGAACACAGCTACATCCCCAGTTATAAGAGGGTGTGCAGACGTATGCAACCACATTATTTTTCTTTTCTTTTTTCTTCCCTCCACCTCAAGGATTTCAGTTTGTTTTTCAATTGAGTTGTACAGTTTATAGGTCACATTAAAGGTGGAAAAAGTTCTGAAATGATTTATCTTTGTCTCATTTTTTTACAGCACAGAAACCTGACATTTTATATATCCACTGTATACAGCCTTATTAAATTGTGATTCAGTAAATTTAAAAGGGCTCTATTTAAGCACACCGCATATTTTTTTTACAGAAGTTTTTAGTTAGTGAACTTCTATCCAAAAGCAAGGTCTTCCCTAACTAAAAACTTCTGTAAAAAAATATGCTATGTGCTTAAATAGAGCCCTTTTAAATTTACAGAATCGCAATTTAATACGGCCGATAGCTTTACACACACACAGAAACTGTATTAGTGATTGAAATTGTTCTCTTCATATATACCATTATTAAATAAAAAATGAAACCTATTGCATTGGCCCTTTAATATGAAGGAGCCAACATCAGTTCTGTTATGTTTCTTGGTCATGGCCATGTATCTGTATCTGGAGATTAGCTGAAATATAAAGTGTTTCCAAATCCAGTGAGACATTATAATGTTCATCCTTGATGATGCTCTCATCGCTTCATAATATCTGGCACACGGCAAGGTAGACAGACATAATCATGAATGAATCCTCACTTGCGACTCATACACTCCTTGCAATGTTTATCCATTCCCTGCTGCCATATAATGACATTCCCATTTGGATTGGCTGACTGGCAAGGAAAATATTACGGCTGTAATTAAGGAAAACGCAAATCATTCCAGAAGCAGTACAATTAATTGCAGCCGGTGGTATGTAATATTTTTTTTTGTATGAGTCCTTAGCTAATTTAATTTCACACTAGGTTACCAAGTTGGCGGTTTCAGAATCCATTGTTGTAAAATTAATTGACATCAATTGGCCAAGATAAGAGGCTCTGGCATTAATACATTGTGCTTTACTGATCCTGCCAATCTGATGTGTTGGAAAAGTTAAGATCTGCTTTTAGTAAATGGCAGGTCACAGACCCTCTAGACAGACGCAAACACTGACTGATGTTAGAAATAAGCAATGTTCAAGACATCATTTCCCTGCAGTTCTGCCATTCTGTATTTGCAGACGATTCTTCTTTAGAGAGCCCAAACTCAAGAAAATACCCCAGAGAAAATGATAATCGACTGAGGCAACATCTAATATGATGAAGGAGCACCAGGCCATCTTCAGGGAGGTACCAGCAGTACTGATATATGGGGCCCGTAAGGAAGGCCATTTCTTTCCAGCATGTATTAAGACAGGTTTGTCATATATATTGCTTACAGTTTGGATTGTGGGAATAAACAAATTATTATAAGAATTTATTTTCCTTATTTTATAACAATAAAAGTTATATTTTATATTTCTATATATTATCTTTGTACATCGAGATGGACCATACTTTAGATCAATATCGATAGAATCAATTAGTGCACATAAATTCACATTTCTTTTCTCTTGAAGTTTGGATTGTGGGATTGCGTCAGAGTTTGCACATGCTAATAGTGATGGAGAATATGGCTCAGCATTTCAGCTGCCATGTCATTCAATCACTTAGAGCATCTGCAAACTATCATGAAGTAATTAGGAATAGTTCGATCCTCACTCAAAGATAAAAGATACACTACCAGTAACTTTTAATTTGATAATATTCTTATCCTTTCTGATGTGCTTTTAAAGGTCCACTGTACAATGAATGACAATGAAAATGTATATATATATATATATATATATATATATATATATATATATATATAAACTGTGAGCCTAACTAAAAGCATAACCCTGGAGTCATCCATTATTCCAAAGTATCCTGGGCTGGCTGTTTGCGTGCATGGTAGGAGACAGATAAAAATTCCTGTTAAAACAGACTCCTGGGCACATCTGTTCCCCTTGGACACTTAAAGAAGAGGAGAGAAGCAAATCTACTCCAGGCTGCAACACTAAAGTTCAAGTGTATTTTTTGTAAGAGAGGCTTTTACATGTATGAATAAATAAGTCTTGTTGCAAGCTGTCTGCTTTTGAACATGTGTATGGGGAGGCGGGTGGGTGTCAAATTCAGGAAGATCCAATTATCTAACAAATCACTTTCATTTCTATATCTTCCCTCCTCTTCAACTATGCTCCCTTAGACTCCAGATATCAAGAAGTAATTAAACCAGGCACAGCTCAGTAAAGGCAATGGAACCATAGAGTAAAGAATAATTGAATGTAAGAGTTAAATATTTAAATATTTATATTTTTTCCAGTAATCAATTTATTAATTAATCAAAGGAGCATATAGAAAATGGTTTATTTAATGTGGACAGCATTGTTCATTTAAAGAACCACTGTACTTATTATTATTATTATTATTTATTATTATCTGTATTTGTAACGCGCCAACATATTCGGTAGAGCTATACAGGGGTCAAGTACATGACAAAAAAAATTATCACCTTATAAAGAATGGAGGGCCCTGGTTTCGAGCTTAAAATCAAATGTACATAGTTCTTGTTTCCAACAAACTGACACAAGATTGAAAACTCACAAACTTACAATCTAAAGGGTACTTACTTTACAAGTAAAGCTCATATGTCTGTTTGCTGTGTATAGGCTTAAATGTTTCAATATTCATTTAATTGTTTGCATTTCAGAGTCTCCGTGACCTCATAGACCGTAACACATCAGGCGCATCTTTATGTCCATAATCATGCTGATCCACTTGGTGGCAGGGATACTGGAGTGGGTTTCCAGATCCTTATCCAGTGGGCCACCGAATACAGCACCTGGTATTCCTAAGTGGTCTCCCATCCAAGTACTGACCAGTGTCAACCCTGCTTGGCTTCAGGGTGGTGTCACCTCTTGGTTCCCTGACTGGAATCAAACTCAGATTGCAGCAGTGAAAGACAGAGATTACCATCAGTGTGTGGGCGTCAAGCAGGTCTAACTTGGAAGCTGCCCATTTTCTCTGATTATTTAAAAGGCCCTGTCCTTTAGGTGGCATGAGCATCTCTAATAGGAGTCAAGCGTGTCACCCTGAGCTGCCTGTTCTGAAGACCATTGCAGACATGCCTGTGCTACGATGGGTTAATGATTCTAATTACAACTGCTAATTTTACAGGCCCATGCACCGTGACGCACCTTAGATAATATATTTCACATTTTGATCTCTTTGCAGCTTTAGCCAAAAATGCTGAATGAGAAAAATATGCCCAAGTCCAGATGGATATTTTTTTTCTCCATTTGTTTTATCTCTGGATTTTCACTGAACCGTAAACAAAACAGCTCTGAATTCTTTATGTACAATTATCTGTCACTGAAAGAAGCAAGGAAATATTAAGAAGATGTTTATCATTTGAATGTAACTTCTCTTACTCTATTTGTACATAATAGTACAATGCAATACAAAAAATCCTTCATTGGAGTGTTCTGAGCTAGACATTTATCTTAAAGGACCACTGTAGTGTATTTACAAGTAAAGTACAAGTACATGTTTGCTGGGCATAGTCTAATAAACAGTATGCAGTTTAAAATAAATACAAGTTCAATTGTTTTCTGAATTTTTAAGCTGTCAGTTTTCCCCTCAAGCAGCGCTGATAATGTAACAAAAACACACATATAACATAAACACTCATTCAAGCTCCAAGTAACCAGCAAGTGCTGTAGCCAGTTTTACAGAGTGTTCAAAATTAAGATTTTTTTCTAAAATACATTTATGCTCATGCCTTACACAGCTGCTAAATTTAGCTTGTTGCATGTGTGTGTCGTTATCTCTGTGACATCATGGACCATAACACACCATACAGATCCACTTGGTATTCATGGCAGAGATGCTGGAGTGGGTTGCCAGTTCATTCACCAGTGGGCCACAGCATGCAGCTCCTGGTATTCCTAGGTGGTCTTCCATCCAAGTACTGACAAGGCTCAACCCTGAATGGCTTCAGGGTGGTGTGACCTCTTGGTTCCTTAACTGGAATTTAACCCATGTTGCAGTAGTGAAAGCACCGAATCCTAGTTTTTACAGCTTTGCTGTAAGGCTATGCTGGGAGGGGTTTCATGCTGTTGGTGTCTTATGATGCTCAGACATACCACAGCAGAACAATATGAATAAACCCTATACTAACCTTCAAGCCAACAGCAACTCAATACAGAAATCCACATAGCAATGTCTGAGCTCTTCTTTTCTTCCTTGTAAAGGTTAAAAAAGATTACACATCCCATGATATTTTACTGCATAGACTGACTTCCCAAATATTGAAACAATGTTATAGCTGGCTGTGATTGGCCAAAACTAAAAATGTATAATTTAGCTAAGATCTTCAAGCAGAATGCCTCTCAAAATCAAGTCCCAGAAAACTGAAGAAATTTGCAAATGTCAAGGTAAGTTTATTAATGTTTATTTTGAGAATTTTTCAATGCAAAAGACTGTTTTCATACACTATTGATTCTCCTCTATCAGATGTATTCATAATCCATGGAACGTTAATATGCCATTAATATATAAAATGACACCATACATGAGAGAGAACAGATAGAAAGGAGAATATTCAGAAAAGTTATTGTCTATTACTCTGAGTGCTTCTTAGTAGGAAAGTGTAAATGTTGTATAACGGTTACATAGAGGATAACATCAATAAAGTTACCTAGTTAAAGCATATATATAAAAACTAGTAACTTGCACCTCCCCTGTGTCTCTTCCCCCTTCCCCCGTGTCTCTTACCCCCTCTATCACCCTATATCTCTTTTCACCCCCTCCCTCCCCTGTGTCTCTTTCCTCCCCCTCTCCAGTGTCTCTTTCCCTCCTCCTTTCCTGTGTCTCCCCCTCTCCCTTCCCTGTGACTCTTCGCCCCCCTCTCCCTCCCCTGAGGTCTCTTTCCCCCCTCTACCTCCTGCATCTTTTCCCCTTCTCCCTCCCCTGTGTCTCTTCCCTCCCCTGTGTCTCTTACCTCCCCCTCTCCCTCCCCTGTGTCTCATCCCAACCTCTCCCATGTCTCTCCCCCATGTCTCTCTCCCTCCAAGTCTCTCCCCCAATGTCTCTCTTTCCCATGTCTTTCTCCCCCATGTCTTTCTCCCACCCTCTCCCTTGTCTCTCCCATCTCTCCTCCCTCTCCCTCCTCTCCCCGTCTCTCCCACAACGCTGCGCATTGCCCATGCACGTCCCATAGTGTGGAACCTCCCACCAATGCGCATGCGCGGCGGGATCGTTACACACTATGACCACTATTATAGTGATGCCTAAAGAGTGCCTTTAAGTAAACAACCTCTTATCTCCTTCACATTTAAATAAATTGAGTTGCTTGTTAAATTAAAATTCCATAATGCAAAGCGCACGGAGAGTATCCTAGTTTAAGCTATCTGTAGCTAGGAATTGCAATGAGGCAATTTGTATGCTTCGGATCAAGCACTTTCAGTAATATCAGCATTTTAAGCCATTCTTTATTTGATATTTACATTTTTATATAATAATATAAAAGATTCACATGCACGATGCTCATTTACGACCCATTATGTTGTTAGCACTATGTAACTATGTTTATAATGCTATTTGCTGCTGCCTGGTGGATCATTGACTTTAAAACACAATACTTCACGTTTCCTATAACATCCAGGATTGCAGAGCGGTCATCTCAACTAATCAGCAGCTTCTGAATATTTTGTATTTTCAGTCTCTCGTTAGCCAAGAGTAAATCTTTAAATAAGTGCTTGTCTTGTGTCGTCTTCAATAAATAAATCCATACAGTTTCCTTAAATTAGACACACTAGAAATGATGCCTTGTGAAGAACTTGTCCTGTTCCTTAGCAACATCTTTTTTTTTCCTTATGGATATATTATTTAGCTAAGTGTCTGAAGCACGGTTAAAATTAAAGCTGGCATAAGAACACCTAAATGGTGGGCGACGGAACAAAATGCATTTTTGCATATTCTTCAGTGTTACATTTAAGAGGAAATAGATGTCAATTATATTCATTTTTAAAATATATTCTATGGAAACTCAGATATAAGGCCCTATTCTATTGCCCATTTCGTAAATTTATACACACTTAAAATTGCTCTTAATATTGTCACATATTCTATTAGTTACTAGCAATCCGATTACAAGTTAATCACCAAAGATGTAAATTCTAGCTTAGAACTCCATTGGTTTTAGCAAATCTCTAAATAATTAAAGTTACATAAAATCGATATTCTATTAGACCCGTAGCACTAGATCGCAATTAAAGTCTGACCCGCAACTGAAAAATGTATCACTTTTCTGTCAAAAATATTACGAGTACTAAATAAGGGCTTTTTCAAACACTTATTAGAGCTGTAACAGCAATTAAACACACAATACTGTACTTTACATGCATAGAAAGACATTAGAATTAATTGCACAAGCCCACAAAAATGCACATTAACAAATTAACAAATATTTATTTTAACTGAATTTGGAGTAATATTGATACTGGGACTTAAGTGGTTAATACATATGCTAAAACCCACATGGACTAGAACAGATGATCTAATGCATTTTATAGAGTGCTAGTATGCCACCGTAAATCTTGGTGCCCAGTACAAATGTAACATTCAGGGCCCCTGAGGCACACCCATTTTCAACACTGCCATAGTCTGCCTTTACATTAAGTTTACAATAATATCTTAATTTGTTTCCCTTTATTAATTAAGTATGTTTCATAGGCGTGGTAATTGCTGATGTGGCTTCCTGGAAGGTATAAGGCTCACGTATAGGTGAAATAGTTACTCTGAAGACATCAGGCTAAGGCATGTGACGAGGTTACCATGACAGAACAAATATAGTGGTGAGGACGGCCACATACAGTACAGTCAAATGTATATATTTTGCTAAGCAAAGCATTACACAGGTATATGTTCCTATACGTAGTACACAATAGCCTTGCTCTAGTTTATACATACAGTATATATATCAGTACATCAAAACAACAATGAATAAATAATAAAATGGTATTGTATTACAGGTGAAGCCTTTGTGCACACATTTGCATGTCCCTGCCCAGGTGCCCATAATGCAGTGCAATAACTGTATTTCTTGGAATTCTGAGCAGGAAATGAGTTTACCCTTTTTTTAGATGTTCAAATGTGACAGAAATGTACTGTTTATTTACTGTACTACTGTACGGTGGAGGCTTCTATCGCTCTTTTGCCCACTATAAATTAAATGATTGTTGTAGTAGACTACCTCCCCATAAAATCTACTACACAAGCTAGGAAACAGCCCCACGCTGATGAGAGGCAGTAATCTTGAAACAGCTGTATGTGGGTAGGTATCCTGGCTTGTGCATAATCCATCCCGGGTTTGCTTAAAGCTGTGTAATACAACAAGCATTTGCTTAAAGGAAGCCATGTTTAAAATATTATTGGATTACAAGAGCGAGGCCTTTGTGGGCACATTGATATTTCCCTGCCCAGGTTCCCAGAATTTAATGGAATAACTGTATTTCTTGGAATTCTGTGCAGGAAGTGAGTTTTTCACTTATTTTAAACATTGAAATGTGAACAAAAATGTACTGTATTTACTATATATATATATTCTCATTATGTTCAATAAATATGTAAAATGAATTTGGACTAATGTAAAATTAATGTCTACCACCTCTGGGCCCCACTTCCATATTGGGCCCCTCACAAGAGTATCCTCTGCACCCCCTGTCCACAGCCATGTGCATGCAGCCCTTGGAGTATTACTACATGGCTACCAACTTGGTATCTGAGATTGGAAAACTATACCTCTCTTCAAGAGCACACAGTGCATGGTATCCCACCAAAGCTAGTATACCAATTACGGTAAGCTCATTATTTACATCTCTATTTCTCAATAATACATTTCTTGAAAAGTGATTTTACCATGTTTGTTAATTTAAGAATTATAGTAGTTTATTTTTAATTATCCTTAATAAAGGTTATATTTTATATCCATCCCCTACATTTGCTTATACATTCATACTGACTAATGCTTACAGATGTATGTCTTTTCTTTGTTTAGTTTTTTATTTATAATTTGTTCCGAATTTGGTAATTAAAATCTTCTAATTTCTGGCTATACATACATAAATTGGTTCACAAATGCAGCAAATTATTTTTAATATGTTTTTAGATTTTTTTTTAATTAAGGCATCAATATATAATTTATTAATTAAAAAATATTCCACACATTTGCAGTTCATGTGTAGATATACAGTATATTCCTCTTTCTCTGCATCCTCAAAAAAATGCTTTCTTGACATGAAACTCTTAAAGTTTAATAAAATAGTACAATCTGTACCTCTACTGTTCACTTTGAACTGTTTAATATCACTGATTAAAATGTTCTTGTATTATTAGAAAGAATATATCAATTATTTTAAATCTGATTAGTAGAAAAATATGTATTATATTGAAAAGTTGGATGTTCTTACATATTTATATGCTAGATACTGATATGTGTATGTGCACACCCCTAGGAAGCTTATATAAAGTGTACCGTGCAGGGTACAGTGTTTGACCTTTAAAGGAAATGATGGTTGGTGGGGTCAAAGCTAAAATTGCCCATAAGGAGACAGCAGAGAGAAAAAAACAGACAGCAATTGCCAGACTGTGATACAAATGTTTCAGTCTTTACTTCCTCCTGATTGACCAAAACAATTTTTCAAATTGTATACCAGTTACGCTTGGGTTTGGAGGGTGTTAACCCTAATTGTCAACTGACAGAAATTAAAAGATATTTTGCTAACTTCAAGGTAAGTGTTTAAATTATTTTGGTATTTTTCATGCAAAAAAAAATGTTTTCATTCACTATTAATTCACCTCTATCAGATGCAATCATAACCCAGCTAATTTACACATCCCTTTAAGGAAATGATCCCCAGACACTCTTCCTTTCCCAAAATGCATTGAGACTGTTACTGAAAAATTAGAGCTACAGGTAATTAATTGGACAATTAATAAACTCTCATAGATCCACAACTCCTAGACAGTGTTGCATTTACTGTACATTCCAAACAACCTTTAAGACACTTCTAAGTGTGACAGGTTCTCACCTTCTGGAGCCTTCCCCCATCTTCCTCTTCTCTCCTGTTTGACAAAAGGGGGAGAAGCTGCATACTACCAGTATACTGCTATTAGCAAGCAGATCGTTCTGTTGCATACAGAAGCATTACACTGGTAGTGTGAAGCCAATCCAAAGGGGTCATTGCAACATGACACCATACTTCAGAGAGAACAGTAAAAAAGGAGGAGGCTCCAAAATTAATAAAATGGCTCAATTTAAGGGCAAATCCCTCTGTCCCTCCAAGGACCTCACAAGTACATAATTCTCTATTATAGCTGTGATTGTCCAGTTGTTTTGTTTTTCTAGGAGGAAAGGAGATTTGAGATATGTTTTAATTATAGATTTTATTCCTCCATCTTTTATTATGGATATGGCTATAATCATCCTCTTAAAAATGTAGTTTGCCTGTAGCACTGAACAAAACTAAATTATTTAGTTGTTGTCTGCTGCAGAATCTACTAATGTTGAACTGAGGCAGAATTAAATTAGAAAGTCATGATCTGTGCTTCGCATTTCCTATTGCGTTGTTGGGTCTGACTCTCCGAGACCCTATGGATCACAGTACGCCAGGTACACCGGTCAGCCACTGCCCCTCTGAGCTACTCTCCGAGACCCTTAAAAAGTCATGAGACCCTTAGAAAGTCATGATCTGTGTGTCTCACTTCCTATCGTGTTGTTGGATCTGACTATTCGAGACCCTATGGATCGCAGTATGTCAGGCACATCTGTCAGTGACTGCCCCTCTGAGCTACTGCAAATGCATGTTCATTGCTTCACTGAACTCTGTTGTCCCCTTCTTCGTGTTCCTTCAATCTTTCCCAGCATCAGTCTTCTCCATAGAATTCTATCTTCTCATGATATGTACAATATATTTGATCTTTACCCTCCTGATCAAACCTTCCTGTGAACAGTTTAGCTTCAATTCCTGTAATATTGATTTATTGGATTTTCCTGCAGTATATATATATTGTTTTGTTTTTTTGTTCAGTTATATCCAACTGTCCAACTCTCCGAGGCCCTATGGACCGTAGCACAACAAACACATCTTGTATCTGGTTGTGCCAATCGATAAGGTTTTCAGAGCAAAGATACTGGAGTGAGTTGCCAGTTTCTTCTCCAGTGGACAGTGATTTGCCTGACCTCTCTGCAATGACCTGCCCATCTTGGATGACCCTACATGGTATAGCTCACAGCTTCATTGAAGCCCATTCACCAAGACACGGTAGTGATCCAGAAGTGGAAAATCAATAAATCTTTAAATAAAAAGATTTTTTTTCCCTACAATATGTTTGATAGAACTGACCTTTTTCTATTTCCCTCTATGCTCTGTAAACAGAGTGATATTAATAATTCACATTTTGTGTCTAGTAGCATAGATTAAAGGGCAAAACACCAAACCAAAACATTGCCTAGATCTCTTTCATCTTACATGAAAGACTGTTCTGACTTGGTAAACTGCTTGTGATGGACACAGAAATGCAGCTTGTATGAACATTTCTATTTAGCATTAAACAAACATTAGACAAATTAACTTGCATATTACTAAGCGTTATTTTAAGATAAAGCCTCAGAAAATTTAATCATAGTGTACTACTAATGAAATCAAATAGTTCTACTGTATATATATATAATGCAATTAAAGGAAAACGGACAAATAAAAACATTTCCTACTTAATTTCTCATATTTTTATTTTAAATGTATGTTGCACCTGCAGAATAGAATATTAGTCCTGAATATAACAGACCTGAATCATTAGTTATTTCTCTCTATGAACAAGCTGGTACTACTTTACTGTCTTGGTGGCCATATTTATTTCTGGCAGTGTTTTGTACATGGATGTGGCAGCCATAATTATTACTGGCACAGTGATTGTTGCATGATTAACTAGATATTTGTACCCGCATAGTGCCTGCAAGTGAAGCTGCACTGCAGGACTTACATAGGAATGTGCAGCTGGACTCAGAGTCAGCCATCACATATATAGTTGTCAGTGTTGGGAACATTTATGATGTTGGTCACATTTCGCAAACCTCACGAAGCGAGGCGAGCCGTCAACGACGCGGGACGAAGCCTGCAATGAACGCCGAAGACGCTCATTGCGGGGCTCACGATGAGCGTCGCAGGCGCTCATTGCGAGGGCTATGGGACTTAGCCACAACTGCGAGCCTCATGAAGCTAGGCGAGCAGTTGAGCCACGTGGGATTTACGACCCGTATGACTTAGGACCAAAACCTGTACATGCACTGTGCGCCTTGCAAAATTACGACTTTAATGGCCGAACCACGGAACGGAAAAGACATGAAAAGAACAAATATGCCTCAAATTAACTTACACACACACACAGCAGCCTGATGGAGGGCTTGAACCAGCAGCTCCAAAGATTAGAGTCTGGAGCATTTACCCACAGAGCCAGCAAGGCTCTAACTCACACACACACACAGCACAGTGGGAGAGGCAGGGAACCTGTGAGTCAGGTTGCAAGTTAATTTGATGCATATTTGGTGTTTTTTCACAATCGAAAATCGCCTAATCGAGAAAAAATATGTCAGCACAGTGGGAGAGGCAGGGAGCCTGTGAGTCCGGCTGCAAGTTAATATGATGCATATTTGATGTTTTGTCCCGATCGAAAATCGCCTATATGAGAAAAAAAATGGCTGCCGAAAAAAACGCAAAACAACGAAAACGAGGCCCAAGGACGTAAAACTAGCTTGATCGACGTGAAAAATAGCCCTAAGCAGTAACACTTACCCAAGCCACGAACACTTAACCCAAGGCACTAACATAACCCAAGACAGTAACACTCAAGCGTGAGGCCTATAAACTACACAGGGGGAGAGGCTTGCAATGATCGCCAAAGGTGCTCATTGTGAGCCACGCTCATTGTGTTTTTTCCTGATCGAAAATCGCCTATTCGAGAAAAAAAATGGCTGCCGAAAAAAACGCACAACAACCAAAACGAGGCCCAAGGACGTAAAACTAGCTTGATCGATGTGAAAAATAGCCCTAAGCAGTAACACTTACCCAAGCCACTAAAACTTAACCCAAGGCACTAACACAACCCAAGACAGTAACACTCAAGCGTGAGGCCTATAAACTACACAGGGGGAGAGGCTTGCAATGATCGCCAAAGGTGCTCATTGTGAGCCACGCGATGAGCGCCGAAGGTGCTCAGGGGGCCCATAGCCTTGCATTGTGTGGCAAACAGCATTACTAGCCTTACAATTTTGCTCCCGTCCTTTTTAACGGGCAATTTCTTATATAGAAGCAAGGGGAGCAAATAATTCTGCCACTATACAAATCTCTAGTACGCCCTCATTTGGAATATGGAGTATAATTTTGGGCACCACTTCATAAAAAGGACATTTTTGAGCTGGGAAAAGTACAGAGAAGGGCAACAAAACTAATAAGGGGAATGGAGGGGCTTAAGACTAATCAAATTAAATGTATTTAAAAAGGCACCTAAGAGGGGGATATGATTACCTCATATAAATACATCCAGGGTCAATATAAGGCCAAGTGTACTGTTTGTGCCAAGAGGTTTTCAACTGACAAGATGACATCCTTCGAGGTAAGAAGTAAAAAGATTCTAAAAGTCTTTTTTCAACCTCAATTACTGTGTAATTATCAAGCCCGTCTGAACTGCAGCCTCAAAAGAATAAAATTGTTTTTACCTGCATGTTTTTAATGTGTTTCTCTTATGTCCTCCCACAGTGAAGCCTTTTTCCATTTTATATTGTCTGGAAGCTTTTATTTTTAGTGCTGCATACATAATTACCACTTTATAAAACATATTATGGATATGCTCTGTGTTCTGGTATCCATGGCAACATGAGAATGTGGTAGAGGCCATATTCTGTATGAATGAAAATGAAGAGCCGTCACTGTTCATATGGATACAATGGCTACTTTTTACCATGAAACAGGTTTTTTTTTATAACTTGTCAAATAAATAAACTAGCTATGTATATTGTGACCCTGTTTATTCACTTTTATCTGTCCTGTGAAATGTCTAAAACATGCCAAGAAAAATGTTTCCAGCTGAAACCCCAGGAAAGCATTGCAGTCCAGGAGTTCTTGAAGAATATTCGAGGTGTATTCACTTCCAGTTCAGGAGCAATAGAGAGGCCATTCTGTGGCTTCCCAGTCAGGAAAGAGAGTAGGCATTTTCTGCTGTTTTCAGGTTAGGGCTAAGCAAAGGCATTCTGCAGCTTCCCAGTCAGGACCAAGAGGAGTCATTCTGCTGCTTCTTCATCAGCTACTAGAGGAGCCATTCTGCAGCTTCTCAGTCACGGCCTAGAGGAAGCATTCTGCTGCTTCTCTCTCAGCTCTAGATGATTCATTCTGCTGCTTCTCAGTCACGGCCTAGAGGAGACATCAGTCAGCACCTAGCGGAGGTATTCTGCAGCTTCACAGTCACGGCCTAGAGGAGGCATTCTGCAGCTTCTCAGTCAGCTCCCAGAGGAGGTATTCTGTTGCCTCTCATTCAGCACCTAGAGGGGGCATTCTGCTGCTTCTCAGTCACGGCCTAGAGGAAGCATTCTGCTGCTTCTCAGTCATGGCCTAGAGGAAGCATTCTGCAGCTTCTCTCTCAGCTCCTAGATTATTCATTCTGCAGCTTCTCAGTCACGGCCTAGAGGAGGCATCAGTCAGCACCTAGAGGAGGCATTTAGCTGCTTCCCAGTCAGCACCTAGAGGAGGAATTCAGCTGCTTCCCAATCAGCACCTAGAGGAGGCATTCTGCTGCTTCCCAATCAGCACCTAGAGGAGGCATTCTGCTGCTTCTCAATCACGGCCTAAAGGAGGCATTCTGCTGCTTCTCAGTCACGGCCTAGAGGAGACATCAGTCAGCACCTAGAGGAGGCATTTAGCTGCTTCCCAGTCAGCACCTAGAGGAGGCATTCTGCTGCTTCTCAATCACGGCCTAAAGGATGCATTCTGCTGCTTCTCTGTCACAGCCTAGAGGAGGCAGTCTACTGCTGCTCAGTCAGCTCCTAGGGGAGTCATTCTGCAACTTCTCAGTCAGGGCCTAGAGGAGACATCAGTCAGCGCCTAGTGGAGGCATTCAGTGCTTCGCAGTCAGCACCTAGAGGGGGCATTCTGCTGCTTCTCAATTACAGCCTAGTGGAGGTATTCTGCTGCTTCTCAGTCAGGGCCTAGAGGAGACATCAGCCAGCGCCTAGAGGAGGCATTCAGCTGCTTCTCAGTCAGCACCTAGAGGATCCATTCTGCTGCTTCTCAGTCAGCACCAAGTGGAGACAATCTGCTGTTTCACAGTCAGTACCTAATAGAGTCATTCTTCTGCTTCTCAGTCAGTACCTAGATGAGGCATTTAGTTGCTTCCTAAAAATGATTGAGAGGAGGTTTTTGCAGCTTTACACTTACTTTGAGAATGTTTTCTGCAGTTTACCTGACAAGACCAAGATGCATAATTCTGCTGCCTTCCAGTTAGGGAAAGAGGTATAATTCTGCTGTATTCCAGTTAGGGCAAGATCTATCATTCTGCTGCAACCAACTTAGGACCAAGATGAGGCATTCTGAGGAATTAGAGGGATAAAGAGCACTATAGCGAATCAGTGCTAATGGGGGTAGCATTATGAAAACTCCAATGACTTGGAAGTTACAGAAGTAATCATATACAGGAAATTTAGTAAAAGGTCTAATGCATCTATTTATAATGTAAGAGTAAATAACTAGTTTGGCTGGAAACGATCCAGCAGTTGTTGTACAAATTGGTACTACTGGCAAAGTCAGTGCACAATAGAGTATGCTAAAAAGGATATAGAAAGCGATCTTAGGGCAAAGATGTCCAAGGTAATATTTTTCGAGATACGACCACACACTAACACAGGTAAAACAATATTTTAGATAGTTCCATGTGTTAACCCAAGGAAACAGTGGAGCTTATTATTGAGTGGCTGAAAAAGTGGAGCAGGAAAGAGGGATTTGGTTCTTAGAGCAATGAGCTAACTTCTCTGTTGAGTATAATCTTTATAGCAGTGATGGATTGCACCTTAATAAAGAGGGAGCTTGTTTGCTGGTGGAGAGAGTGGTAGAAAGGCTAGGGGATATCTTTTAACTAGTAGGTAGGGGAGGGACTTGTTAGTAATGGGGTAAAAATGTGTAGAGGGGGTAAGTTAATTAACTGTTCTTGGAAGTGGAGAAGGGGGTTATTATAATCAATAGGAAGGATATGATTAGTAATTCAAGAGAATATAGTACTTCACACCAGCAAAGCTGTAATAACCTTAAATACATGCTTACTAACTCAAGCAGTTAGACAGGAAAATTGGTGAGCTGGAATGATTGCAAAACATGATGTCATAGGCATTCCTGAAACATGGTGGGTGATTCCCATGACAGGTCAATTAATTTGGAAAGTTCTAACATAATTAGGAGAGATAGGGGTAATGGTTTAAGACGAGGATGAGATTGTCTGTGTGTTAAGCCAGGGAAGATATCTACCGTTCTAGTGATCTAGTGGTTCTAGTAAAAATAAATAGTACAAATCCCCAAAAACCATTGGTAGAGACATGCTATAACTGCTAAATATACTGTAAGTACAAGTGAGAAAATGCAATTGCTATGGCAGATTGGAAAAGCAGCTAAGCATGGTTAAGTTATAATAATGGAGATTTGATCTACCCAGAAATAAACTGGGTAAATAAAAACAGCAGGTCAGCTAAAGGGAGCAGATTTGTAAGTTCAATTAGACATAATTATTTGGCCCAAGTTATACAAGAACCTATCTTGGATTTAGTCATCACGAATAATGTTGATATAATAATATCAAGTGTTGATGGATTTTAACCCCTAACATAACAAAGTCTCGTCTGAAATTAACTTTCAAAAGCAATTTTATAATGGGTCAAACTCAATTTAAAAAAATGTTTTTTGAATGATCCAATGGCATTATTATAGCATATGTACTGGGACAAGGTCCAGACAATAGAGAACCATTTAGGGATTGATGAATAATCACAGATAACAGTACATAAAGTAAATAAAAGTAAAAGAAGTAAAGCACAACCTTTATGGTTTAATAAGGATATACAAAATAAGGAAGAAATCCCAGGCATATAAGTTATACAATCAGGAGGGGAAAAATACAGCATTAAGTCCATAATAAATTGTACAAAACGTAATTAAATGGATAAAATAAAAAATGAAAAGTGCATTGCAGAGAGATCAAGAAATCCTGGAATGTTGGTGGCCGTCTTAGAGCCAAGTTGTCTACTACTAAATTAGTGTATCCTTGCAAAGAGACCCCCATTCTGTATCCCTTCCTTGTCATGGTAAAGGTTTTGGCTTATGAGCTTCAAAGACGCTGTGAGCTATACCAAGTAGGGTCACCCAAATAGGCAGGTCATAGAAGAGGTAAATCTCGGTCCACTGGAGAAGGAACTGTCAACCCACTCCAGTATCTTTCCCAAGAGAACCATATGGATAACCACGACCAGAGACATAATGATAGATGTGCTTATCATGCTGTGGTCCATAGGGTCACGGAGATTTGGACAAAAGCAAAGAGAACAAATGGTCTTTTTAAAGTACCTAGAAAGAGGTATAAAATATCATAAGTTTCTTTAAGGTAAAATGCTGTGTAGTACCAATCCAACAATAATGTTTCGGAAACTTCTCTTTTGTGCACAGATTGAGATTTTCTTTACATTTTCACAAATATTTTTTCTTTTTTTTATCTGTAATTGTAATTTCCCAAGTATTTTATTTTTGTTTTCGAAGAAAACGCAACCAGTAGCTGTTATGCATAATATATTAGCACATAAATAGAAAACAGAGATTGCATTTACATGATCCAAAATCCTCCCATGTATGGACCACTGATTGCAGAATGCAAAGCGTTCCCGACAAGGAACAGAAGTCATGTCTGTCTGGATCATGTAATAAACAGAAGCTGTATCAGCGACTCTCTGCTTGGCAGGGCCAATGATTCTGGCTTCTGAACTACAGCAAATAGCTACAAATGGGCCATAAAACAGACAAATAGACTATTGGCTTCCTGTTTAATTAAATCCTTAAATCCTGGACTCTTATCTGTGCATTTTTTCTTAAAAGACTAATTTAACTTAAAAGCAACTTTGAAATTTATTTTTAAAATATTAGTAAAGAACAATTGTTCTATAAAGTGATCTCCAATCTGTTAATATATCAAGAGAACTTTAAGAAATTATTTCTCTAATTATGGATTCAGAAATATAAATTACATTTTGAATGAAATTCCATCTAATGTTACAAAATATGTTACTTTTCTTTTATAATAATCCACTATAATAGTTTACAGTTGTAAATAATGCCCGCGAGATGCGTTCTGTGCAGGAGTAAGCTGTTGTCCCTAAATCCTGGGGAATCGTGCAACTGTGCATGGTCGGCACAGCCGCGCTACAGAGAGGGCGGGAAGGAGAGAGAGGGAGGGATAGAGAGAGGGAGGGGGAGAGAAAGGGAGGGAGAATGAGGAGGGGAGAGAGGAAGGGAGGCAGAGAGGGAGGGTAAGAGAAAAGAGGCAGAGAGAGTTGAAGGGAGGGAGAGAGAGAGAGGGAGGGAGGCAGAGAGAGAGAGAGGAGAAGGAGAGAGAGGAATAGAGCACACAGAGCAGAAGAGAGAAGGTGCAGAGAGAGACATAAGGCACGAGAGAGAGGGCACATCCACAGAGAGGACGCACAGAGAGAGAGCGCACAGAGCGAAAGACAACGCACAGAATGAGAGAGAGTGCACAGAGAGAGAGCGCACACACAGAGAGAGAGAGGATGCACAGAGAGAGATACAGCGCACAGAGATAGAGTGAGTGCACAGAGATAGAGCGCACACACAAAGAAAGGATGCACAGAGAGACAGCGTACAGAGATGGGAGAGTGCACAGAGATATAGAGAGTGTAGAGAGAGATAAAGGACACACAGAGAGGGCACACAAAGAGATGGAGAGGTCATAGAGAGAGAGAGAGACACAGCACACAGAGATAGAGAGAGTGCAGAGAGAGAGGGCACACAGAGATGGAGAGGGCACAGAGAGAGACAGAGGGCAGACAAAGATAGACATCATAGAGAGAGACAGAACAGACAATTGAACATAACACATGATACTGTCATTTATGACGGGCAACTTACTAGTGTATAATAATATTATGACTGGTATTAATTTATATTTAAGGGATATGAAAGGCTTCTGAATTTTAATTTGGTATATAATATACCTGTATATCTATTTACATTTATGTACTTTATTTATTACAAAGTGCTTATATGCTCTTTTTTAAAAAACAAATATTAACTGCATGCATCTGCCCACTGCAGCTCATCAAGACACAGACTGTGTAGTACTTGCTGTGCTGTGTTGCATACAAACCAATAAGTGACCACATCTCGGCAACATGCTACTGAGAAGCGGTCCCTGTTCAGCTAGGACACTACACCTTGCCCTACATAGTCTGTGCCTGCTATGCTGCAGTGGGTAGACCCATACAGAAACTATTTGTTTGATTTTAGGCAGTAAAAACAGAGCTTATAAACACTTCTTGAGCTTTTCTTCAAGAAAGTAAGAGTGCTGGCTTTTCCCCTCTATTCTGTTGCAACTTTAAGGATTTATATGTTATATGCACCATATAAATTTAAGATCTACTCACTTCTATTATTAAGATATTTTTTTTCCAGATAGAGCCTATGTGTTGGCCTAGACTTTATTAGCAGTGGTGGAGCTAGTGAATGGAGGGCCCTCATTACAAATCCTCTATCCACCCCTTGGGGTGAATAAAAAAACACATATATATGTAGATGATCAGATAATCATTCTATAAAGTAATAATCTGCCATCCTCATCTAATAAACTAAGATTCTTCATTTGCTGCTAGTAGAAAACGGCCCCTATCCTGTGGTGGGCCCCAGTGCTTTGCATCTGCTCCACCACTGTTTATTAGATCTGGCACAGAGAATATATTTAATGTAGGACAACGTCCTGTCTGCATATTATCAGAATCGACTTGCTGTGTTTCTATGTAATGTACATGATCAATTCAGGCTCAAGCAGTATTTTCTAACTGTCTAATCAACGATGATAATCTGACTGCACCTTGTTAGCACAGGCTCAGACAGCACTGGGTGTCTAATGTAGGGTGACCTTATGAATATACATTATCAAGAACATTTCAGACAGTGCTGGTTGTCTAACGTAGGATGACTTCGTTAGCGAGACAGGCTTATACAGAGCTTTGTTTCTATATAATGCACATGATCAGTACAAGCTCAGTCAGTATTGCCTATCTGTCTAATAAAGGAAGATACCCTGACTGCAAGTCTCATGATTATACACTATCACAAAAGTTTCAGACAGTGCTGGTTGTCTAACATAGGGTGATACCCAATCCACACTTCATATTACTGACACAGGCTCAGAGCAGGGTTTCTATATAATGTACATTATCAATATAAGCTCAAGCAGTATTGCCTATATGTCTTATCAAGGATAATAACCCAACTGTACCTTGTTAGCAAAGGCTCAGACAGCTCCAGGTGTCTATCTAATGTAGGGTTATCTCATTGTTATACATTATCAAGAAGTTACAGACAGTGCTGGATGTCTAAAGTAGGATGACTTTCAGACTTCACATTATCGCAACAGGCTCATACAGAGCAGGGTTTATGTGTAATCCACACGATCAGTACAAGCTCAGGCAGTATTGCCTATCTCTCTAATGAAGGAGGGTAACCTGACTGCAACGCTCATGATTATACACTATCACGACAGTGCTGGATGTCTGATATAGGGTGACCTCCATTATGCACATTATCAGGACAGGCTCCTGTCTGGGCAGGGTTTCTATGTAATGTAGAGTGACGTCAGATTTACAGCACATACTACACACTTATACTCAAAGACATCACGGCATGCTCACAATTACTCTCTAATACTATGGCAAGTGTGGATGAGAAAGAAGATTATATTAAACTAGCGAATTGCCCGTCAAAAAATGACGGCAATGAAATTGTAAGGTAGCTAAATTAGTAAATGAATATAGTGTACCTATTTTGAAGCATTGTGATGAAGAGCTGGCAATCTGTGTTGATGTTGCTGCAGCATTAGTGGTGTGGAGCTGCTGTATAAGCATGCTGAATGTGTGCAGTGTAACACTGTGCGTGCGCGAGACCAAACCGTTAGCGTAGTCGTGTACTTCCGCATTGGTGTAAAATGGCGAGTAATGTGTGGTATAGGTCTGTATCGGAATATCCGTAGGTGTTTTGTGGTGTTTTGCGAGTTTAGAGTGCTGTAGCCTCGTTTTCGTTTTGTTCGGCGGCCATTTTTTCTCTCGCTTAGATTTTTTTTTAGTCTCTAAACTGTTTTATTTCGAGTAAAATCGAGGTGTAAGTTGCATTTTTGAGGTCCTGGGTGCTCCCTCTTGGTGTAGGTAAGTTTTTTATGTATGTGCTGTGTGTATGTATTGTGTTTTAAATGTTTGTATGTCGGCGTGTTGCGTCCGATGTTTGCGAGGTCGTAATGTGTGGTAACGTGTTTCGTACGTTGTTTGCGTTCCTCGTAAAATTTAGCGAGTGTCGTAATTTGTGTGTCGTGTTTTTTGAGTAGCGACGTGAATTTTGCGAGGGTTTGAGGCCCTTGCCCAGTGACCTCGCCAGCAACTGAGTCCCTCGCTTCGCGAGGGGCCTCAGTTGCTGGCATGGAGCGCCTTCGGCGCTCCATGCCAGCAACTGAGGCCCTTGCCCAGTGACCTCGCCAGCAACTGAGGCCCTCGCTTCGCGAGGGGCCTCAGTTGCTGACATGGAGCGCCTTCGGCGCTCCATGCCAGCAACTGAGGCCCGTGCCCAGTGACCTCGCCAGCAACTGAGGCCCTCGCTTCGCGAGGGGCCTCAGTTGCTGGCATGGAGCGCCTTCGGCGCTCCATGCCAGCAACTGAGGCCCTTGCCCAGTGACCTCGCTACGCGAGGGCCGCGGCTCGCTGCGCGAGCCGCGGCCCTCGCTTCGCGAGGCCCGCGGCTCGCTACGCGAGGGCCGCGGCTCGCTTCGCGAGCCACGGCCCTCGCGGGCTCGCTACGCGAGCCCGCAAGGGTGAGCACCGACTCGTACGCTCACAACTATATATGTGATATATCACTATAAATAAAGGCCCTCATAGTTATAATCATGTTATTCCCAGTAGTAACATACAGATGTGAAAGTTAGACCATTAAGAAGGAAGAGCGCTGTAGAATTGACACCTTTAAATTGTGGTGTTGAAGAAAAGTGCTTAGAGTCCCTTGGACTACAAGAAGATCCAATTAATCAATACTTTGGGAAATCAAGCCAAACCGTTCACTGGAAGGTTTGATCATGAAGCTGAAGCTCAAACATTTTGTCCATATCATGAGAAGACATGATTTGCTAGAAAAGACTCTGATACTGTGACAGATTAAAGGAACATTAAGAAGGGGATGGCAGAGGCGGAGATGGATATATGAGGTTTTTGAAGCAATGAGCATGCACTTGAGGGAGATCAGAGGGGCAGTGGCTGACAGATGTGCCTGGAGTTCTGTGGTCCATAGGGTCACAGAAGGTCAGACACGACTTAACGCCTAAACAACAAAAACAACTCACACTCACCCCTGACTGCACATGTTCAGACAGTACATGGTATCCATTTATTCAGAAGCAGAGCTAATTAATGGTGGGCCCTGGAGCAAAATAAATTGCAATTTCGCCATACAAAGTAGATACCTATAAGAGTCATAAAATAACCCAAAATATTTGTAGTTGTTCAGATCAACGCCCAAAAAATGATCTGACCGTCTCCCTTAACACCTTAAGAGTTCTTCTTTACTCGAGGTAGTTGATGCTCATGTCAGAGGGCCCCTACCCTGTTGTGGGCCCTGGTGCTTTGCAACCTCACTGCATTTAATGTTTCAGCCCAAACTGGCCCTGTTTTGAAGTGAGATAATGATTTGAGTTCCAAATAACATCAGCTTCAATATGAAGTAAAGCAGTACTCATATTTGTGGCATCCTTTAATGAAATATCCCTATTAAAATTAAATGATTTAAATTAAATTCAGCCAGTGCAGTGTAACCCAAGAATACCGGTATATTATACATGCTGCAGATAAATCATTAAAAACCAAATTGTTTGTCTGGCAAGGCAATTCTTTTTTTTTCTTAGTTTATTTTAGAAACATATTATTTTTAGAGGATTATAATGTTCTCATTAGAATGTAAGATGAACAACATTAAAACTCATAAAAATGCAGAGAGTAGGATGCAGTAATAAAAAGGAATGATTTAGTTATTTTACATTATGTATGAAGGAGCAAATGTCATGTTGCACTGATAAAAACAGATGATCTTTATTGGGTTTAATATGGTTCAATTAATCAGTTTTATGCTTTCTTTCAATAGATCTAAAACTTTTTATTTTATTTTATTCTGAAAATCTGTTTCATATATACTAAAATAGAATTAATGATTAAAGGTCATCTGAAATGACCTAACATGAGCTATATATTTTAATTAGGCTTTGATCATTTATACAATTCATATTGAATAATTTCGAAAAAGCAAGATTCAACATTAAAGGGCCATTTATCTCACTGTAAGTTCTCTTCATGTGTGTAATGTTTTATGTCTGCTTACGTACAAAGCGTATACTGTCTACTGCATGTTGCATGAATAATAACAGATAGCCGGCCGCAAGGTGAAGATTGTGATTGATAGCAGTTTTTTCCTGCACTCAGGATTGCACTGACCAGTAAAGCCATAGCTAACCTGTTTTGGTGATTCCAGCATTCCATGCTATGCACATATGTAATCTTTCTTTTTCTTTTACTAATTACATGGAGTCTGGCTGTGGACAGTTAGTGACACATGTAAACACAGATTTTATTTAATTTGATTTCTCAGTGAAAATTGCACAGATTTAAAAAATGAAAAAATATTTCAACATGCTTATACTGTGAGGTCGTCCAAATTGTGCTGCATTAACTGGCCCTTTAAGGCTGCTTTAAAAGTTCAGACACCAGCTGACTGTTTTCTATAAGGTAGCTGCTAAATTTGCAGACACAAAGTGTACCAATATAATGATTTCCTTTGGTTGGAAACATGGGCGTAGGAGACCAAAAAAAATCTGGGGTGGATAATACAGGAAACTAGGTCAAAGCTTTCAGGGAAAAGACATTCTGCTCCATAGCTCTTCTAGTGGCCAAATATGGTAATGCATGATTAAGTTTAATGTTGGTATTTTTTGTGTCCCCTTTTCATTTAATCTGGACGGGATTTGCCCCCCCCGCCCACACCCCTCCAATTCCTATGCACCCGGTTGGAAACTTATTGTATTAGGGGATTCCCTTGGCAGCCCTACAGACAAACCAGTACAAAATAAAAACTACTTGTAGTTTCCCATCGAAACAGAGATTAAATAAATGTGCGTTTATTATCAGGGCCATATTTAGGTTTTATCCTATCCTAGACCTGTTCAGATGTGTGCACCTCTTTATCCCAATCATAAGTTTACCACACACCTATATAGAAATTATTAATGTACTAGAAACTTGCCCGTCAATGACGCCTCTGGTGCTCATCGGGTGTCTCGCAATGAGCGCCCATGTGTCTCTTTGCAGCAATTCCCTTTGTCACTTTTCTGTGTCTTTCTCCTCTGTGTGTGGTGAATGTTTGCGCGACGCACGGTGACCGCCATTGGTTTTATTTTCAAAGTCCTGTGTGCCTGGCGTTGTTAGGGTAAATGTTAGTGTGTTCAGTGTTGGGTATTATCAAAGTCCCGTGTGCCTGGCGTTCTTCGTATAAGTGTCTTCAGCGTCGTGCATTTTGTACGTTTTGCGAGCCTGGCGTTGCTGAGCCTCGTTTTGATGCTATTTCCGAAATTTTACGTTTTTCGTCCACCATTTTTTTACTTGCTCAGGCGATTTTCGAGTGACTAAAAACATCAAATATGGGTGTTATTCACGTGCAACCTCACTCCCAGACTTCCTGTGTCTCCCCCCCTGTGCTGTGTGTGAGTGTGTTATAATTTTTTGTACATGATTTCTTTACGCGCTTTACCAGTACTGCACAGCAGGTGAGCCTCGCTACGCAAGGCTCACCTATGTACTGCGCCGATGGCTGCAATAAGCACTTTTGGTGCTCATTGCAGCCTAAGTACTGCGCCGCTGGCTCACAGTTTGACTGCGCCGCTGGCTCGCCTCGCTTCGCAACTGCGTGACCAACATCGCAAACTTTACAAATAGCGCAAAGATCCACTACTATATATGTGATATGTGTCTATGTACGTATTCAATAAATAAAATAATGCCAGGTGCACTTATAGATATAATAGTACTAAGAAATTGCCCGTCAAAAATGACAGGAGTAAAATTGTAAGGCTAGCAATGCTGTTTGCCACACAATGCGAGGCTATGGGCCCTCTGAACACCTTCCGCGCTCATTGCGTAGCTTATTGCAAGACTCTCCCCGTGTAGTTTATAGGCCTTGTGCTTGAGTGTTACTGTGTTGGGTTGGGTTACTGCCTTGGGTTAAGTGTTAGTAACTTGGGTTAACTGTTACTGTCTTGTGTTAAATGTTAGTGGCTTGGATTAAGTGTTACTGGCTTTTGTTAAGTGTTACTGCTTAGGGTATATTTTTACGTCCTTGGGTCTCGTTTTCGTCATTTTGCGTTTTTCGGCAGCCATTTTTTCTTCTCGCTTGGGCAATTTTTGATCGTTAAAAATTTCAAATATGCCTTAAATTAACTTGCAAGCTGACTCACAGGCTCCCTGCCTCTCCCACTGTGCTGTGCGTGTGTGTAAGTTAGTTTGAGGCATATTTCTTGTTTTTTTCCTGTCTTTTCAGTTCTGTAGTTCGGCCGTTAAAGTGGTAATTTTGCGAGGCGCACAGTACATGTACGGGTTTCGGTTTTAATTCATACGGTTCATAATTCCTGCATGCCTCAACTGCTCACCTCGCTTTGTGAGGATCGCAGTTGCAGCTAAGTCCCACTGGCCTCAATTGCTTGCTTCACGAGGCTTGCAGTGCAATGGGCACCTTCGGCGCTCATTGCAGCCTGAATCCTGCATGGGCGACGGCTCGCCAGGCTTCGCGAGGCTCGCAGTTGCGGCCTAACGGGCCGCAAAGTGTGACCAATTTCGTAAGCGATCCCAACACTGACAACTATATATGTGATCTGCATATAGACATTTATGCACCTATTTAATGTTATAGCATCTGCAACTTCAGGCAGTCTGCTGCCTTTTGAAAATTTGCTGCCCGAGGCCTGGGCCTTGTGTTTCTAGGCTGAAAAACATCTATCACATATTATAATTGTCTAACTGCGATTCGTCGTCACGCTTCAGACGAATCGCAGTTAGACAATTATAAAGTGCTGCGCATTGCGCAGAGCGCGGCGTGAGCCGCGCATGCGCACAGCGCGGCGCAAGCCGCGCTCTGCGTCCGAGCCGCGCTTGCGCAAGCCGCGCTCGGCGCCCGAGCCGCGCTTGCGCAGAGCCTGGCTTGCGCCGCGCATGCGCAGAGCGCGGCGCGCGCCGCGCATGCGCAGAGCGCGGCGCAAGCCACGCTTGCGCGCAGCGCGGCCCGAGAGCAGGTAAAAGAGTGGGGAAGGGGGGGGTAGAGGCACAGAGGGAGAGTGGGGAAGAGGGGAGGGAGAGTGGGGAAGAGGGGGGGGGAGAGTCACAGAGGGAGAGTGGGGAAGAGGGGGGGGAGAGTCACAGAGGGAGAGTGGGGAAGAGGGAGAGTGGGGAAGAGGGGGGGGAGAGGCACGGCACAGAGGGAGAGTGGGGAAGAGGCACAGAGGGAGAGTGGGGAAGAGACACAGAGGGAGGGGGGAGAGACACAGAGGGATAGGTGGGAAAGAGACACAGGGGAGGTAGAGGAGGGGGAAAAGACACACGGGAGGGAGAACATGGGGAAGATACACATGGGAGGGAAATGGGAACAGACACAGGGGGAAGGGGGAAAGAGACACAGGCCAGGGGGAACAGGCACAGAGGGAGAGGGGGGAAGAGGCACAGAGGGAGAGGGGGGAAGAGACACAGGGGGGAGAGATACAGAGGGTGAGGGAGGAAGAGACACAGAGGGAAGGGTTAAGAGGTACAGAGAGAGGGGAAAGAGGCACAGAGGGGGGGGGAACAGAGGAAGGGGTGAAGAGACACAGTGGCGAGACACACAGAGAGAGGCGGGGGAAGAGGCACAGAGGGAGAGGGTGGAAGACACAGAGTGGGGAGAGACACAGAGGGTGAGGGGGAAGAGACAGGGAGGAAGAGGCACAGAAAGAGGAGGGGGAAGAGACACAGGGGAGTGAGAGGAGGGGGAAGAGACACAGGGGAGAGAGTGCAGGGGGGAAGATACACAAGGGAGGGAAATGGAGACACGAGGAAGGCCGTAACAGACACAGGGCTGAGGGGGAAAGAGACACAGGCCAGGGGGGAACAGACACAGGGGAGGGTTGGGGGAGACACAGGGGGGGAAGAGATGCATGGGAGGGAGAAGGGGGAAAGAGACACAGGGGAGGGGTTTAGAGACACGGGAGGGAGAGGGAGGTAAAAACACAGGGGGGCAGGAGATACAAAGGAGGTAGACGAGGTGGAAGGAGACACAAGGGAGGGAGAGGAGGGGGGAAATAAGACACGAGGGAGGAAGTAGACAGAGGGAGAGACTCGCAATGAGCTCCAAAGGGGCTCATTGCAAGGCCTGTGATGAGCGCCAAAGGCGCTCATCACAAGGCCAGTAAAGTAGAGGGGGAGAGGCTTACATTGTGTGGCAAACAGCATTGCCAGGCTTCAGTTTTTATTGCCGTCATTTTTGACGGGCAAGTCGCTAGTGTTTTTTTTATAATTTTGTAATCCGGTTAATTAAACATTAAAATATACACCAATACACTTTTTTGGATATTACAGATTAGTGATATGAATATCAGTACACTTACATCAATATAATCATCACCCTTTTCAAGCAACCAGCCATAATCCATAGCCCTGATGGGTACTTAAAGAATGGACCAAACAGTCCAACACGCTTCTTATCCCTTCTTCAGGAAGTGTATTAAATAATATAACAAACATCCATGGTCAACTCTATCAGAAAGTCCCAGTGAGGCTATAACTCTCTATCTGCAATACCGGCATAGGCAGATAGGAAGTATCACTGGCAGAGAGATGTGTAAGAAATACATAAAATATTGCAGCGCCCAAAATTATGTCAGTGCTAATTGCATAAGCAAAGTAAAATAATAATACAAACAATTTACCAAATCAAAACTTAAAATATTAAAGATACATAATAAATACAAACAATATTATCCAAAATAGGTCAGAGAAGAAACCAAATCAATTATTATTTAAACCCATACAAAATATTACCATGCAATTTAAAGCTTGTAAGAGGCCCTTATAGAAACAAGAATTATATGTTTAATAACAGAGCACCCCTGATATAGTCTCTGTTGTCTACAAATACTCCATCAACTGCTCCCTCACTTTGCTCAGAATGTCATCATCTCTTTCCCTCCTCTGTCCCTTTGTTCATAGCATATCAGCTGGGAAGTGCTGTAGAGACATATGCAACCCCTCTTACCCACCGATGCTCTGGACCAAGAGTAGACAAGTTCGGTCCTGGAGAGCCCCACACAGGTTAGTCAATCACGATGCCCGAAGAAGCGTTTGACTCACCTCTACGCTGTAGGGATATCCTCAAATCCTGTCCTGTGTGGGGATCTGCAGGACTGGACTTGACCACCCCTGCTCTAGACTGTCAGCTCTTCAGGACAGGGACTTTCTTATGTGCATTTAATTGTCTTTAGATTATTGTACCCTTATAAATAGTGCAATGGAAAATGTAGAAGCTTTATAAATAAACTTTAATATTCACAATATTATCTTGCACATTATTCAGTTAAATCAACTTGGGAAGATTCGTCGTTTATAAAGTGGGATTCTTTTTGGAATCAGTGGCAACCATAAAATCTCACAATATTTATTATAGTTAACATTCCACATTATTCAGCTAGTTCCATTGACAGAAAACCTCTTGGGAAAGTTACTCAACTAGATAATTAATCTGAGGCACAGAAAGGTTTAGTGAAATTTTAATTAGCTAAAACTATTCTACCAGGGGAGACGAACATAAACTTTTTATGTTTTGTTTTGTATGCAGCATATATAGGTGCGTTCAATCCCATTATTAATCTTTTCCGAATTTCTATAGCTCAGTGTGACAGAAAACTTAATTGAATTGAGTGCCAATAAGGTAAGAAGCTGTTTAAAGGACCACCTCAGGTTTCTTGTATTATTATTATTATTTTATAGAAACATACATAAAATATAAAAATACAGTAATCAATGAATTAAAGAACAATATCTAAATTAGATCTTAACCAATAATAATCTCACATCTTATTTATAAACAAAACAAAAACAAACAGAACATCATGGTGGATGAAGAGGAGATAGACCAGATCTTGAGAAGATGCAAATTCTAACTCTGCCATATTTTATATATTTATCCAAAGGATTATTAGTTGATTTCCAAAAGTGAATTTCTTTTTTTCTTTCTACTCTTGCTTGTACCATATTCCAAGTTGGAAAGGTAGATTGTTTCCATCAATATCGTTAAACCATTTAGCTGCTAAAAAATTTATATACTCAAGCTTTTAGCAAAATAAATCCAGTCAGGGGATAATTTCCGATTATATTCAGATATTTTACAAATATGAATAAGACAAGAAGACCAGAAATTAGAACAGCCACCACAGATTTTGAAGCATAGAACTGTACATTTAATAGCCCATAAGAACAAAAAAGGACACAAAAGTCTGCCCATTCTAGTCTGCTTAGCTTACCCTTATCCCAGGCAAGCTTAAATTGCTTAACTGTTTGCCTCTATCACTTCCACTGGAAGGTTATCTAATACTTTTATTTCTGTAAAGTAGTACTTTCTCACATTAGCTTCCACCTTCCAACTTCACACAGTGACATTTTATTCTTGCATTTCGCCTCTTCTCAAAGACTCTTCCCTCTTGAACTTTATTAAATCTTTTTCTATTTGAAGGTTTCTATCATATCCCCCTCTCTTTTCTGGCCTATAAATATTCAGATCATGAAGTATTTCTTTATATGTTTTATCTTCTACCACTTTAGATACATGTATTTGAGTTGTAGTTTAGAGTATGTAACAAGCTAATGGAATAAGTAGTTGCGTAAGCCATAAAAATAAAACCATTTGTACAGAAAATCTGCCTGAGGGGGAGGGTAACCCCAATATGACTTGCTTTTCTATTCAGTTCTTTATTTTCAAATGTTCAGGCTCTTCTTCCGAACTTCCCCCTTCTTGTCTCCAACATAACCATCTCACCTTTTATGCCCTACACTCCTCTTTTATTCTCCCATGAGCTAATTTTACTCAAGCTGTGGATAAACTATGTGTCTCCTAACATTCTCATCTGCAGGTTACATTATCTGTCCACTAGGGGCGGGTACATCATATCCCTTCCCTCCCCAACTAATGAATAACCTTCTAACTTTTCACAACTTCCTACCTATGTATACTCTCACTTCCTCCCTATTCCCTATTTGCTCCTCCCAATGTTTCTGCCTCTTCCATTGCCTTTACATTGTAAGTAGAGAGTTTCCAATCTTGTAGGGTGCTTTGGAAAAAAACACTTTTTACAAGACTCGAAGCTCAAAACAGGGCTCTCCTTTTTCTGCAGTTGTTAATATTGTACATTGTATACTTCCTTGTTCTTATCCCTTGTACAGAGCTATGGAATATGTTGGCACATTACAAATAAAAGATAATAAGAATAATAAAATGTCTATTCATAATGGCAGTATTTCAATATAACTGAATAGAAATGTTATGTGAATACAGGTGTCCAATACCAAAAGCAAATGATGATTGATGATTAAAATAGTTAAACAATGAAAAACTGTATTTTGTTTTATTTATGTATTTTAAACTAAAACATTTTGCACATTATGACATACATTTTCTTCATAAAGACGTAATGTTTTACCCTTCAGTAAAATGGACAGAGCTGCAATAATTTATTCACTTTGATATCTGTTAAAATAACAAATGTGCGACTCAAAATTTTGGGCTGCAGAAAAGGTAAAAAAATAATAATACTGATTTAAATAAAACTCATACATTTACATACATTTTAAGACCCTGGAGAAGGGCCCTGTTCTTGTGAGATCTTATAATTTAAGAGGTAGTAGAGTGAGGATAGTGGATGAAGAAATGTGATAAGAAAAGATATATTTTTATGAAATTGTGGATAATTTAATTAAATAGGTTTATGGTATGTGTCGCTGAATAGATGGGTTTTCAGAGAACATCTAAAGACCAGTGGATAGTCTAATAGAACAAGGTAGAGTGGGGCTTTATGAGAGGTCATATAGGCAAACATGGGATAAAATTATGATGGAGGATGAAAGGTGCAGAGAGGGTGGTTTAGAGTGTATCTGGAGACAAAAGTTGAGATGTAGGAAGGTGCTGAGCTGTTGAGGGTTTTGTAAGTTTAGGTTTTTGTATTTTGTGCTTGAGAAAATATGGATCCAGTGTAGGGACAGCAGATGCTGACCACTGAGTGAGGTGGATGAGTCTGGCAGAAGCATTCAGGTAGATTGAAGCAGCAATAGGCAGGTGAGTAGAAGGCCATTGAGGCTGGAGTTGCAAATGTCAAGATGGGACATGATGAGATCACATATTATTGTCTTTGAAGTGTCTTAGGTGAGGAAGAGACAAACTTTGGAGATGTTCTGGACCTGGAGTGGGTAAGATTTGGTGAGTGATCGGATGTGCGGACTGAAAAAGAGGTGTGAGTCTAGAGTCAAACTTGAGATGTCGGCTCTCTCAGAGTGGGTTATTATATCCAAAGAACTAACCTATTAAGGTTAGATGGTTCTCTGATGAGCATCTGTTGTATTGTTTATGCAAATTACTCTTAGGGGTTAGTTTCCCTAAGGGTGATAGGGGACTCCAGACGTTGACCCCTTGCTCCCTGTGCCTTAAGGAGTACAGCTGCACCTCACTGACGAGGCCCATAGAGGCCGAAACGCGTCTCGTGTTTGCTGTTTCTCTTGTTCAGGGTAGAATTAGCTGGGATTTCGGTGCTGGGTCACTCTTTTGAGTGAGACTTGACTGATATACTACAGGACATTTTTCCCTATAAAGGGCACAAATGGCTAAAAGAAATTGCTCTCACAGTGGGTTTTTATGTCCATAGAATTAACCTATTAAGGTTACTTTGTTCTCTGATGAGAATTTCAGGTGTATAGGTGGGTGAGGAAGGGGAATATATAACAGCACTGTCTTTGAGATGTTATTTTTTTAGATACCAAGAAGCCAACCAGGAGGTTTTTGTGAGACATGTTGTAAGTAAGCAGGGTGGGAGGTAGGTCTTGTTGAGGAGCAATTTGCATAATAAGGACTATTAAGAGATAATCACTCCACCTCTGACACACACCATGAATACATTATAAGTGGAGTGAACAATACAATTTAATTTTACAGACTAGCTTGTAGGCACAAATTGAGCAATAAGTATTATTACAGAGGAGTTAATGCTCACTCTGTGTTTTTCTAGTACTTACATTGATATGAATAGAAATAAGACAATACGTTTACTAAACACTAAGTACATTTAATGCATCTGTACACTAACTTTCTTATTGAGTCCATTTTCTTATGGGCTCTTAAGATCACATGAATTGTTTAATATACAAATCCTATAGTGTGGGGATTAGAGAGCTCTTGGAGATGTTATAACTTTGTAAATATGTCCTGTAGGATAGCATGGAATTGAAGGTGTTATACACGTGTAACCCAATATTCACAGTTCAGTATATACAGTACCTTGCAAAAGTATTCATCCCCTTTGACTTTTTACCAATTTTGTTACATTGCAGCCTTAAGTTCACCCCCTTTGTTATGAAGCCCATAAAAAGCTTTGGTGAAACCAATTACCTTCAGGAGTCACATAATTAGTGAAATGATGTCCACCTCTGTGCAATCTAAGTGTTACATGATCTGTCATTACATATACACACCTTTTTTGAAAGGCCCAGAGGCTGCAACACCTAAGCAAGAGGCACCACTAACCAAACACTGCCATGAAGACCAAGGAACTCTCCAAACAAGTAAGGGACAATGTTGTTGAGAAGTACAAGTCAGGGTTAGGTTATAAAAAAATATCCAAATCTTTGATGATCCCCAGGAGCACCATCAAATCTATCATAACCAAATGGAAAGAACATGGCACAACAGCAAATCTGCCAAAAGGCCGCCCACTAAACTCATGGACCGTGCAAGGAGGGCATTAATCAGAGAGGCAGCACAGAGACCTAAGGTAACCCTGGAGGAGCTGCAGAGTTCCACAGCAGAGACTGGAGTATCTGTACATGGGACGACAATAACGTACGCTCTATAGAGTTGGGCTTTATGGCAGAGTGGCCAGAAGAAAGCCATTTCTTTCCCCCGAAAACAAAATGGCACGTTTTGAGTTTGCGAAAAGGCATGTGGGAGACTCCCAAAATGTATGGAGGAAGGTGCTCGGGTCTGATGAGACTAAAATTGAACTTTTCGGACATCAAAGAAAACGCCATGTCTGGCGCAAACCCAACACATCACATCACCCAAAGAGCACCATCCCCACAGTGAAACATGGTGGTGGCAGCATCATGCTGTGGGGATGTTTTTCAGCAGTCGGGACTTGGAAACTGGTCAGAGTTGAGGGAAAGATGGATGGGGCTAAATACAGGGATATTCTTGAGCAAAACCTGTACCACTCTGTGTGTGATTTTAGGCTAGGACGGAAGTTCACCTTCCAGCAGGACAATGACCCAAAACACACTGCTAAAGTAACACTTGAGTGGTTTAAGGGGAAACATGTAAATGTGTTGGAATGGCCTAGTCACAGCCCAGACCTCAATCCAATAGAACATCTGTGGTCAGACTTAAAGATTGCTGTTCACAAGCGCAAACCATCCAACTTGAAGGAGCTGGAGCAGTTTTGCAAGGAGGAATGGGCAAAAATCCCAGTGGTAAGATGTTGCAAGCTCATAGGGACTTATCTAAAGTGACTTGGAGCTGTGATTACTGCAAAAGGTGGCTCTACAGAGTATTGACTTTAGGGGGGTGAATAGTTATGCAAATTGACTTTTTCTGTTATTTTGTCCTATTTGTTGTTTGCTTCACAATAAAAAAAAACATCTTCAAAGTTGTGGGCATGTTCTGTAAATTAAATGATGCAAATCCTCAAACAATCCATGTTAATTCAAGGTTGTGAGGCAACAAAACACAAAAAATGCCAAGGGGGTGAATACTTTTGCATGGGGATGGGTAGATGCCAGATACATGTAGTTTCTGGTTGCTTGAGAGTTACTATTAAAAGAGGCCTATATTAGCTGTGCATAGGATGCTCTGCTAAGTATATTTCTCAGTGAGCAGCAGTGAGGGTGCAGTGCTGAACCCGGGGAATGTAACGCCAACACTGCTCTGGCTCACTTCCAGATAACATTGAATTGCAGAGACGTACAGTGAATGTAATCTAGGTGCCTGTAATAATTTTGTGGCATGACAACCTGGCTCCTGGCATTTGTTGAGCCCTGTAAATTTTTATTTTTATTTAAAGTAGAGTATTCAGTTTTTTTTTCTGGTTGCTTAAGAGTTCCAGTTAACTGACAGTCTGTATATTATATTATATATATATATACATAAAGCACCAATATTTCCATAGCGCCATTTACAAAAGTAAACCAAATACATAGCATTACATAGAAGTTACAATACAAGAGACAATTTGCTGTAACAATGTTGAGATCCCTAACCCAAAGAACTTACAATCTAATAGCATGCTATAGAAAATGTCAGCCTTTAGTGTTCCTTGAAGGGAAAATCTTAAAAGCAGAGAATAATTGTTATTGTTCATTATAACAAAGAAAGCTTTCAATCATGTACAAATGGTGTTTAAGTTAGTTATCTGCAGATAAGCACTGGGGAGGTGATGACAACAATGTACGCTGTGTTCTACCTATCAACATAAAAGGTGAGATTATGGTGCAGTGTTTGAGGGATTGTTATCTACTACAGGATGTGACTCATGCAAGGTCTCTTTTCTGGCAGACTTCATAAAAGACAAGCACACACAAAAAATGTCCTCAATATATATAAAAAATGGGATACACAGTTACATTATTACTCTTTACTGATAAAGCTCCAGCATTTTCCCTAGAACTGTTTACAAAGTAGAACACATTACAGTGGGTACAATTAGCAAACTACAAAGGTAAAGTTAAGTAGAAAGATAAGTACATATACAATTCAATACAAATTGGTCATCAGAGTGGGTCTCTACTCTGAGGAGCTAACAATCTAGAAGGTAGGGCTGGGGTGTGATATGGAAGGGTGATAGATGCAAGATGGCAGTGAATAAGGTAGTAGGATGATGTTGTAGATAGTGAGTGTGCGTGATAATGCTGTGGAGTGTACATATTAAAGCTGAAGGTAAGAAGCTTCTTTAATCAGATGTGTTACTCAGTATTTGAAGGATTTGAGGCAGGAAGATAGTCTAGTAGAATAAGGTAAGGAGTTCCATAGAGTAGGTGTAGCACAAGAAAAGTCCTGAAGGTGGGAGTGAGAAGAGGTGATAAGAAAGATGGAAAAAAGAAGGTCATAAGCAGAGCGAAGAGGGCGTTTGGAGGAATATTATGAGACAAGATCAGAGATATAAGGTGTGCAGTGTTGTTGAGGGCTTTATACATTAGGGTAATCATTTTATTCTGGAGGCTACCAGAAGCCAGTGGAGTTACTGACAGATACCCGGCATTGAGTATGGTAGATGAGTCTAGAGGCAGGTTTCATTATGGATTGGAGTAAAGACAGGTGATGGGGAGGCCAGAGAGGAGCGAGTTGCAGTAGTTGAGGCGAGATATGATGAGAGAATGGATTAGAATTTTAGTTGTGTCTTGAGTAAGATAGTAACGTATTTTGAAGATTGTTTGTTGTATGTGCGGAATGAAAGATTAACAATTGTCTTGCTAAAGTCCATACCTCAGTTGTGTTTGCAGAATTCCTTTATCTTTTGGTGTAGGTTTAAAAAAAACATGTAGATATTTAAATATGTTAATGTTTTGTTACCAATTACCAAATCTATCATGCACTGTTTCCTTTCCATGAAATCAGAAAAAACATGTAGAATTGCAAAATCAAATGCATTCAAGATAATCCTGTCCAATGTGCTATTAGTCCAATGTGTTATTCACATTATCTCTGTATATGAAGGGGTTAACATATTCTGCTGATGAAGGGGTTAACATATTTTGCTGACATATTCACGAGATATAGCCTAACCATAATATCACATTCCTGTCCTTGGAACGTTTTTGAGACCTTACTAAAACACAAACCATTTCTAGTTGTTCTAAGAAACAGAAAAACACCTGATTATCTGTCCTTGCAACTGACTAACATGAACTGTAAATCGCCTCTAATTTCCGCCTTTTTTTGTATATAACCTATGCTATGACGTGGCAATAAACGGAATTAGTACTGAGAATGATTTTGTGTGCGCTACTTCCAGTACGGGTCCCCAGAATTCTGACTCGGGCCTGTGTTTCCAAGCCGCCAACTACTGATTTGGAAGCCCCTACAGTATACTGTACCTTTAAACAAAAATACTGTGGTCAGGGGAAGGATTGAAAGTATTGTTTGGTCTAGATTCACTAACCTATCACAGCAGCAATTCTTCCAAAGGAAACAGATAATTTGATTGTAGACTGATTTGTATAATTACTCCCCGGGGTCTGTGCATGCTCAGTCTTTTACGTTGTAAATAGCTTTACTCTGAACACAATACAGGCAGAGTCCAGGGGGGTGATTAGTAATCACCAATTAGAAAGAGATATGAGTTTTATTTTATTCAGACAAATTAAATGAACTGTAAAAAATACAAACTTTAATGTAGATTTAAGGTAAGAAAATTAGATTTATTTAGGTAATATTTGATTGATAAAGCGCTTGCTACTACATAAAGTTTTAAATAACCGCATGTTGGGAACTCCTTGTGTCCTTTGAATTCTATATCTCAAGGCAAAGACAGTCTTATGGTATCTTTTTAATCTGTCCTCCTTATATCTGTGTTTGATAATACAAGAATAAGCTTGCTAATAACTTCCCCCACATTTGATTCACATCATTAGCTGTTTCCTACCGGCTTGGATTTATTGTAGCAGATGTTTGATGCAAAAAAATAAAAAATATTACGGAAAAACAGAACTATACAGACCCCAAGATAATACATGTATTAATTGGATCTTCCCACAGCCACTGTCTAAAATCATTCTCTCTCTGACACATGCCAGGAAAAGCAGATGTAAAATATATTAGGTTATGTCTTTGTGCCAGTTTAATACAGAAGATGTATTTATACATAAAAAGCTCAGATTTATATACAGAGTTCAAAATGCTGGGTCATACATGCAAAAGGGACAAAAGGGAAAGGTTTCCTATGTTATTATGTGTGGGGTATATCATGGCCCCCTTCTGGATCGCTACCTATAGTGAAGAGGTTTGGGTATCTCAGTGAAGCTGTGAGCTATACCCAAGATGTGCATGTCATAGCAGAGAGGTCAGATGGTTCACTGGAGAAGGGACTGGCAACCTACTCCACTATCTTTGCCATGAAAACCTTATGGATGACCACAACCAGACACAATATGTAGAGTCACGGAGAGTCGAACACGACTGAATAACAACAATAACATATCATGGGAATATTTATATATCTCAAATTATATGTTTATATGTATTTATTTATATATATATATATATATATATATATATATATATATATATATATATAGTACTGTATAACAGAAAGTGTCAAGTGCACATACAGACTGAGATATCAATGCACATAGGGCCTCTTTCATTCCTCCACTGTTTGTATACAGAGTTCCATCTTGTCTGGCTTCAGCACCTTCTACTAGATAGCTGGAGGTATCTGTTCTAAATAAAAGACCTCATAAAGGCAATCAGGTTCACTAAATTTGAAATCTAACTTTTATTTCTATTTGTTCAAAAGGACATATTTAATTGTATACATTGTTTTGGAAAAAGTATTTGTCAAGACTATATTGTTTTGGCATAAATTAATTATTTATGAATATTTGGGCCCATACGAGAACTGTACCAATTCATTATTATTGATGATATTTAAAGGACCACTAGGATCATATTTTTAAAATGTATTATTTGAAAGAACTGTACTCGAATGTATGTAATATGTTTTTAGAATATACACGGATATCGCCTCTAATGAACAATCTTTTATATGCATTTATGCTGAAGAAAAAAACACTAGAAAAAAGCAAAAGGCAGCAGCATGGATGAAATCAAGAGCCATACAGTAAATAATAATCACATATATAAAGTGCAAAATAGGTTGTGTCCTTATTTCATTTCTAAAAGCATTTGACAATTAACATGCTTAGTTATTTACAAAAGCTTAGTTAAGTGGTCCTTAAATTGGATTTTGTATAGGGAAATTATTAGAAATAAAAGTTATGTTTTAGAATTAGGGGACCTTGATCCCGTGGCTATCTTTACCTGTCTCCTCTCTCAAATTAAATTGTCTACCTTGAACTCTTGTGTACCTCCCATTGTAATTGGAATATTTGCACATACCATAGAGTTTAGCCCATATGAGAAGCCCTTGGGAGTGGAGGAGCTACTGCAGGTGCGAAGCACTGGGGCCCACAACAGAATAGGGGCCATCTGCTACTGTCAGTAACCGAGAATCTTAATTTATTAAATGAGGATGGCAGATAATTACTACATAGAAAGGTGATCTGATCACAATAAAGGTGATCTGATAATTGACATATATTGCTGGTATTTTTATTGACCCCCAAGACGTAGATAGAGGAGTTACAAAGGAGGGGCCCACATTTTGCCCTTCATTCACAAGCTCAATAAGCCAATAAATGCCTGTTGAATACTAGTTGTCTCACCTTTGTTCACACTGTGTTTCACCTAAAACATGGCCTGTCTGGGTCTTGAGTGGAGGTTTGGAGACCACTGATTCAATTGAGAAACTACTTGTTATTACAGTAGACTTACGTTTATCCAGAACTCAAGCATACAGAATTCTCAAGCCACCAGAACCTACCTCCATTCCCCGATTTCCAGAAACTAACCAGCATTTGACCCAGTGCAACCGGAATCTGAAGCAACAGGAAATGACCCTGCACAACATGAACCTCAAACAATAGGCAAAAGGAGCAGTCTGGAAGTGACCCTGGACATGGATGAAGTTTTTTCTGACCCTGTAGGAGCCCCATGGAAGCCTCCGCCTGGAAGTTCCCACCAGAAGCCCCTGCCTGGAAGTGCCCACTGGGAGTCCCTGCCTGGAAGTGCCAATCTGCAGCATCTAATTGTAAGTGCCAATCTCATGTATGTAATGTATAATAAAATACTTTAAAATTAACTTTGTGTGTTTTTTTACCTTTGAATGACTCAATTTTATTAGCATTAGCAATTTAATAGATAGTTTAAGGTTTTCTAGGGGGTATAGTATTAGTTAGGCCTATTTTAATAGTGATTCTTAAGCAACCGGAGACTACAGTTATCCGGCATATGGCAATCCTCATGGGTGCCAGATAACTGAGAGTCTACCGCACCTATAATTTTATATTATGCCATATTTGGATCTTCAGTTGTGTCCCTTTAAGCATCAAATCTGTTAAAATTAACTTCAGGTCTTTTAATCCTAATACAGAGATTTTTTTCTCCTGTACATGGTTCTTGTGCCTCTATTCTGATATTATTTTCCTAAAATTGATGGAAAATGATTGGCTAATATGTTCTGTCTATGACTCTGGGCTTGGACCTCCACTTTATAACTACTATAATAACTCTAATTAAGAGGAAGACGACAGGACCCCAAGATATATTCACTTTTACCAGCATCTGACTCTACCACTTCACCAATTTGGCATCACCTCTCAACAATTACATCTGCCAGCTTAAAATTAATATTTATTTCTTCCATTCAATTTTAATTTAAGGGGTCAGTAAAGTCATAATATGTGCTCTGCACCACAGGACCTCTGGGTGGGAATGCATGTGAAAAAGTGCTTTCCTATTTAAAACTGCTGCTAAATTAATTGAGTTATAACCTTCTAAAGTCAGGGGGTTTGGGCTGCTTCTAACCTTCCTCTGCATCTAAAAACAGGCGTTCATGCTGTAGAAAGAACTGTTATATTTCAGATATTAGCTCTGTGTTACTTATACTTTTTTTTCACCCACAGTATAGCTTGTAAAGCAGCGCTGAAATCACATCTATGGGTCATTCTTTGTTGCATATAAAATATGATATTTGATAATTTGCCACTGTGTGTTCTATTTTTTCAAATGATGCTCTCAAAACAGAAAAACTGATTCAAATGTTTAACTGATCTGTGGGCTTGCTGTCGTCAGCCAATGAGCAGTAATATGAATACTTGTCTGAGATGTACATATGCTCTGTGCACTTCCTGTTAATCTGAATTAAGTTTAAACATTTTCCCATAAAAAAACACAACTTTGCTCTTTTAAATGCATGAACAAGGAATTGTGTTTCATGTCCCTTTAAACAAGACAAAAATATTAATAAAAAAAGGAAGATTAAAACACACAATTTACCGGTCTATAGTAGATGCTTTTACCCACTGCACCATGTCTCTGTATGTTAAGCAATGAGTATATAAATCAATAAATCTAAACTGTAATCAGTTTCCCGGTAGTAACATATGGATGTGAGAGCTGGACTATAAAGAAGTCTGAGCGCTGTAGAATTGACGCCTTTAAATTGTGGTGTTGGAGAAAACAGCTTAGAGTCCCTTGGACTTCAAGAAATTAATTTATACTACAGGAAATTAAGCCAAACAATTAACCAGAAGGTTTGATCATGAGGCTGAAGCTCAAATATTTTGGCCATATCATGAGACAACAGGATTCCCTAGTGTAGACTCTAATGCTGGGAAAGATTGAAGTCACATGAAGAAGAGGAAAGCAGAAGAGGAGATGATAAGATAAGGTCATTGAAGCAATGAACATGAGTTTGAGGGAGGTCAGAGGGGCAGTGGCTGACAGACAGTGCTGTGGTGCACAGGGTCATGGACAGTTGAACATCATTGAATGACTAAACAACAATAATCAGTTTGACCGTGGCAACCCCATAATCTGTGAAGTTTCTTGTGGGGACGGGGCTTTAGGTCTACAAGCAATAACAGAAATTGTCAAAATCTAAGTCAATTCTTAATCAAATTAAAAATTGGAAATATTTTTTCCACATGTTTCCCCACCATTTACCGTATATACTCGAGTATAAGCCGAGTTTTTCAGCCCTTTTTTAAGGCAAAAAAGGTCCCCCCCGGCTTATACTCAAGTCACTCACCACTGTGTCTCTCTAACCCACCCTGTGTCTCTCTAACCCCCCCGTGTCTCTCTAACCCCCCTGTGTCTCTAACCCCCCCGTGTCTCTAACCCCCCCGTGTCTCTAACCCCCCTGTGTCTCTCACCCCCCCCTCCCGTGTGTCTCTAACCCCCATGTGTCTCAAACCCCCCGTGTGTCTCTAACCCCCCGTGTGTCTCTAACCCCCCAGTGTGTCTCTCTACCCCCGTGTCTCTTTCCCTCCCCCCTCCTCAACCTAAATGCCGCTCAACCCCCCTCCTCCACCTAAACCCCCCTAAATACCTCCCCCCTCTCCCCTCACTTACCTGCTTGTGCTCCGGCCTCCGCTCCTTGACCCGGCGCCGGTGCGCATGTGACGTCACATGCGCGCCGGGTCAAGGAGCGGAGGGGGGGGTTGAGGAGGGGGTTTAGGATGGGGAGGTTGAGGAGGGGGGTTGAGGAGGGAGGATGAGAAGGGAGGATGAGGAGGGAGGTTAAGGATGAGGAGGGAGGTTGAGGATGAGGAGGAGGGGTTGAGGAGGGGGTTGAGGATGGGGGTTGAGGAGAGAGGATGAGGATGGGGGGTTGAGGATGGGGTTGAGGATGAGGATGGAGGTTGAGGATGAGGAGGAGGGGTTGAGGAGGGGGGTTGAGGTTGGGGGGTTGAGGAGAGAGGATGAGGATGGGGAGTTGAGGATGGGGGGTTGAGGAGGGAGGTTGAGGAGGGGGTTGAGGATGAGGAGGGAGGTTGAGGATGAGGAGGGAGGTTGAGGATGAGGAGGGAGGTTGAGGATGAGGAGGGAGGTTGAGGTTGAGGAGGGAGGTTGAGGATGAAGGAGGGAGGTTGAGGATGAAGGAGGGAGGTTGAGGATGAGGAGGGAGGTTGAGGATGAGGAGGAAGGTTGAGGATAAGGAGGGAGGTTGAGGAGTGGGGTTGAGGAGGGTGATAAGGGAGGGGGGAAGAGACACAGGGAAGGGAGAGGGGAGAAGAGACACAGAGAAAGGGGGACACAGAGGGCACAAGAGGGACACAGGGGGCAGCACATTTCCCACCCTCGGCTTATACTCGAGTCACTCATTTTACCCAGTATTTTGTGGTAAAATGGGTGCCTCGGCTTATACTCGGGTCGGCTTATACTCGAGTATATACAGTATTTAATGGTGAGAAGCACATATGGTGGCATCAGTATCCTATTAAACATCCTATTAAACACAACTAAAACTGAATTCTGTAGATTGTAAATTTGCAAGTTTTCAATCTTGCAAGGAGCTTTGGACACTGGATTCTAAGCTCAAAGACAGGGCCCTCCATCCTTTGCAACATGTTAGTATTGCTATTATTTTTGCCTTGATCGTAAACCAAGTATAGCTCTATGGAATATGTTGGTGCGTTACAAATAAACAATAATAATAATATAGCAGTGTGTATGTTACAGATGAGATACGTTCCTCAGAACGTCTTTAGGCCAGATTTGTATGTAACTCGGATCCCTGACGCATAATAGTAATAATCATAGTAACAATACTATAATGGCTCATGTGCTAATAACAATACAGTCTAATACAGTTATAATAATAACTAGCTACTTGCCCGTCAAAAATGACGGGAATAAAATTCAAAGCCTGGCAATGCTGTTTGCCACACAATGTGAGCACCTTCATCGCAAGCATCTCCCCTGTCTACATTATTGGCCTGGCGATGAGTGCCTTTTTCATTTGACGCTCATCGCAAGGTCTCGCGTGCCTGGCGTTGTTCGGCTAAGTGTTACTGGCTTTGGCTAAATGTTACTGGCTTGGGTTAAGTGTTACTGGCTCCAGCTAAGTGTTACTGGCTTCGGCCTCGTTTTGATCCTGTTTGAGAAAATGTAAGTTTTTATGGCGGTCATTTTTTTCCTCGCTTAGCTGATTTGCTATGTCCGAGAAACTGAAAATCGGGGTCAAATTAGTGTGCAATCTCACTTACAGGCTCCCTCGCTTTCCCCCTCAGTTGTGTGTGAGATTTTAATTTTTTTTTTTTTTGCGGTCTTTCGAGTTACGGGCTTCGGCTAAGTGTTACTGGCTTTGGTAAAGTGTTACTGGCTTTGGCTAAGTGTTACTGGCTTTGGTAAAGTGTTACTGGCTTCCGGTAAGTGTTACTGGCTTCGGTTAACTCTTACTGGCTTCGGCTATGGGCGTCTTCAGTCTGTTTCCATCCTCCATTGGTGGAGCGTAACCGAGCAAATAACATCTCTGAGGGGACAGAGGACCCTTAGAGGGATCATGAAAAGGCAGTATTGCCTTCGGCGCTCATTGCAGCCTAAGTAAGTCACTATTGCAAGCTTGTTGGCCTTGCTATGAGCGCCTGCTCATTGCAGCTTAAGTAAGTCCCACGCGCAGGCGCTCATTGCAGTGTAATCCCACAGGCCTGGTGATGAGCGCCTGTGGCACTCAACGTAAGGCCTGCAATGAGAGCCTTCGGCCTTCAGCGCACATTGCAGCCCGTTGCTTTGCGTGGCCCGCAATTTTTAACATTAAATGACCAACATCGTAATCATGACCAACATTTGTATGATCCACAACTATATATGTGATAATACCCAGTGCTGTAATGATAAGTTAAAGAAACTATTATGCACTTTCTTTTAATTCAAATAAAAAAACATAAAAACAATCTCCCATAAAAAGCCTTGGGAGCCCGTTCTTAAGTACGGATCATCTGCAAGTCGGGTCGTCTGTAACCCGGGACCTCCTATACATATAACATACCAAAGATAGCCAAAATATATGCCTTTAAAACAGAACAGCAATTACCAAAATGCACATATGCAACCAAAGTATAATCTTTTAGCTTATAAAATGATGAGCAGTTTCTTGGTTCCCTACTAATTCACACTTTGGCTGTTGCCACGGCAACCTCCATTGCTTTTATGTGCACTTATGCGAGTGTCCATTTTTATTTCCCCAGGAGGCAAATTTACGCTAATTATTACTTTACACTACAACAGCAGAATCTGCGGTGGAGTAGAATTGCTTAAGTAACTTCAATGTCTAAAAAAAAAAAAACATATTGGGCATTTATTATAATTTTATGGTTTAAAAAAATGATGGAATTAAAAAAATTAAAACAGCCTTAAAGGGATATGGATGTTTTCTGGATTTTAGTATGTATATTCCTGCAGTGCTCAGCCAATTTGATAATTTAATAATTTAAAGAAATCCAGGGGAGCTTCTAAGAGGTACATTTGAACTTTAGTGTTTCAGACTTCAGCAGATATGCTTCTCTCCATCCCTATCATGGTCCAGGAATCTGCTCTGATAAAAAATCATAATGTCCCTCTGCAGTGACCACTGCAGGCCAACCTAGACTGGTCAGTAATACTTTAGGACAGCCTCCTGTCCGGATGAAGTTCAAATGTAAGTTTTAAAAACTACATTGATTTTATTTTCCTCAAATATTGATTTTTATTGCTAATTAGATAGTAAATATTCTAATTAAAGCCAATTGTGTCATCATTACAGTACAGTAGGCAATGTAAAGTGGTAAAAGGAGAGTAAAATAGAAATATGGTAGAAGTGGACTGGAAGGCAGAGGATTAACTCATTCTTTTCTGTACTTTATTTTATTAAACAGTGCTTATTTATAAGCTCTATTTTTACTGCCTAAAATCAAATAAATAGTCCCTGTTGGGTCTGCCCACAGCAGCATATGCAGACACAGACACGTGCTGCTCTGTATTTACTGCCTAAAACAAAGCAAATATTACATGTGTGGGTCTGCCCTCTGCAGTTAATGATAACGCAGACTCTGCAGTACTTGCTGTGATGTGTCTCATACTAACCGATCAGTGACCATCTCTCAGCAACATCCTCCTGAAACATGGTCCCTGATAGGCTAGGACACTGCACTGCACATCCAGCCCTACAGAGTCTGCATATGATGCAGTGGGCAGACCCATACAGGGACTATTTGTTTGACAGGTATATTATATACAGTACCTAGACAAATCCAGAAAACTTCCATTTCCCTTCAACATGTTTTATATCTGCCTTCCAGACCATTTTTGCTCTCCTTTTACATGTTTCCTACTGTACTAAATAAATGACCACTATAATTATGATACAATGGGATTTAATTAGTTTATTTAGTATCTGAATAGCAATAAAATCAATATTTGAGGAAAATGAAATCAACTTACATCTGAACTTCATCTGGACAGGAGGCTGTCCTAAAGTTTTACTGACCAGTTTAGGTTTGTCTGCAATGTCACTAGAGAAGGAGGAACATGAAGATTTGTATCAGGGCAGATTCATTCACAATGATAGGGATGGAGTCAAGCATATCTGCTGAAATCTGAAACTATAAAGTTCAAATGTACTTTTTAAAAGCTACATTGGATTTATTGTTGTCAATGATTTTATTTCTTAGCAATTAATAAATTAAACCTAATTGGCTGTGGCCCCTTAACAGAGACTCTGAGGGACTAAACCATGTAGGAGAAAAGTGCTTCAGTACCACTTGTCCTTTTAAATTGTCTTTATTTTATCTGTGGGGGGATCTACAAAATTATCAGGGGCTATGGCGGATCCATTCCTGCTTCAGCAGGTCCAAAGCACCAGGAACTTGACAGGATAGGGGCCATTTGTTGCTGGCTGTAAGGAAAATGAAAGATAATTATATTATAGAAAGTTGATGTGATAACCATAGGGGTGAAGTGACAATTTACCCTATTTTGCACCGGGGCCCTCCATTATAATTACTCAATTGACTTTTAACCCAGCTTATCAAAGTACCTGACACTGTTTTTCTGAATGTATTTAATATTTCATGTTCCACGTCTCCATGGTCAAGATGGATCAGCTATTTAATCACATCTAACACACAATTAAACTAAACAAGGACCACTGCACATCATCCAAAAGTAATGTGTTGTCATTGTGATACTGGGCTGTTTGCTTGTATGGATAGACAGACTTATAAGGAAATACTTTGTGACATTTATATGTTTAGTTTAAAAGACAGACAGGAGTTAATATTATGAAAAATATATCAAATATATCAAATGATTTAATAAAGTTCAGGAGTGATGTACATTATTTGAAGTTGTAAACTGAATGGTTTAAGGACCTTTTAATTCTTTTTTGCTATATATCTACCTATCCATCCTCACATATAATCTATTTGTTGCTTAATCGTTCAGTCGTGTCCGACTCTCCATGACCCTATGGACGGCAGCAGCCAGGTTAATCTGTCAGTTACTGCCCCTCTGAGCTACCTCACATTCATGTTCATTGCTTCAGTGACCTCATCTATCCATCTCCGCCTCTGCCATCCCCTTCTCTAGGGATTCCTGCCTTCTCATGATATGGCCAAAATATTTGAGCTTCAGCCTCATGATCATATCTTCTATTGAACAATTTGTCTTGATTTCCTGAGGTATTAATTTATTGGATCTTCTTGCAGCCCAAAAGACTCTAAGAAGTTTTCGACCAACACCAAGTTAAAGACGTCAATTCTACGGCGATCAGTCTTCTTTATGGTCCAGCTCTCACATCGGTATGTTACTACTGGGAATACCATAATTTTTACTATGCGGACATTAGTTGATAATGTAATATATTTTTTAATAGATTGTCCACGTTTGCCTTAGCTTTCCATCCCAGTAGTAAATGTTTTTTTTATTTCATGGCTGCAGTCACCATCTGAATAGATCTTGGATCCAGGAAAATAAAAACAACAGGCAACAGGCCAGTTTCGCACTCTCTTCTTTTAACCTCATCAATAGTTCCTTGCCACATTTTGATGTGATCCACACAGTCAAAGGCTTTAGAATAGTCTGTGAAGAAAGTAAATGTTTTTCTGGAACTCTCTTGCTACCTATACATACATATTTTTGATGATCCACTTCAGTCTTTGACTAGGTTTATTTGTCTTTGTATGTGAATCAAGCACTCTATGTATTGTTCCTTGAACATTGAACTTTGTATCACTGCTGCGATGGGTGAAAATGAATTACTAACACAATACAATGATGATAATGAACTCTCACAACTACATAGGAGTATGAACCTAACACCAACAAATGTGAGTATAGAATTCACTGAGAACATGTTACCAGTTCTTGGATAAACACAAATATACAGCTAAATATAGAGCTGTTACAAACACGGAATTGAATATATTACAACTATCTTGTAAAGCAACCAATAAAGGTATTCACAGTGAATATGCAACACTCCTGTCTCTCAGTTCTAATGTCTATTTAAGGAACACTAGTAGCAAAATAATATATATATATATATATATATATATATATGTATATGTATATGTATATAAATATATATATGTCAACTGCCCGTCACAATTGACGGTATAATATTGTGTAATAGCCAATTGAATAGGGGTCTAAATAAGCACATAGCATATTTTTTTTAAAGAAGTTTTTAGTTAGTGAAAACCTTGCTTTTGGATAGATGCTTACTAACTAAAAACTTCTTTAAAGAAATAAGTTATGTGCTTATTTAGAGCCCTATTCAATCGGCCAAATTGCAATTGAATGAGGGCCTATGTGTGCCTTGTCTCTGTGCTCATTCTCTCTCTCTATGTGCGTCCTATCTCTCTCTCTCACTGCGTCCTCTCTCTCTGCTTCTCTCTCTCTTCCTTTCCTCTCTCTCTCTCCCTCTCCTTCTCTCTCTACCTCTCCTTCTCTCTCCCTCTCTCTCTTTCTCTCCCTCCTTCTCTCTCTCCATCTCTCTCTTTCTCTCAATACTTCTCTCTTTTGCTTTTTCTCTCCCTCCTTATGTCCCTTCTTCTCTCTCCCTCCCTTTCTCTCCCTCCCTCCTTCTCTCTCTTTTACTGCTTCTCTCTCAGCTTCTCTCTATTCTTCTCTTTCTCTCCCCTTCTCGCTCTCTCTCCCTCCTTCTCCCTCTCCCTCCTTCTCTCTCTCACTCCTTCACTCTCCCCCCACTCCCTCCTCGACTCTCTCCCTCTCCTTCTCACTCTCTTACTTCCTCCTTCCTTCCCTCTCCTCCCCTTCTTACTCCCTCCCTCCTTCTCCTTCCTTCTCTCTCCTTCCCTCCTTCTTACTCTCTCACTCCTGCTCCTTCTCTCTCTCCCCCTCCTTCCTTCTCTCTCACACTCCTTCCCTCCCCTCTCTCCCAATCTCTCGCTCTCCCTCCTTTTTCTCTCTCTTCTTCTCTTTCTCTTCCCTTCTCTCTCTCCCTCCATCTCCCCCTCCTCCTTCTCTCTTGCTCCTTCTCTCTATCACTCCCTTCTCTCTCTCCTCCTCAGTCTCTTACCCCCTCCTTCCTTCTCTCTCCTACCTCCTTCTCATTCCTTCTCTCTCTCCTTCCCTCCTTCTTACTCTCTCCCTCCTTCTCTCTCCTTCTCTCCTCTCTCTCTCTCTCTCCTTCTCTCTCACTCCATCTCCTCACATTTCTGGTTTGTCTCTGTCTAAGCAGTAAGTTACGGGTCTTGCTTACTTGATTATGATCAGGCCCTGAAATACTACATAAAGAAACACGATTTTTGCTTTCTGCCATGTACTTCCAAGCTTAATACAATTTAATCTTTCTGTAACTGTTGCAATTTTCAAGGCTGCAATTTTGTGAGCGTCACATACAAACTTGCAGTACCACAACTATATACTGTATGTGATATACATACATATTATTATGTAAACATACATTATGTATAATATATTTATATATAATACATATATAAATATATCCAGTATTGAAGTATAAAGTTCTACATCTTTTATTGGACAAATATTTTATATAGAGCGACAATCTTTTGAGAGATACACAATACAGATTAAGTAGAGGTACAACTCTTGAAAGCTTGTCATTCTAGCACTAGATAAAATGTTTGTCCAATAAAAGAGGTATCAACTTATACTGCATATTCTAATATATATATATATATATATATATATATATATATATATATATATATATATATATATATATCCTTTCAAGGGATTTAGGGGCTTCAAAAGCTCATCTGAAGTATTTCTCAGTTCATTCTTTATAATATACTCCTCACTACAGTCCATTTAATATATATGAAGTATATGAAATATATATATTGGCAGTCTTTATTCAGATATGTTCAGTCACAGTGTTTTCAAATCTATACAAATAAACTGTAACAAACACTTCATTTATGAAAATTTCCAATAAAGGAAATAACTATTCTACACCAATTTGGCAAAAGAACATAGTTATATTTAATGTATTTGTTCAATAATGTTCACGATAAGAGGAAGTCTAGGTAAAAAAAGATAATTGAAGCTGGTAAAACGAAGGGTGGATGAGTACTGCAAATATCTGTATAAGTACAACAGGTGCCATTGTGCAAATAGTAATAGACACATGTACATTAAATACAAATAATGCACAGACCAGTCTGGTAATATAGAAAACTGCCAAGGGTCCTTTCTTGCCCGTATAAATGGTCTGCTATTTGAAAATACAGTTTTATATAATATAATGTATTATGAATGAATATCATTGCCATACCTATAAAGCCATACAAGGAAAATAATGTTTTATATATATATATATATATATATATATATATATATATATAAATATATATATATATATATATATATATATATATATATATATATTAATGCTATGAAACATATAGTAATTTTCCAATGATATCTGCATTCATAGTGCTATAGAAGCATCTTAATTTTACTAATCACTGGTCTCATTTATAGCACATACCCTTTATATTAATGTTTAATCAACAGCAGACATGAACAGTATTACTAATTCATTATCTGAATATATAAAATAGGTAGGTGTAGACCCCAGTCTTAAAGTATATACAGAGCAGTCTTTAAGTGCTGTCTCTCTAAGGAAAAAGTACCAGTTATTCCTTGTGATTT